>CAUYUJ010003891.1:585692-670692 GCA_963575745.1 Prorocentrum cordatum
TCCTCCTCCTCCTCCTCCTCCATTTTTCCTCATAAATAACTTTTCCCTGTCGCACCCCGAAACAATGTTTTAGGGCGTGCCGAACATTTCGCCTGAGACTTCCTTACCATCTATGACCCTGAAGCTCAACATTGGCAACAGTTTCACAGATGGAGGGCGGGCCGTTTTCAAAATGTGGTTCTCGCCTTAGCGCCGCGCACATTCGCTTGAACAACTTACGAGAGCCTCACGAATTTAGGGCGGGCGGTTTTCAAAATTAGCTCTCGCCTTAGCGCCGCGCTCATTCGTTGTAAACAGTTGCAAGAGTTTCACGGATTGAAGGCGGTTGATTGTCAACATGAGGTTCTCGCCTTAGCGCCGCGCACATTCGTTGAAAGGTGCGACCATTTCACGGATTGAGGGCGGGTGGTTTGCAACATATGGCTATCGCCTTAGCGCCGCGCACATTCGTTGTAAACACTTGCAAGAGTTTCACGGATTGCGGGCGGGTGGATTTCAAAATGTAGCTCTCGCCTTAGCGCCGCGCACATTCGTCTTAAAAGTTGCAAGAAAATAACGGATTCCCATGGTCAGCGTACCTGGTGTCTTGGAGAGATTCATGGTCATAAGGGTGCAAGTGGTACGCTGATTCGCGGAGTTGAAGTTACAGGCATGGCGTTTTGGCACGACTCAGGATCGTCAGGACGCAAAAATCAAGCGGATCCGTGGCGTTGGAGTCCCGAGAATAATGTCTTGGCATGCGTCAGGGTCTCCAAACGGTTAACGTCCAACGAGGCAGTTCCCTCAGTGGAAATGAACCCTTGTAGAGGCCTATTATAAAGGAGCTTGGAGGGAGGGTTTATGCCAACATCGTTGCTGACCCTTGGGTTTACACTGGTCCTCTTCCTCCTCCTCCTCCTCCTCCTGGTCGGAATCGGAAACGGAAGCACTGGGAAGGGACAGCAGAGCAGCAGGAGAGGAGGAGGGGCATTAAGGGTCGAAGCACCAGACTTCGCCCTCGTCCTCCGACGCAGGGCAGCTGAGGTCAGCGTCCTGAAAACAAGATTCGGCGAACACCTCAAGGAGTACGGCCATCTCCACGGTCGGTCGCATCCTCACTACCAAATCCTTTCTCCCACAAGCAAGTTACCTCAATTTACGACGGCCACAGCACGGCGTGATCTGACACGCTGCGTGTCTCCTCGAACAACGTCTTGAAAAGGTTCCAAGGCTCAGCGGAGAGATGCACGTGGGAGCAGCAAACTCATGCACAAAATGTGTGTCACAGATCGCAGCAATCAGGTCAAGTACCGCGGCCATCCGCCAAACACTATGATCCTCACGCACCATCCCTCTCTTCTCGGTCGAGAAGTCCCGACGGCCCCAGGGAACTCAACCGAGCGGACAGGCCGTGCGAGACCCGAGGCAACCAGTCCAGGAGCAGACGGATCGGCCCAGGCGACTCCCCCCGCAACCCAAATGAGAGCCACGGCACCCGACCTCGCAAGGGGAACCAAGGTCCCGCAGCCTCTGAAAACTAGCTCCTCCTCCTCCTCCTCCTCCTCCTCCTCCTCCTGTCGTGTCGGCGTGCCATCCTTGGGGGCCGGACTCGGGGGGCGGCTCCCGGTGGGCCGTCTCTCTCGTGGGGCCCACTCCCTGGGAGGCGGCCGCCCAGGCGAAGCGCCCGCGGCGCGGCAACGCGCGGGGGGAGGTCCTCCTCCGCCTTCTCCCGCTGCAGCTTGGCCTGCTTCATCTCCATCTGCTGCACGTAACTCGCGCGGAGGCGAGGAGGACTCTGAGACCTGGAAATCCGCGCCGACACCAACACGGGGGGGTGCATCAACCGGGGGAAGAGGATCCTGGATTTGGGTGGTGATCATCTCTCGGCCACCAGAGAAGCCCGAATCTGACCAATATTACCGGGATCAAGATCATCTCTCTCTCTGTGGAAGAGGCATCCACCAGTGCTGGTGGTGGTACGAGTCGGTATGAGAGTGCGCGCCCACAGAGCCGGAGCAAAGGGGGGGGTCCCCTATTAGCTACCCCCCCTCCATTCCACCTCCCCTGCTGGAACTTCCCCCCCTCCCCCCCTTTTTCGCCTCCCCCCTGGCGCTACCCCCCCCATCCCCCCCTTTCGCCACTCCGAAACTCCCCCCCCTCCACCCCTTTCCAAAGGGAAGGTGGACTTAGCTACCCCCCCCCCCCCCTTGACCCCCCTCTGCCGGAAGCTGCCCCCTCCCGGCTTTGGCTCTTAAGGGCTTAGCAGCCCCCCCCCCCTCCCTTACGAAAGGAGAGGGAAGCTTAGCTACCCCCCCCCCCTCCTTCGACCCCCCTCTGCGGGAAGCCCCCCCCCCCTTCCCTCCATTTTTCTCCCCCCTTGCCAGAAGCTCCCATCCCCTCCCCCCCCTTTCCATAAGGAGCCCACAAAGGACGTACGCGCCCAGCTATGTACATGAACATGGCCTCTCGATCCGCGAGACCGGCCGCGTTATACGAACATTTGCGCAATGCGTACTCTCGAAACCAACGTGGATTCATGTACGTGTACGTCCTTCTGTCGCTCCTGATTCCAAAAGGGGAGGGGCGGCTTAGCTAACACCCCCCTCCCTTGAACTCCCCCTGCCGGACGATCCTCCCCCATCGCCGTCGTCGTTGCCCTCGCCATCGCTCGACGTCTTCGTACGACGCCGTCGTCGTCCTCGTCGTCGCCGTCGCCGCCGTCGCCGTCATTGTCGCCGTCTTCGTATGACCGCGTCGTGGTCGTCACGAGGAGGACGAGGTCATACGAAGACGACGACGGACGACAGACGACGCACGACCGACGACCGTCCACGACGACGACCCAGGGTGAGAGAAAACGAGACCACGACCCAGGAGCTGAGAAAACGAGGAAACGAAGCAGGGTCCGAGAAAACAGGACCAAGGCCCAGGGGCCGAGAAAACAAGAAAACGCACCAGGGTCCGCAAAAACGAACCAGGGTCCGAGAAAACGAGACCACGACCCAGGGGCAGAGAAGACGCGAGAAAAAACCAGGGTCCGAGAAAACGAGAACACGACGCAGGGGCCGAGAAAACAAGACAACGAGAAAACAAACCAGTGCCCGAGAAAACGAAACCACGACCCAGGGGCCGAGAGAACGAGAAAACGATAAAAGCTAACCAGGGCCCGAGAAAGCGAGAACACGGCCCAAGGGCCGGGAAAACGAGAAAACGAGCCAGGGCCAAAGAAAACGAAATAAAAACCCAGAAGTCGAGAAAACGCGAAAACGAGACAATGAACCAGGGCCCGAGAAAACGAGATAACGACCCAGGGGCGGAGAACACGAGAAATCGAGAAAACCAACCAAGGTCCGAGCAAACGAGACCACCACCCAGGCCGAGAAAACGCGAATATCGGTCCGAGAAGACGAGACCACGACCCATGGGCAGAGAACATGGAAAAACGAACAAGGGTCCGAGAACACGACACTACGACCCAGGGGCAGAGAACACGAGAAAACAAACCAGGGCCAGAGAAAACGAGACCACGACCCAGGGGCAGAGAAACCGAGAAGGCTAACCAGCGTCCGAGAAAACAAAACCACTACCCTGGGGCAGAGAAACCGAGAAAACGATAAAGCTAACCATGGTCCGAGAAAGCCAAACCACGACCCAGGGGCAGAGAAAACGAGACCACGACACAGGGGCCGAGAAAACGAAATGGGGTCCGAGAAAACGAGACCACGACCAAGGGGCAGAGAAAATCGAAAACGAGAAAATCAACCAGGGTCTGAGAAAACTGGACCACGACCCAGGGGCCGAGAAAACAAGAAAACGAGAAAACAAACCAGGGTCAGAGAAAACGACACCACCACTCAGGGGACGATAAAACAAAAAACGAGAAAATCAACCAGGGTCAGAGAAAACGAGACCACGACACAGGGGCCGAGAAAACGATAAAACAAGACAACAAATCGGGGCCCGAGAAAGCGAGACAAAAACCCTGGGGCCAAGAACACGAAAAAAGGAACCAGGGCCCGAGAAACCGAAACCACGACCAAGGGGCCGAGATCACCAGAAAACGTGAAACGAACCAGGGTCCGAGAAAACGAAACTACGACCCACGTGCCGAGAAAACGAGAAAACGAAAAACCAAACCAGCGTCAGAGAAAACGGGACCACGACCCAGGGGCAGAGAAAACGAGAAAACGACCCACAATCAAAGAAAACAAAACCACAATACAAGGACCGAGAAACGGAGAACGAGAGAAACCGAACCAAGGTCCGAGAAAACGGGACCACGATCCAGGGGCCGAGAAACCAAAAAGCGAACCAAGGTCAGAGAAAACGAGACCACGACCCAAGGACCGAGACCACGAGAAAACGAGAAAACGAACCAGAGTCCAGAGAAAAATGAGAACACGACCCAGAGGCAGAGAAAACAAGAACACGCGAAACTAAACCAGGGTCAGAGAAAACTGGACCACGACCCAGGGTCCGAGAAAGCAAGAAAACTAACCAGGGTCCGAAACAACAATACCACGACCCAAGGAACGATACAACAAGAAAACAAGATAACGAATCAAAACCCGAGCAAACGAGACCACGACCCAAGGGCACATCAAACACGAAAACGAATCAGGGTCAGAGAAAACACGACCACAACCCAGGGGCCGAGAGAACGAGAAAACGATAAAAGCTAACCATGGCCCGAGAAAGCGAGAACACGGCCCAAGGGCCGAGAAAACACGAAAACGAACCAAGGCCCAAGAAAACAACATAAAAACCCAGAAGCCGAGAAAACGCGAAAACGAGACAATGAACCAGGGCCCGAGAAAACGAGATAACGACCCAGGGGCGGAGAACACGAGAAATCGAGAAAACTAACCAGGTCCGAGCAAACGAGACCACGACCCAGGCCGAGAAAACTCGAATATCGGTCCGAGAAGACGAGACCACGAACCATGGGCAGAGAACATGAAACAACGAACAAGGGTCCGAGAACACGACACTACGACCCAGGCGTAGAGAACACGAGAAAACAAACCAGGGCCAGAGAAAACGAGACCACGACCCAGGGGCAGAGAAAACAAGAAAACGAAACAGGGTCCGAAAAAACAATACCACGACCCTAGGAACGATACAACAAGAAAACAAGAAAACGAATCAAAACCCGAGTAAACGAGACCACGACCCAAGGGCACAGAAAACGCGAGAACGAATCAGGGTCAGCGAAAACACGACCACGACCCAGGGGCCGAGAAAGCGAGAACACGGCCCAAGGGCCGAGAAAACAAGAAAACGAACCAGGGTCTGAGAAAACGAGACCACGACCCAGGGGCCGAGACAACGAGAAAACGAGAAAACAAACCAGCGTCCGACGAAACCACGACCCAAGGGCCGAGATCACCAGATAACGCTTGATTCGAGAAAACGAGACCACGACCCAGTAGCTGAGAAAACGAGGAAACGAGAAAGCGAATCAGGGTCAAAGAAAACGAGACTACCACCCAGGAGCCGAGACAACCACAAAACGAGAATACTAAGCAGCGTCCGAGAAAACAAGACTACGACCCAGGGGCCGAGAAAACGAGAAAACAAAGCAAAGTCTGAGAAAACGAAACCACGGCCCAAGGGCCGAGAAAACGAGAAAACGAGAACACGAATCAGGGTCAGAGAAAACGAGACCGCGACCCAGGGGCCGAAAACACGAGAAAATAGGAAAACGAACCAGGGCCGAGAAAACGAGAAAACGATGAAAGGAATCAGGGCCCGAGAAAACGAGACTACGCCCCAGGGGCCGAGAAAACAAGAAAACAAGAAAACTAACCAAGGGTCGACGTTATTCTCCAATGCGTTCTCTAGCGCTGCGGTGCGCACCTGTCTGCAGGGATTCAGCCATTTCGCCAGAACCCCGGAAGGGAGGACGGGGGATAGTTTCGGAAGGCCCCCCCCTTTGCAGAGGAGGGCGGAGGGGGATAGCTTGAAGCCGCCCCCTCCCTGTGTCCAGACCAAAAAAAAGGGGGGGGTAACTTCCGAAGACCCCCCCTTTGAAAGGGATGCCCGGGCTCACCTTCTGTTTGGAAAAGGGAGGGAGGGAGGGGGATAGCTTCGAAGCCCCCCCCCCTTTAGCCAGGGCCCCCCTAGCGTAGAAACCCTTACAGAAGGGAGGGAGGTGTGGGGTAGCTTCGGAAACTCCCCCCCCTTTTTTTGGGGGGGGGTAGCTTGAAGCTGGGGCCCCCCTTTCCTTATTCCCGGCGCTGCGGGCGCGCTCTTTCGGTGGTATCAACTTCTAGGCCTCCCAAAGGCAGGGCAAGGGGGAAAGCGAGAGAGGAGAGGGACTGTGAACGGAAAGGCGAGAGGGAGGCACGGCAGGTGAAGCGGAAGGGACGGAGGAGTGGATGGATCGCTCGTCGCGCGATCGGGCAGGCGATGCGCAGAAAGCCGCAACACTCCTCGCCGTGCTCTTCCGTCTCCTCCTGCTTGTCATTCTCCCCCCGCCGCGGCCGGGCCCTGTGCAGCCGAAGTCGTACCAATGAGAAGGCCAGAGGAGGCAACGAGCAGGTCCGGAGCTCTCTCTGGACCGAAAGTGCCCTCACTGTTTCAGAGCGCTGAGGGCACAAGGCGAGCCCAGTAACCCGAGGGATGCAAAAACGCCCCTACCCTGGGTTACAAATCCGCGGTCTGTGAACCTCCTGGGATCTCCCAAAAGGCCAGAGAGCAGCCAGGACGCTGCGCGACACGCGCGATGTGCAGGGTCCACCTTGTCAGCCCACAGGAGGTTCAGCGCACAGCGCCTCGTAAACCAGGGTCGGGGCGTTTTTTACGCCCTTGAGCAAGGGCTCCCAACTTCGCGCTTCGCGCTGCGCGAAGTGCGAATAACTTCGCGCTCTCGCGCCGCCTCCCAGGGGAGAAGAGGAGGGTGAGGAGGAGTCGGAGCCGAACCGCGAAGCGCGAATAACTTCGCGCCCTTGAGGGCGCCCTTGTTGAGTAACACCCCCTCGTCCAAGCCATGCAGTCGAAGGCGCCTTTCAGGAATGTCGCAACCGAAGGCGAGGGAGAGAAGGCCGAGGCCGACGCTCCACACCTCAAGAAGGCTCCTTCAGGCAGCAAATCATCGAACGCGGCGAACTCGGCTCGTTGCAGGAGGGCACCACAGACAAGGAGGGAGCAGAAATCCTGCGAAAACGCACGACTTGAGACAAATCACGTGTGCAACGAAGAGAAGCGGATCGCACGCGAGATGGCATAGCGATGTTGAGGCCCAGTAAAGCGACCGGCGTGCTGACCCCCCCCCCTTCGCGACAGGAGGTGCGTCGCGCATTCGTCGCCCGTGCGCCGCCCGTGCGTCGGCCGCCGAAATGGCCAGCCGTCCTCTCGAACGTGCACGTCGCCCTTATGCAGCGGCTTGCGCGGGCCGCCAGCCTGGCACGCCACATTGGAGACGAGGGCGCGCCCACGCGCGGCCTGACGCGGGCGGCTTACGCGCCAGTCGGCGAAGATGACGCCGTTTCTCTGCGTCGCTCACATCAGGCCATGATTCGGGCCTCGAGCGGCCGTTCAAAACGATTCTGACCTCCCTGAACACTCTCGACCAGGCGCAACTGCGGGAAAGCATCCCGAGGCGAGAAAACCTTCGGGAACCACTGGAAAACCTCCAGAACCCGACGAGTGACCAACGAGAAACTCCATGGAGGAATCTACGAGGACTCTGGCCTCGTTTGGGGCGGCCCGACTGGAGGAGAGGAACGACGGCGGCCCACGCACCCCTCTCCACACAACCATCTGACTGGCACCCCCGAGCCCAGCGGTGTTGGCCCCGCCGGGAGGGCCAGGGAAACGGCCGACCAGAAGCGTCCCAAGCCCCCCTCGATCGCCGATCCCCCCTCGATCCCCGATCCACCCCCCGATCGCCGATCCAACCCACGATCCCCCACTCCCACTCCCCCCCTCAATCACCCCCTTCGATCACCGATCCCCCGCCGATCCTCGACCATCCAGGATCAGCCGGCATCGAATCGGGAAGCCATCTCGGATCGGATGGTTCGAGGCGCGGAACCATCAGAAGCCTCTCCCCTGCCTGTGGAGTGGCTGTTCGCTCCAGATCTTTTTTGTGACCTCCTCCTCCTCCTCCTTTTCCTCCTCCTCCTCCTCCTCCTCCTTTTCCTCCTCCTGTGACAGTCCTGGACACTTGTTGGGTGGCCCTGGGGCCCGACAGCTGGCCCGAGACTTCCAAGCGGAGAGAAAGACGCTCGACTGACACTGCAGTCGGGGCCTTGACCCAAGGAACCCTGAATAAGGAACGAGGCCCCCTTCATCCACAAGTTGAACTTCGATTTCCCATCGAGAACCAAAGGAAAACCCAAGGCAGACCGTGAAGCAATCAAGGAACACGGAGCCCCTCCCCAACGAAGAGGGTTCCTTCTCCAGGGCCCCGACTGTGCCACGCCGGCGGAGATCTGGGACCAACCTCTTCCAGCCCAGGGAGGGGGAAGGGGTCGAGGGCGCTGCTGCGCCGGCGCGGTGGCAAGGCCTGCCGCAGACAGCGGGGCACCAGAGCCGGCTCGGCTCGACCAGATTGAATTGGACCCCGCCTCCTCCTCCTCCTCCTCCTCCTGCTCCTCCTCCTCCTCCTCCTGCTCCTCCTCCTCCTCCTCCTCCTCCTCCTCCTCCTGCTCCTCCTCCTCCTCCTCCTCGTCCAGGCCCAGGACTGGTGGGCGGGCGGGCGCACGCGTGGTGCATCTCCTGCCGGGCCTGGGCGCCCCTGAGCTTCTGCGCCTCCTCGCGGCGCAACGCAGCGGCCTCGGCGCGCGGCGGGAGGGAGGAGGAGGAGGAGGAGGAGGGGGGGAGGGAGGAGGAGGAGGAGGAGGGAGGGAGGAGGAGGAGGAGGAGGGGGGGAGGGAGGAGGAGGAGGAGGGAGGGAGGAGGACGATGAAAAGGAGGAGGACGAGGAGGAGGAGGTCGGCCACTGCAAACCCCAGGCGCATCAACGACGTCGCAATACACCCTCACTCCGAATTTCCTCGTTATGGGCCTTCACGATCAATTTATTTCCGCTTCGGGAAGTGAGCCATCAGAAGAACACATTATGAGAACCCTCAATCGAGCCAAACCACTATTCCTTGAACTTCTACGCAGCGGATCAATGCGAGCCCTGACAATTTTAATTCGTGCCAGAACACCGTCCCTAGGAATTCGACCATACGAAGCCTTGAACATTTCACAACATGTTAAGACGAAAGTGCGCGGCGCTAACACAAGAACCACAGGAGGCCACAAACCGTGCGAGGGGTGCGCCAAAATGGGGCAGCGCCGCCATGTGGACCCTGCCACTTGGGCCTTCGGTGGAACTCCCTTTGGGGCCACGAACCGTGTGAGGGGTGCGCCAACATGGGGCGGCGCCGCCATGTGGCCCCTGCCACTGGAGTCTTCGGTGAAGCCTTATGAGGCCACAAACCGTGCGAGAGGTGCGCCAAAATGGGGCAGCGGCGCCATCTGCAACTTAGGCTTTCGGTGGAGCTCCCTAGGGGGCTACAAATCGTGCGAGGGGTGCGCCAAAATGGGGCGGCGCCGCCATGTGGACCCTGCCGCAGGGGCCTTCGGTGGAGCTCCCTACGGGGCTACGAAGCGTTGCACTGGGTGCGCAGAAACACAAACATGCGGAGGGCAGAGCTAATACCGAGCGCGTGGGGTGTGTGTGCCGCCGCCGGTGGGGGCATGGGCTGGGGGCAGCTCCTCGCACGGGTCCTCTCAGGGCACCCCGTGCGCATCATTCCCTGCAGTCGTGCTCCTCTGGGGGCTGGTGGCGGCGCCGCTGTGCCCGCTGGGGGGGATCGGGCCGCTGAGCCCAGCTGTATGGCAGGGGGCCCCGTCAACTGGGTTCCCCGAGCTGGCGCTGGTGCCTTGTAGAAGTTCGTCGATACCAGGTCCCTGGGACTGTGCGGAAACCCCCCGGCTGTGCACATTCCCAGAGAAAGAGAGAGAGAGAGAGAGAGAGGCTGGTGCCCCAGACTGGAACTTCCCCCGCACCCCGCACACCCGTCTGGGTCCCCACTAGGGGGAGTTCTCGTCCAGGGAGACCCCCTCGGGGTCCATGGCTAGGCCAGGTCCCGGCGCCGAGGGGGGGCGGGGCGCCGCGGGGCCCGGTGGGGGGCCGCAGGCGCGGGGCCGGAGCCCCTTGCGTTGGGTGCCCCCATGAGTGCGGGAGACTCCCGGAGGGGGGCCCGCTCACGCCTTAAGTCAAGACTACGGAACATTGCACACGAAAGCACGGCTCACACTGTCAAAGACGCCCGCGGAGGGGGTTCGGACAGCAAACACATGAAGAGGTATATGAACGGGGGCACAGCAGACACGAACCACATGAACGGAGAGGAATTTTGCAACAACCATCTGGAGGTTGTCACCAAAACAACCTGAGATCCGACTTCGCGGATAAAATGCAACGCCTCGTACCTAATATTTCTGCTGTATGTCTGAAGCCAAATCGATCCGAGCGAACCACTCAGCCCAGAAATTGGCCGCAGACCGCCCAAACTGAACAAAATAGCGGCGCTCAGATCTCAGGGAGGGAATGACAAGGATCTCCGTCGGTTGGGGCTTATCACACGACTTTGACTGAAGCCGGAGGTCCCTAAGACGGACCAAGCGGGTCCCACGAGCGTTCCAAGAGTTTGAAGGGGGCTGGGAGGCCCAGCCAGCAGCTCCGCCTTAGGCGAAGCCAAGTTCCCGCTCTGTTATACCGTAGCAACGATAATCCAAAAAGGAAAGGCTGTGCCATCTTCAACAATAGGAAGATCCTTTTGGTCTCGATCGCGATTGTGCGCCTCGCGGCGAGGCACAGTCATATTTGGGCGGCCGGCCGCTTGAGCCGACGCGGCCGCGGGCGCACGCTCACTTCCTCTCCTTACGTCCCTCAGCTCGCTTTAGTCGGGGGGGGGATGGTACAGCTCTGTACTTGAAGTACTCCTCAGGCGGCGTCAGAACTGGATGTCTGGCCGGCCCGATATGGAGTATGTCTCTTCAGGTCATGCTTGAAGGCCTCCATACCTCCCATGACTTGTAGGAGCATTTCTGTCGATGATCCCTTCGGTGTGACCATCCGCAGTCACATCGCGGGTGTCGCACCACTGGATACTGTGCACGATTCCACGTTCCATCATCTGTCGTATCCAACTGATGTGCCCTAAAAGGGTGCACCCAGCCGGCTTCTTCAAGTCTCTGCTCGACAAGGACTTCAAAACAGACTCAGCATCTATGGTCAAAGTGACCTTGATGCTCAGGCCACCCAACTCAAATATATCTTTCAACTGAGTGGGCGCGAGCGGCCCTGCGTGGAGCTCTTGCAGAGTCACAATCGTGGGATGACAGTCCTCCGAACTACGGGCTGCCGCTTGTGTCTCTGCTGAATAGCTCGAGCGGACCTGCAAGCGGTGAGACTTGCAGTGCGCATCGATCAAGTGAACGACAGGCTTGCCGGATGACGTGTTTCCACGACGTAGCAGGTTTGCCCCGCGAATACCATAACCTTCGACGTCGTCGTCGTCGGCGTCTCCATTCAGGCGTCGGTATCCTGAGTCGCTATGCCCGTAGGAGTCATCGCCTGGTAGACGATCTTCTTTGGGCAGGCCTGTAGCTTCCTGGTGATCGCGCTCAGTCGTCGCACTTGGATGTTGGTCGGTTCTTGGGCAAGTTGTAGAGATACAACATGCGCCATCAACCACACCTGGGTGATTAATGCATACGCCAGCGCGCCCCTGACGCTGACGAACATGTCTGCAACCATCTTGGATGCCTGAGCGTCAGCGCCGGCACCGGTAAGTTCAGGATGTCGTCTAGGACGGAGCTGCTTGATGTATTCATCTTGGTCCAATATGCCATTGCCGTCCTCATCCTTGGTGCATATCACGGCACAGTTGGTGCATGTGTGCTTGTTGAGTTTACGCTTACCAAAGAATGTCTACTACGCACTTGACATACTTGTTAATGGTGTCCTCAGTACCGGCCATATTGATATCATCAACATGCTTGGCCGTGAGCAAGTTGTTGCTCGTCTAGAACTCCTCGTCGCAGGACGTGGGTCGGAAACCAAAACCTCTGGTGGCCCTTCTGAGCTTTAGTGAGAAAGCCCGCCGGGCGTCTTTGGTGCCCGTGCCTGGTTTCAAGCACTGCAGGCAGTGCTTTGACTCATCGTAGCGTTCGAATCCTGGGAGAGTTCGGGGCACTGTGGCCGATCCAGGCGGCATGGTAAAACACGCCACGCGTTCCTTGTCACCGAAAGCCTCAGCCAGTTCCTGATAGGTCAGTCCCTTCAGGAAGGCCATGTTGATGTCGAGTGAAGCAATGATCCATTGCTTCTTGCACGCTGCCTAGCGAGTAGCCTCTGGCTTGGCCGTCGCGCTGTTCCCGAAAAGGTTTCTACGTCGAAGGCTTCAAAGGTCCATGAAACCTCGGAGTACCAGGCGTAGTCTGATGGTGCGTTCCATCTTGCCCTTCTCGTTCCTCGCGAGCTTCCACTTGTACACATATCTCGAAGTCATGATGTTCGACGCTTTGGCTATATCTTGCACATTAAAATACTCGTTGCCGAACCATGTCTTGAGTTCAGTGTAGAGGGCCTTCGATACTTGATCGGGGTTCGCCTGGATGTCAGCTTTCGCGAGGAGGTCGTCTTCCTTGACGACCGCAGCTCGCTTTGCAGCTGCGGTTACGCATACTCGCACAGTGGTCACGCGGCCGGCATCTAGTATCATATGTTGTTGCTCGGGCAGGACTACCTTTGGCACTTCTGCCGTAAAGCAGAGTTCGACATATAGACCATTTTCGTCTGAGTCCAGCCCGTAGCTGTCGTCGTCGACCACGGTACACATCGGGACGTAGTGCGTCTCCTCGGTGTCGGAGTCGCGAGTGCGCCCCCACTTCGGCAGGTGTCCCCGCTGTTCACCAGCTACACTCATCAGCGCACTTCGATCTGGAACCACCTGTGTAGGTATTGGGTATGGTAAAGAGGTCTTCTGGTGGAGTTGCCTCCAGCAGTTCCCTTTACTCTTGTAGTTCTGCATACCACATTTCCATAACATGTGACTCGAGTTCAGCCTCTGATTCTTCGTAAATCGTAGAAAGCCGCCCATCATCACGTGATAATTCGGCTTCTGAGGCTGCTCTTGTGGTTCCATCCGGTGTCGGTGTATCCGCCAATTCCTCAAATCTTGTCATGTCCTGATCAAAACCTGCTTGAGGTTTAGTGGACTTCTGGCGTGGAATAATTCTCGAACGTGCTGGCCCAATTATATCGTGTAGTTTCAGAGCATTACCTTCTGCTTCATAATAATGGAATCCTGGATTCACGTCTTTGCCATGGTGGGCCAAATGTGCAGCTGTCAGCATAAGTAACCGGAGGCAGTTTATGAACACTCTCGGCTAGCCTGGCTGAAACGACATGCTCAATGCGGAAGAGGTTTCTGATGAGGCACTGTAGCGTTAGATGTACCTTAGGAGACAGACGGCGTGCACTCGTCATCTGAAGCGCCCCTTTCTTGGTCGGCACATAGCCGAAGGTCAAAGCAGGTCTCCCCGTTGAAAGACTGGCCACCAATGTCAACACTGTGCGTAGTGCCGTGTTGTCGGAGCCAATCTCTCGGGCTATCGGCGTTTCAATATATAGTGAATGTCTTGCATCGCCGTTTTGTACTTGAACATCTCGATTGCCCACTCGGATGATGACTTGACCCCTTTCGGGATCATTCTTTACAGCTGGGGACGGGCCATTCCAGCCCCCCCAGTCATCCTTCGTGGTCGTGGGGCGATGATAATCGACCAAGTCTCCTTCATCGTAAGAGCGCTGACCAATAAAAGTCGTTTAATACGTAAGGCACGATCGGTCTTAGCAGCTGCTGTGGCCTGTGTGATAGCTTCAATACATGCCCTGCGTATCGTCTGCCCACGAGAATGGTGCGACGCTTCCGTCGGCTGCTTGTGGTCCAGGACAGGTAGGCCAGGGAGCACTGCTGGTTGCCGTCCAAACAGAGCGTTGCATGGTGAGACCTGGTTATAGATGGCGAGCGCGTTGGCAGCGAACAAAGCCTCGTGCAGTAGTCTGGTGAATACAAGAGGCATGCCCAACCTGCTGAGTTCAGCTTCCATGACGTGAAGTAGATGGCGTAGTATGCCACATCTGGCTTCGATCACTGTCCACGCGCACGTATCCTAAGTTCAGTGCCTTTTGCCTTGAGGACTGCTTCCGCAATGTCGTTGTTAAGGGCACCCTCTCCGTTTGAGTAGGAGTACCTTTGCAGGCCCAAACTGCATCCAGCACTGATGATCTGCATTCAGGATGCTTGTCATAGTCTTGTCTGGCTTCTGCTTGTTCGCTGCCCCGTGACTGGGGGGGGGGGGGGGGTCGGGAAGGAACTGTTTTGCCTCCAAGTCCAAGGCGGTGTCTCCTGTGCTGGCAACATATGCCTCGTGTGGGGTGCCTCATGGAGCTGCAGGCCAGCCTGGCCAGGTCCGTGGCGACCCAGGAATGGCCGCCAGGAGCACTGGCCAGGCGCACCCCCCCCGAAGGGAAGCGGATTGCAGCAGGCACTGAAAAAATAAGGGCGCGGGGGGTGGGAGCGCTAGGCCCCGGCCCTTGGAGCAGGGCGCCTGCGCGCGAGCCGAATCCAGCAATGCGCACGAGGGGCCCGAAAGGAAGACGAACCGAATCCCGCGAACCCGCAGAAGCCCCTTTCCCGAGTGCACAGCCCCCTAAGAAAGGACGCCTTCTGCCTGTTCGCTGCCCCGTGACTGGGGGAAGGAATCGGGAAGGAATTGTTTTGCCTCGCCTCCAAGTCCAAGGCGGTGTCTCCTGTGCTGGCAACATATGCCTCGTGCGGGGTGCATCATGGAGCTGCAGGCCGGCCTGGCCAGGCCCGTGGCGACACAAGAATGGCCGCCAGGAGAACTGGCCAGGCGCAACCCCGAGGAGGCGAGTGTTTCACAAGCTCCCAGTGAGGCGCCTCCACAGAGGCATAGGTGAAACACGCGTCTGATAATGAGTGATGGCTGGGACCGCCACGCCACTCGAAGCTGTAGACACGGCGCGTAACAGCTGATCGCACCGTTCAGAAACTGAGAAACGAACGCAAAATGCTCGCATGGTTTCAGGGGCCGACCAGCCGCCCTAAGCCTGCACCAACTCTTCCGGCAAGCAGCACACTGTCTTGTACCAGTGAGCACCGCCTTTTCGCAGTGAGTGTGTTCACACTGCGGCGGTCTGAAAGAACTGCGAAAACATCTGCGGAAGGAGCCGCAATTCATGGGGCGGGGCTCCGCCAAATGCGTCGCGCAAAACACGGGCGCGTCCGGGTCGGAACCCCAGCGCGAGTCCCGCTGCACCAGCCATTCCCGCAGGCCATAGCATTGGCAAAGGCTGGGGGCGTCGACCATCTTTGGGATGTGGCGCGCCATGCCTTGTCCGAAAGGGTCGTTCTTTTGCCGGGCGACAAAAATAATCACGAAATTGCGATGTAAAGATATGTCTCGACGCCAGAGCGCGAAAGTCTCGGAACACCTCCGGACGCCGGAGAAACACACGGCTGCTATTGCGACGTCCCGGACAGCTGCCAGGCTGCCTGATTTGAGGCGTGCGGTCTGGTAACACCGCAATTCTTCGAGAGATACCGGGCGCTTTGCGTGTGACCGTGAATGGTCGGCCCGCTTCTTCAGACCTCTCCAGAATTGGGCCGACCGGTCCGCCCATGCATTGTCAACTTGCGATGTCAAATTGCGCTGCTGGTGCCAACAGAGCACTGCGGCGCGCAGGTTCGTGACGGATGACCAGGACCGGCCGTCCGTCTGGGCAAACAGCATGAATTGCACGTCTGAGTCGCGCGGCAAAGGTTGCAGCCCTGAGGAATTCTCGAAAGGATCTACGGCAGTGCGCAGGGAGCTGCTATACCGCTTCTTTGTGTTATCCTCCAAGGCTGCTTGGAGGCAGCAGTGAATTGCTGAGATGGCCCTGCTGCGATGTGTTCCCTGTTCCACAGAGGTGCTCTCGCGAATAGAAGACAAGAGGTCGGGGCCCTCGCTCAGAAGCTGGCGCGCGCCTGGCGCGTCCACCGGCGGTGCTCGAAGCGGTTCGCGTTGCAGCGCGGGGGCCCCAACAGGCCCGATTGACGTGCTAGGGCGCCAGCGTGCGTCGCCGGGGCGGGTCTCCCCCAGAGGCGCCGCGGACGCCTGCGAAGGTGCAGCGCGAGGCCCGTCGGAAGACGCTTTGTCGGCCGCCGGCCCGGGGCGATCGAAATCGTCGCGGTGCAAATAGGCGGGGCCGAGGCGCTGGCGGCGCGCGGGCTCTGGTGACCCTGGGCCGCGCTTCATCTTGAGCCCCAAAGGCTTTGGGCCTCGGTGGCCACTCCCTGTCGATCAACAGGCGGGGGGGGGGGGGGGCGGCGACGAAGGTGTTTTACCCCCCGCCAGGGGGCAAACAATGCACCAATCGTATGTTTTTTTGCACGTTTTCTTGGCGGTCGGGAGCCGTCTGGGCCCTGCCGTGCGTGGCCCCAGGGGACGTTGTGGCCGCGGCAATGCTCGTGGGCAATGGTGCGCGGATCCAGTAAACCACGCGCAACGAGGAAGTGTTTTTCTTCCCTGCCAGAACGGCAAAAAAAGTGAAGCAATCGTACGTCTTTTACACAGAACTGTGTTGAATGAGGCCGCCAGGGCCGCGGCCCCGGTCCCCGGTGATTTCTCTGCCTCCCAGCAGTAGCTAATGTGCATGGCGCGCGTGCCCGGTGACCGCCGACCCGCGCCCGCCGACGATCCCCGGGCGGGATTGCGCAGGAAAGGGGAGGGGCGGAGCGGGAGGGGCAGGCGAGGGGCAGAGAAAGCAGGGTGTGCGGGGGAGCATACGGCGATGCGACGACTGGCGCTCTTTTTTTTCAAGGCGTGCACCAGGCGCGGCCTCGGACTGGGTCGCGGGGGCCGGCCCGGGGCGCGCGCCTGCTTGAGACGCAGGCACGCGGCGGAAGAAAAGGAAGGACGTGCGCCGGGAACGGCCCGGCAGGGACTCCGCCGGCAGGCGCAATTAAAACTCCCGCCCCGGACAATGGCGCTGAAGAGAAGAAACGCATGTGCAGAACCGTGCGCGCACCCAGCGGAGCGTCCATTGACCGGGGGCTGGCGCCGACTCGTGCGCGCCAGCGGCTGTAGGGGCAGTCCGCCGCCCAATGTTTGACGTCCTGGGTCCTGCCTGCCCCCTTGCACTTTGGGCAAGTGAGCACGCAGCGGTTGCCGAGGGACATGCGCGTCGTGAAATTATGCTTCGCCGCTCCACGGTTCGAGTACAAGCAATTCCGGCACACCTCGGACATGAGTGCCTTGACTGCTGCCGGGTTGGTTTTGGTCTTCTCCGGAAGCCTATACCTTCGATCGTAGGAACTTCAGGGTTCTTAATGGCAAAAACGTGCAACTCGAAGAACAGAGCGTCAGCTTCTTTCTTCTTGGCGGCTCGTTTGGAAGACTCGACTGCGGCTGGGGACGGCGACCTCTCCCGCTTGGCGAAGCCGGAAGCGCGGCTGGACCTGCCCCGCTCCGGGGCCTGCGCCTGTGGGCCCCCGGACGCTGGCCCAAGGGTGCCGGCGCCGGCGCTGCCCGAGGAACCGGTCGCAGCGTTCGCCCCCAAGGCCACGGACCCCAGGATCAGATCGATTCCGAAGTCACGGAGCAACAGCTCGCTGTCCAGCGCTGCCGCGGCCGATGGCTTGATGCATCGCCGCTTAAAACTCTTGGTGCAATCGTATACGTATGGCATCAAGGCCAGTTTCTGGGCAGCGTGTTTCGCCGGTGCCGTCTTTTTCTTGCTTGCACGAACCGTCGCACGCTTCTCGATTAAATGGTAGAGCCAAAATGGCCCGGGCCAAGGCCAAGGCGCGAACGGCTTGGTCGCTACTCTCTGCGCGCTCGCCCAAGTGCACTTGCAGCCGGTCGGGCCCCCCGCCCTGCTCGGGGAAGCGCAGCTGCTTCCAAGTGGTCCGGGCCGCGTGGCGCAAGGCTGCGCTGCTCTTCAGCGCGGATAACTCCGAATTAGCTGGGTGTGCGGCATGCAAAGCGTAAATGGTGGCCATGGGATCTTTCGGGTCAGCGAAGGACTCAGTGACGGACTCCTCTAACTGGTCGGTGTCAACCATGATCGCAAACCACGCCCGCCTGACCTGGTCGGGGCCAAGGTCGCGCAACACTTTGCGGAACTGGAACTCCGCGTCTGCCTGGGCCTGGAACTCCGGGATCCGGGTTGCCCTCGAGAGGCCCTCCTTGACGGCGCTGCTCGCGGCGACGCCGATGGTTCCGTTGGCGGCGACCTCCTTGGCGATGCTGGCGAGCACGGCTGCGCGAATGGCACCTGGCGGGGCGCAAGCTGCCGCAATCGCCTCGGCCTCGACGCGGTCCTCGCCGACTGGAGACCCCATCCCCCCGACAGGGCGGTGTTCAATCGGCAGATCCGCTGCTGGACCAGCTGAACCGAAATGCGGCAAATAAGAAAGTCCCGGAGCGTCCGCGAAGCATGGGCGGTCTGGGGAGCAAGGGGAGGACACGTGAAGAAACAAGAATTTGAAAACGTGGGATGTCCCGGCCATCGACAGAAATAAAATCCCAGCAATGCACCCTAATAGCGGGCAGGAGCGGGGGGCCAGATTGTGGGTGGAGGGAATGGAGAAGCATGTGTAATGCGATGTGTATTTCTGTAGGTGCGAAAGAGCACAGGTAGCTCTGTCAGCGCTTGCGCTTCCGGCGGTTCGGAAGCCAGCTTTGAAGCACGATGTATGGAAGATCCGATGCCGGGCCTTTCGACAAGCCGCGATCGGACGGCCATCGGAAAAGGCCGGACCTGGCGGGCCACGATCTGATCCTGCGCCACTTGGATAGCAACGACGGACGGAACCACGGGGCTCCCGGGTCGTCAGGGCACAGGATGACAACGCGCAGGTCTGCGTTATCAGCAATGGCGGCATTCAAAAATTGAAAAGTCTCCTTGGGCAGCGCGCGCGGTGGGTGTGCCCACACCGCGTGGCCGCGCAGCTCGGCCTCGAAAGCGGAAAGTTCTGGAAAACGCCACTCGTGGGCGAGAGCCGTCATGCCGAGTCGATCTGCGAACAAGTCCAGCGTGAACTGAACGCCGCATCTGGATTCGACCTCTTGAAACAAGGTCTTGCGAAGTGCGGCGTCCCTGTGCTGATCCTCGCGCCAAGAACGCGCGAAGTCCAGTGACCGGGATCCCGCGTCTGCAATGACGTTGCTCTTGCCAGGGATGTGCAAGGCTAGAGCCCAACATTGAGCTGCCCGCTCGGCGCTTTCAAAACGATGCGCCAGAGACTCGAGGGAAGGTATCCACCCGTAGCTCACATTCACGTAATGCACGGCAGCGGAATTGTCGAGCCTGAACAAAACTCGCCAACCCTCTAAGCAAGAAGATCCCCTGAGAAGGCACTGGACTGCAACCCACAACTCCTTGTAATTGATTTCCAAGGAATTGGGCTGCGCCTCCAGGGATTCGAAATTGTCAGGCCACGTATCGGCGACAACGCGGCTGTCCCAACACAGATGGTATGACCACCCGTGCATTTTGGAGGCGTCGCACTCCACGACCCAGATTGCGCCTTTGCGGGCAAGGTTCGCCCAATCAGCGAATTCGGGAGATTTGTGGCCCCACATGCTGAGAGGGCCGCCGTCACAGTGCAAGGAACGCACCGGGGGCGTACCTAAAGCTGAGCAGATGTGCGCCAAGGCCGCGCGACTGAGATCTGAGAGAGTCACCGGGGGGTCGGCCAAGGGGCTGGCACGCCGCGCCGAATACACCCCCGACGCATTAAAATCTGCCCAAAGAGGGCGCAGCCGGCGCCGCAACTGCGGAAGGAGCTCCGCGATGTGCGAGGCCAAACCTACTGCCGATGCTAACTGTTTGCTGCGGAGCGTGCGGTGTTGGTCTGCCTCGAGAACGGCAGCGCGCAATTCGCGACAGCGGTCAGTCTTTTCAGGCGGCGCGGTGATGATGCATTCGACGGTATCGAACACCCAGCCGATCCAGGTTTGTCGGCGCGCTGGTGCTCGGATGCCGTGTGTTTGGCACTGGTTGGGATGCCGCACCGCAACAGGAAGCGGACAGCTCGACGCAGGTTTTGCCAAGCCGTGGGTTCATCCGGCGCCGCGCCTAACAAGTCGTCAACGAAGTCTAAAAGGTCAACTTCGGCACGCAAGCGGAGGATTCTTAAAATCTCCTGCACGTTGGCATCGTTGATGCCAGGCGCGGGCTTGAGGCCGAATGGTAGATAATTGTATTTCCCGAACTGGCGTCTGCCAAAGGAATGGAAGCCTAGGGCGTACGAGTCGGCGTCGGAAACACGCCAATTAAAAAAAAACAGTCGCGCAAGTCGAGGAACAGCCTGGCCCAGCGCGCCGTGCGCGACGTCGGCGTTTGGCACGCACTCGTCGACGCCCCCCCGCCGCAAATCGACGATTAAACGCGCTTTGAAGCGCTCAGATTCGTCGGCCCCGGCGCCCGCCCCGGGGCGCGGCTTCAGGATTAAGCCGTACGGGTTGACGTTGAGGTGCTTGGGCGGGGGGGCATCAGCCGGGAAAAAAGAAACTTTCCCCGTCTCAGCCAGGCGGTCCAATTCGCGTTTGGCCCACGCGAGCTGGGACGTGACGGAAGGATGGTTGCGCGCCTGCCTCGGGACGACAGGCGACGCCCCGAGAGAGCGCCCGTGCCGCCAGGAATGCAGCAGGGCGGGGTCCGCGCCATTCGCGGGCAGGAAATCGAAGCGCAGGTGAAGGCCAGGTGCGC
The DNA here is from genome assembly GCA_963575745.1 of Prorocentrum cordatum. Taxonomy (NCBI): domain Eukaryota; class Dinophyceae; order Prorocentrales; family Prorocentraceae; genus Prorocentrum; species Prorocentrum cordatum. The sequence continues at coordinate 606,466 of CAUYUJ010003891.1, forward strand.
CCTCCCATTCCTGTAGAGCGGAATTTCCATCTCGGACCTCCGCTAAGAGAGCGCCCATCGTCGCACCGTGTTGCTCGAGCCAGCGCTGCGAGGAAGTACGCGGCAGAGGTTTATGGGAGGGGGGAAGGGAGGGCAGGGAGGGCGGCAGCGTATGCAGGGGGAAAAAAAAAGAAAGGGGCACGGATGGGATCCGAAGCGCGATTGTCTTCATGGCACTATACTTGCCGCGCCCCTTGCTCTTCCGACGGGAATCATGACGCGCTGGCGAGGTGCGAAGGAGAGCGTGCGTCGCCGTGAACTCTTCGCGCGGATGGAACCCTCAGGAGCGGGCGCCACCAGGATGCTTGCCACCAGGATGCTTGCCACCAGGATGCCTGCCACGAGCGCGGATGACACAGAGCTCATTTTCCGATCAGGCTCGCAGGCCTCGCCCGAGCCTGTCTCCTCCTCCTCCTCCTCCTCCTCATCCTCCTCATCCTCGTCTCCTGAATGGAGGGGGGGGGGGGGGGGGCAGCAAGGGGCAAGGAGAGGCAGCTACGTGCGCGCGCGTGAGGATAGATGAAGGGCGAGGACGCAGCGCGGAAGGGGCCGACGGTCGCTCGCCGCGTCTGCCAGAGTCTGGCAGAGATGGCCGCCTCTAGGTATATTGTATGTTGCGCCCCATCATTGAAGCCAGGGGGGAGCGAAGGGAAACAGGATGGAAGAAAATACCTGGGAATGGATGAAGAAATCAGCAGAAAAGAGAAGACGAAGGAAAACTTGATGAAGTGAGATGTGGTGCAGCCAGGACCGCTGACCAGCCGCCTCGGACCGACGGGTGATTTTTCAAAAAGGAGTGGCGAAGTGCCAGGACACGAGTGGCGCGGCGCGAGCTGTCGCGAAGGTGCCGCGGACACGCCCGAAGGGAACTCGGGATGTTAGGTGAGACATGTTGCAGCTAGCGCCGCTGACCACAGCCGAACAGCTGACAAGGGAAATGGGCGCCGACCAGATGCGTCGACGAGCAGCTGGCAACGGAGAGATTTGGCAGCTAGGACCGCTGACAGGAGAAGAGCCCGTCGACCAGGGGCCTCGACGGGCAGCCGGCGGCAGCGCGGGGACGGCTAGACCCCGACCCTTGGAACAGGGCGCCTGCGCGCGAGCCGAATCCAGCAAAACGCACGAGGTGCCCGAAAGGAAGACGAACCGAATCCCGCGAACCCGCAGAAGCCCCTTTCCCGAGTGCACAGCCCCCTAAGAAAGGACGCCACCTCAATCCCAGTAGCAGATCGCATACAGCGATCGATGATATGGAAGATGTCGTACTTTGTTGTAGAACATCAGATCACCTTCCACTTCTTCAATGTGCCAGGCAGTGCGGCGGAGGGCATAACGGCATGCCCGGGCTTGTCCCAAGCTCTGCGCTCCCGACATGTGTCGCAGACACACTTAATCAGGTTGAGTCTGACACTGTCTAGACCTGCTTGCCTAAGATGAATCTCATCTTAAGCTCTTTCGCATGGAACCAGCCTAAATGTAGCTTCTGCAGTTCGCGTGTTACCACGCTGGGGCTAAATTTTTGTAAACTGATTTGTGCATCGAACCGTGACCCGTCTGATAATCGTTGTCGCGCAGCAGGGTTACCCGCTGGTGGTGGAGGAGGTGCTTCTCCACCTTGTTGTCGACCACGCCTGACCCTAACCCGCGGTAGCTGTCCATCCGACCTACCAGCTCCACTCGAGGCAGGTTGCCCTGCAGCAGGTTCAGCAGCATGTCTGCCTACAATAATGTCGTGACAGCTCGCGCCCACTATAAATCTAGCTCTTGAGCCGGGTCTTGGTGCTCTTTGCCGCGTGAATGGTGATGCGGCTGGTGCCTCGGTTGGTGGTGCTGCTGGCTCAGCAGGAGCAAGTCCTGCTGCCAGTTCGGCAGGAACCGGTGGTATCAGTCCATGATTGTCGGGCAGCTTCCAAAGCTTGGCAAACTTGCATCTGCCAGGTGTTAGTACGTGTCCATGTTTGTTTTCGACCGAAGTTTTTCTTACAGCTCGGACATTCCCAATGGCAGTCGCCCTTATCGTACCACCTGCAATGTCTCGGATCTCTGTCATGTGAGGGAGAAAGCATGTTAACGTGATCCGCGCGCGCGGGGCACGCGAGCCCTCCCGAGGGTGGTCTCGCAATCGAGCCATCAGGTTGCCGGGGGAGACTCGGATCGTCCAAGTCGTATCCCCTCACGTTGGTGACCAGCACGGTGGACGAATAAGGGTGACCATGGAAAGGAGCACGAATTACCTGGAAGAGATCGTGTGAGATCTGAGCAGCCTCGACAAAAAGCGACTGCATCTTTGGAGTATATTGTGCAGCCATGGACAGTTCCCTGTTACATGCCGCCGCATGTTGATGATGGCCAGTACATCGTTTTCGTTCAAGAAGGGTGAATAAAAGGCGATGGTTGGCCACGATCGCAGTCGGCATTCGTATCGGTACCCCATGGGAGTCACGTAAGCCAGTAGTGCATTGGTCCATGTCCACCTTGCAAGTGCCCTTGCTTTTGGCCAACGTAGTCCATGGTGGTATCTGATCCACCCAAGTACCCACTGGTTGTCACGTAGGTAGAATCGTCGAAGATCGTTCTGGCGTATAGCAACCTCCCCACAGAACTTGATATGCAGCAAATCCTCTTTATGATGTTCATACCAGGTACCGTAGTTACCCTGCGCATCGAAATAAGAAGGTAATCCAGTTGTTCTGCGCGTGGGTTGCAGCATGGCAACATTGACCAAAAAAACGCGCAGATAGTGCATCACTGCATCTGGGCCATCCTTGTTACCAAGGTCAACAAAGGTACGTTTGTCGAGGTTTCCCCCTGAAGACAGACCTCGGCTGAATGCTAGCTGAGAGATGCCTCCACTTCCCCCGCTCAATTCCAACATATCCACCCTGTTGTGACGTCCGTAGCACAGAGTGGGGATCATGGAGAATACATCTGCGTGAGATTCAGCAGGGTGCCCCGCAAATAATGTGATGAAAATTTCCTCTGCATCGTCGCTTTCCGTGTCGGAGTCAAGAGGTGCGTCGGTGCAGTACGCACTACATCCGAGTCCTTCCAGGTCATCTCCACAGTCGTCGTTGCCTTCTTCGACTATATTGGGTATCTTGCGTGGTCTGATGCCTGCTTCTTTGTCTGCTTTCTGCTCTCCTTTTTGTGTCATTCTGGCATCGGTTGGTAGTGCTGTCTGTTGTTCAGTCTCAGGTGAACTGAGCGTCGGAAATTCGGGAATAGAGGGGGGCACGCGGCCGCGCTCAATCGAAGGGGGAGGGGGGCGATCGTCATCGATGATCGCCACTCGCCTTGAGCGTGGACGTGAGCGCCCGTGTCCGAGGAGTCGGTTCCGGCTACTCCCAGTACAGTCGGGTACGGATGTTGGTAACACCATTGGGTGATGGTGCGTTGTAGTTGTGCCCGGTAGGCTGGTCCTGAAGCTGGATGTCTTGCATGATCGTGTTGTCGTCCAGGTTCGTCGTTATCCGTCTGGCAACACGGCCCCACCCAGGGCCATTCTTAAGGGGCTGAACGTAAAATCGAGCTCCTTTATCCACTCGAATGCAGATACTAAGATGTACAGCACTTGATTGACTTCTCTGCGTCTTATGTAAATCCATCTGATCGACCAACCTTGCGGTCATGATCGTTAGCGTCTTGTTGCGCCAGTCGGCCTTCTGAGCTCCGTGCCCGTGCCAATCCAGGACATGCTCAGTATGTTGTGCAAGCCTCCCTGCTGTCTTGCATGTGCATCGCCCTAGGTTGGTCGGGGTGCGCGCGCAGGCAGTTGCCACTTGCAGATGTGCTCCGCCGGGCAAAGTATTAGAACGGTCGTACTTGAGGCCGACGTGGCAGAACCGCCTACGCACGACTTGTAAATCAAGATCTTCCATAGCGTCTCGCATGGGACCTTGCTTCCAGAAATATCCGGGTGGCCCCACACGCACAATAGTTATGCGCAGAGCCCGAGCTTTGGACATCAAATTTTGGATGCGCTGATAATGTGGCCCTGCCCGCTTGCCAGGCAGTCTCGCATGCCAATCAGCAGGTGTTGCCACCCACAACAGTTGGTAATCATCCGAGAGTAGAGCGCCCAAATACTGTGCACCAGTGGAGGTCATGACCTCTGCAGGTGTAATGCGGTCACACGTGTAGCCGCGGGCTCGGAGTTCAGCGCGAGCTGTCCTTACATCTTCAATAACAAATGCACGAGAGTGATAATGATGCGACAACCCTTCTTTGTCTGCAGCGGCCACGCAGCTGGGTCCACTGCTGTCCGCGGCAGCCGCGCAGCCGGGCTGGCCACTGTCCCTGGCGCGCGCAGCCGGCGCCTGGGAAACAAATGCAGGTTCCCCCGCGTTTGCTGACAGTGCCTGAGTATTCGGCCTGTCTGAGCAAGCGCGAGTGGCCGTGGCGCGCGCCTGCCCCCGTCACTCGTTTGGCGATGATGGGGGCGTCCGAATGCCTGTGCCATGCTGCGCTGCAGAGCCGCTGCTCGAAGTAAAGATATCAAACTTCTCAGCGGCATCATGCCCTTCCGCGGGTGCCCCTGCATGTGCATCGAGCGGCGTCCACCTCGCGCCCTCCTCGTAGATGGCCTGATATATCTTCGCTTGCAAGTTGCGCTCAGCGAAGTCCTTGTCGGCCGAGGTCGGGTTGCTCCCGAAGCACGTATTCCTGCGATGCCAAGTCTTCAAGGTGTTATTCACCACAGACTGGATCGTGAACGTGGACGTCTCCTCGTTGATGGACGAGCCGATGCCCTTGGTATCCTGTGACATCATATGTATGAGCATCACTCATAGCAGGTGCCCCCGCGGCTGGCTCTGAATCGGAAGCCTCTTTGACGAGCAATGGATCATCTTTGCACTGAGGATTGGCCGCAATAGTACATGACATCGACCCCTTATCCTCAGTAGAAATCCCGTACTCGTCGGCCTTGAGCGCCAGATGTCCAGAAAGAGTCCTCCTTCCCAAATAGAATCTTGCACATCTCAGCGCCAGGGGTGATCATCTACTCGAGCCCCTGTTCCAGGATCAGGACGGCCCTCATGTTGGACATGCTCCTGAGACCCAGGATGGCAGGGAGGTTCTCCCCAGAACCCTCGGCGACATTTGCTGAGTGTCAAATCTCGGTGCAGCAGGTGCCCCCGCCCGATCTCCCCTTTCCTTGCGCGCAATCTTGCAGCGCAGGGATGTATCGCAGATCGCGGCGCCATGTCCCGCTCCAGACACGCACAGCTTCTTCGTCAAGTTGGAACTCTTGATGGCGTGTCCGCGGGAACGAGATACCTGTTCGAAGGTCTGTGCCGTCTTTAAACCAATAATGGTAATGGTACTGCCAATATCCAAAAAGATAATCAACGTACCATTTTCTCTTATTTCCACTGTTGGCTGACGCGGCTAGTCCGTGGCATTCACCAAATAGTCATGGCGCTTCAGACAATGTCGTACCGTGCATGCCTTTTGCGGCGCCTCTGCTCCCACACCCAATCGTTCCGTGACGAAGATGTAAAGACGTTCATATATCTACGAGCCTCTTCTCCCGTAATAGGATTATTTTCGCAACCCCCGGCTGTAGGATATTCGTCATATGTGCATGGGCGTGATGCAGAGGTAGTGGGCAGGTTCAGAAACGCATCCTCTTCTGCGCGCGTGCCCATTTGGCCATCTGTATCTACCATAAGCACAGTATGCAGCATGTCGCGTTCGGAAACCGCACTGTTGCCACTACGCACGATCACTAGGCTCTCTGTCCTACGCTGATTGCGTGGACGAATGTCTCGCCCATATGGCATGAACGCGTGTGGAGACTGAAGCCACTGAGCACTCTGTCAGTAGCACTCTCCATGCGCCTCAACCACGTGTCATTGACCGTCACCGTAGGTGGTGCTGACGTAGCAGGTGTACCTGCATTGTTAGCGGTCTCTGCTACCAGTGGCATAGGCGCGTCTTCAGCAAGTGTCCCTGCAGGGGCGGTGGCCTCCGTCACTAGCCCCGCGCTGGCTGATGAAGCAGGTTGTCCCGCTGGTGTCGTTGTTGAGACTACCGCATTGCCCGTCATCATCGCCGTGGCGCGGTTGAGCTCCCCACGGAGGTCCCTGAGTTCGTTCGCCCCTCGGAGTATATCTCCATGGCGGTCGAGTGACTCCTGATCTCTGGCGAGGGCGTAGTGGAACTCGGCTGTGATCAAGCCAACACCCCTGCATATGGGGCAGGGGCCTCGCTCAGTTGCGGAACCTTCCATGTTCTCAGCCAACTGTCTATCCACATGAGCACGTGCAACTCGATCCCAGCATTGCGCGTGGAATATGTGCCCGCGCTGGAGCCTCCAGACTTTGTCGCGGTTCATGAAATGGTCCTGGCATCTGGCACACTTGTTGAAATCGCCGTCAATGATGATGGCCGGTGTCGCCGATGGCCTGATGCGCGTCTGACGCTCCAGAGTGGTCTCGCCAGCTTCGTATCGAATCGGTGAAACAGTCGGTAGCTGCATTGCTGCAAGCGTGGCTGGACTGATCGCAGGTGTCCCTGCTGTATTGGACGTAGCAGGTTGCCCCGCACGGCTCGCATCTGTGAGCCTGACGCTCCTGGTTGCGACGCTGGCGGGCAGACAGCATCGCCATGTTAAACTGCTGCGCCTCATGGATGGCTAGGATCTCAGGGCGCAGTCCTCCCATGGACGATGGCACTACTAGGCCTGGGGCCTGTCGCTGCACATATTGGTCCATGGGGGCGCCAGATACCCGTAGCACGGGATCTGGCCTGGCACGCCTGATGTATACCCTGAGCCACGCGTCAGCTGAGACTGGTAGAAGTCGTCGGCCGTCGCCCGAACATACGGGTTTTCGGGCTGCGCCCCACTCGGGGAGAAGGTAGTCCATTGGTGCTGCTGTAAGACGGTCAACAACCGTTACATCGCATGTCGGATAACTGAAAAATGCTGGCACGTATCCGAACCGATTGGGGTTGTCCTGTGATGGATTTGGATCAGGAACATACTCCCACGGCGGCGTCCAGTTGGCGCTAGGGAGGTCAATGCCATCCCTACGGATGCTCTGAGCGGCTTCACGCATCTGCCGGTACATCGATTCTTGCTGACCGACCAAGCTCTCGGTTCTCTGTACAGCATAGTGGTCAGGAAAAGCAGGTTGCGCCGCATGTGGACGTGGCGATGCTAATGGCGATGTCGCCTGAAATGCCTGATAGAGCTGCGGGTCCATTCGAATGCGTTGGAGCCTCGCCTGTAGGCTGTTGGTGCTCCCAGCACTCTGGAGTACCGAATGGATGGGTGGCTCTGCTCATTGGAGCAAATGAAGCGGGTTGCCCTGCGGGTGCTGGCAGCTGCTGCACATGAGCACGCCACGGGCCGCTGGCGCACAGCGTGTCGGAGGGCGTAATGCCACTTGAAGTAATACCTGTCACATCAGCATTCTGAGCCTCTATCCATGATCCACCAGATCCCCCTGCAGGTGTCCCCGCTTGCTACGCGTCCTGCATCATGAGCGCTGTTGAAAAAATCGACTTCCTGAATGGAGGCCCGTTCGGGACACTTCAGATTGTAGGGGGTCTTTGGGATGAACCAATCTCTCAAAGATGATGCGTCATTCCGGTATTCGTACATGTTTTCGATAGAAATATTACCACCTTGCTACGGCTGATACCTTGCAGGTATCAGGGACTGACCCATATATGTCCCACAGGGTTGTACCTGCAATATTCGTTGGGCAGAATACCTATGAGCTGAACGATATGGGTCGGGGGAATTCTGCCGTCACGGCCTGCTGACATTATGATGCCATTTGCTGAGCGCCAAATCGGCATGTTGTCCCGAAGCAGGTTCTTCAAGCTAACCAAGTCCAGCACCTCGGAATCAACGAGCAGACCGGACTGGATTCGATTATGACCAGGAAGGCATGGGCAACCATGTACCAACTGTCTGCCCCTCTTCTTGCGGGCGTCGTCGGCGCGGCATGACAATCCGACGCTAAGTATGTTGGGGGTATTTTTCCACTGGATACCACGAATGGAATAACAAGGTGCACCTGGAACGGTCAATTCCGTAATTCTCATTTACACTGATTCAGGGCACCACAGCCCAGGGCTGCTATGTCCGTTACTTTGACGGATGCAGCGCGCGTCGTGCGACTCGGAGGTGTACTTGCACTTCTTGAGCTGCAGCCTGTTCTTCTGCATTCCAGTGTGATCGACCATGCCAATCAGGTCCAGCACAGCTAAAGCCTGGCATGCCCAGTGTTGGTTACTGAGCTTCTGGCGCGCAGTCTCCAGGCACTGGCGATGATAATTCTCATATCCTTCAGCTGGCCAGTGGCCGAGCCACTGCGACAACTCAGCCCATCCATCGCATTCATCGCAGGATGATGCTCCCCGCAGAAATCCGTCAGAAAGACAACCTTTTATGAAAAGCTTTGTGACGAAGGGCAGTCGTAAGCCACTCTGAAATTTGACGCTGTTGGTCGTGGCTGAACGTTGGCTTTCTGGTACCTTCTGCTTCGAAGATCCCAATAAAATATTCCTTTGCAGAATCGTGCGTGAGTGCCGGGCGTTTACGCAGAAAGTTGCGCACTGTCTGGCGCGCATGTGCGTCCTGGTCATAGTGAACGGCGGTGTCCACGAGGTCGCACTGCGCCGACATGTATCGATCAGACCCGTCATCAATCTGAGGATGATATGCTGGGTTGATCTTCATACGATTGGACGTGCGCAACTTGCCCCAGCACTCTCGGCATTCCACGGGCATCTCCAACGCGAGGGCAGGTTGCCCTGCAGAACTCTGAGCAGGTTGCCCCGCGGAAATCTGAGCAGGTTGCCCCGCTGGACGCTGAGCTGCCACTGATGCAGCAGGTGCCGGCGCGTTCGCCGCCGATATGGCAGGGCCAGCAGTTCGCCTGGGCGTCCGAGGAGTTCCTGTCGGGGTACTGATGTTGAAATCCTGGCGTTTCTTCTCCTTGATCTTGTAGGACTCGACTGTCTTATCTTTGGGAGCCATTCCTGGTGCCGTCGATGAGGTTGCCAGTGGCCTTTCAGTACCGCGCCTTGTTGAGGAAGCATCCCCTGTTCGTCTTTCCAGCGAGGGCACCCGGCCTTTCCTGTGCGTCCGACCTGGGGTGGGGCCGCGGCGTGGCACAGGTTCCTTTGGAGTAGGAGTACTGGTGCCTTGAAATGCAGCTGCCGCGGCAGCCGCTGCTGGTCCTCTGGATCGACGTCGGTCAGCAGGTTGCCCCGCATATCGCTGATGTTTACTGTCTCCAGGGTTAGGGCCATCTGGGATCTTCCATTTCTTCCTTTTAGGTCTGAACTGATCAGGGCCAAGCGATGGACTTAATGAATCCGAAGATGGAGGAACATCGATAGGCGCCTCTGGCTTCGGCATGGGAGCTGCCTTAGCCGCGGCCCCTGCGCCGGCGCCCCTGATCCAAATCGCGCGGGGCCCCGGTCAGGGTTCAATGCGCGACCATCTGGCGTTCTGAGGGCCAGGTTCTTAATTGTGGTCTTGTGTTTTCCTGAGAGAAGGTGCGTGGTGGCGCTGCGTGTTTCTACGGTGCTTGTCTTTATCCAGCCTGCACCTTCAGCGCGGTAGGCAATCTCACTATCAGGGAAGAGGTCCATCGTTTCAAAAACAACGTACTTGGGCTCAGTCGGAACGTTCGTCTGCCACGCGGCGTCCGCAACGCCAGAATCGTCCGACGCGTGCCCTTCAGGGGGCGCGTCCGCGGGGTCAACTTCTTCGGCCATCTCATCATCTTCATATTCGTCACCTTCTTGTTGATCATATTATTCTTCTGATCTGTGATCAGCAGGTTTCCCTGCGTGCCAATCGCGATTGAACTGCGCCAAATGATGAAGAGGAGACATGCTCTTCCACATGAGGTTTGTTCGGGCTATTTCATTAGCTGCGGCGTGGTCGTAGTAGCTCTCCGTCAGCTGATCCCCATATGGCGTTGTAATGGGGTCGTCGCAGTGACCCCAACCATCACCATGAGACCAAACCCGCGGTGTCTTCTCAAAGTTCGGGCTTCTTGATGGGCGTCTCATGGGGCAGCCGAGCCTGTGGTCAGCAAATTCGGGGCATGAGCAACGCACGTTTCTGTAGAGCTTTCGTTCCTCGATGATAGCCCTCTTGCGGTTGCGCGTGGCCATCTTATTTTGTGATTTAACAGGTCCTGTCCTTTTCGAGCGCGTATTCTTGCCTTGTTCATCTCGTTGAACATTGCGAGGGGAATGCCAGTGGCGATCTGATGATCGGTCCAACCATGGGCCAAATAGCATCCCATCTTTTCTGGGGGCACGCGCTGACGAGCCAATCCAACTTCTGCGTAGCCAGTGAGGCGCTGGATTCCGCCCTCTGGATATTCTTCTCGCGGTTGATCACCTTGAGGCGGGTGCCCCCGCAAGCGCCCCCTCCTCGGGGGAGCGGCCGGTCTGTTGGCCCGCCATGGCGGGGCCTTTGGAGCCCCCACATCAGGAAGATGAGGGCGCTGAAGACCGCTAGAGCGAGCGCCGCTGGAGCGGGCGCGCGTGCGATCAGGTGAGCGACTGGGGGTCCGACCGCGACGTATCATGCGGTCGCTATCTTCCCATTGTTCGCCCTCGTCGTCGTCGCGATGCTTCTTCCTCCAGAACTGGCGGCTTGCCGATCGCCTCTGGCGGCTCATGGGCCGGTCTGAAGCAACAAGAGTATATTGAAATTCTTCATTATGACCAAGCTCATATTGAATACGCCCAGATAGATCACCAGCGTCTCGCGGGTTTCCCCGCAAAATATCACCATCACTAAATTCCATATCTGTCGGAAGTCCAACAACCCGAGGATAGAGCATCGACTGCAATTCCTCGTCTGTTGCAGGAATGGTAACTTCTGAATCCGCGGGTGCCCCCGCCGCGTCAGCATCTCCTTCGGCGGGCATGTGGGAGCTCTCGACATATTCGATATCTGCAGGTTGCCCCCCGCGATGGGCATGCCCAGCCATTCTGCCAGATCGACGTCGCCGTCGGCGTAATTCTCGAAGGCCATGCTGGCGCTGAGATCTGGCGGCCATGAAATTAACACTTGTGGCTGAGCTATCGGCAGGGCCAGTTAAAAGAGACCCCCAGTCAACAAACTGAATGTCGGAAAATCGGAATCTGTTTGAGCCAAATGCATTGACGGACCCCTGCCTCTTCCATCACCTTGAGGGCGCTCGCGTCGGAAATGCTGCGTGCTGTGGCACGCGTCGCACTCCATAGTTTCACCGCTGGCATCCTTTGGATTTCCCCGTCGCCCTTTGCCTTTGCCCGATGTATGCCTGTGGTTTCTGCCAGCACCTAAGAACATTTCTTCCTACTGAGGTTCAGTAAGACGCTAAGAAAGCTAGTGTGCCTCTACGATGCAATCGCCGACGCTTACCTCTACCCCTACTTCGACCTGTGCCTTTTCTTTTTTATTTTTTTTGTTTTTGTTTCTTCTTTTTTTTTTTGTTTTGCAATCTTCGCGCGATGCGCCTTACCTTTCGGACTGGTTCTTCATGGATCCGCCAGCGACGCTTGTGTTTTTGATAGCCTAAAATAGCCATCGCGCTTGTTGCTCTTCAGTAAGATACGTAGGCATATCAGAGTAATCGAGGGCTGTAGCCTCGCCATTTGAAGACGCATCGGTATCGTCACCGGCGTCGAAGTCGGACTCGGCGGGTTGCCCCACTGAGCCCATTAGGGCCATGGCTTGCATGGGGCAAACCGCATCGGGCGGCCCCCAAAGCCTGGCCCAGGAGTCTTGCGACCCCGAGGCCGATCCACCACTCTGGGCCAACAGTGTAGTGGTCTCAGTTGGTTGTGGATCATCATTCCAGACGTTGTTGGCGGGCTGCCCTGCGTTAGCCTCCACGTGGAAGGTTTCGATTCGGTGACCGTGACTGAAGATGCCACCAGTATTGCCGGGGTTCTCTCAGCACTGTGAGCAGATGACCTCATGCGTTCATGTAGAGCGTCAATTTGTTGTTGGTCTCTCGGCATGCGGTAGTTTAGAGGCTGCAGGAATTGTTGTGCACGCGATGTCCCCACTCCAAAAGCTCTGAATATAATCGCTGTTAGGCTTTGGAAGTTGGGCATGTTGAAGCCGGCTGTTTCAACTTCTTAGCGGGCTATCTGAAACCGTGCTAAAGTCTGGCCGATGCGTTCTCCCGCATGGACTCGGAAATCAATGAGGGCCGTGCCAGAGTTGAGTTGGCGCTCCTCTTCTAAGTTCTCGAATTTCGTCCTTAAGATGAACATGATGTAGGCGGCGCCGTCAGTATGGCGGCCACCTATGTTGACGCCGACGTTGATAACTGCTGGAGGAACTCTCATGGATATGGTCCTTGCGAGACCTCCCAAACCTCGCCGCAGAGCTGCAGCTTGCTGGGAGGGCGTCATATTGCCTGTGGTCACGTTGATCCAGGCATGTACTTCGCGGACGAATTCGCGAAAAGGTACTAGACCGGCTGGGTTCCACTGAGGTCCGGTCGTTCTTGTGTCGTCTCCGCCACGCATATGTCCTACCGCACACCCGATAGCGACCCATTCGAGCCCAAAGATAGTAACACCAATCCAATGACCTCGTAGGTCGGAGTCGGATGTAGTCGGTTGGGAATTCCGTTGGGTAGTCGTAAGTCTGCGTGGGGTTGGAGGCGGCAGCATTTCATACCGCATGTTCCCATGCATTGAATATTCGAAGATATTTCCCATGTGAATAAGCGGGTGGACTTCAGGAGTGTAGAAGCGCAGGGATGTAGGATGTAAGTAAGAGACCTCCGCCTGAGCAGAGGTATCGCTGCAAGTGTCCTTGCGGTATTGCGAAACTATATACATTCCTCCGCGCAAACCCACTGCACCCTGATGTTCCACCGCGTCCGTAGTCCACCAGATAGTGCCGTGGATGGTGACGAGTAAAACGAGAGCTGGCCACCATAGGCCAGCTCCGCAACCAAGTTTGAACGGGGCTGGGAGGCCCAGCCAGCAGCTTCGCTCAGGCGGAGCCGAACTCCTGCTCCGTTGTACGTTAGTAACGATAGTCCCGATAGGAAAGGATGTGCCATCTTAAACAATAAAAAGATCATGTTGGTCTCGATAACGAGTGTGTGCCTCGCGGTGAGGCACAGTCATATTTGGGCGGCCGGCCGCTTGAGCCGACGCGGCCGCGGGCGCACGCTCGCTTCCACTCCTTACGTCCCTCAGCTCGCTTTAGAGTCCAAGACGGTCCAGAGGCAAAAGAGCGCACCCAGACGGCCAAAGGATGGCCTCTGGACAGCCCCCGAATTCCCGCAGTCGCCCCAAGAGGGCTGTAAATGGGGAGACCAAAAGGTACCGATACCGCTACTCCCAGGACCTCTCCCGGGGTTCGTTCTGACCAGGATCTCGAGGCGAATCCAACGGAGGCGACGAGGGACTCCGAGGAGGCCCAAAAAGGGGAAAACGGGCGGAGGGTAGCGGTATGGGTACCTTTTTCTCCTCTGAGTAAAACGACCACTCGGGGACGCCGCCGACCGTTTTGTCCAGTGCGCGAGCCCTGCGGCAAAGAAAGCCGGCGGCGCGGGCATCGCCCGCAGCGTGCACGCAGTCGGAACACGGGGCCCGCGGCGGACAATCGGCGAAGTGCGATCCTGCCCCAGGCGGCCTCGAGGAAGTGGAAGAGGAGGAGGAGGAGGAGGAGGAGGAGAGGGATGAGGATGAGGATGAGGATGAGGATGAGGATGAGGATGAGGATGATGATGATGATGATGATGATGATGATGATGATGATGATGATGATGATGATGATGAGGAGGAGGAGGAGGAGGAGGAGGAGGAGGAGGAGAGGGATGAGGATGAGGATGAGGATGAGGATGAGGATGAGGATGAGGAGGAGGAGGAGGAGGAGGAGGAGGAGGAGGAGGAGGAGGACGAGAGGGATGAGGACAGGATGCATGGGAAGGGCGGGCGCTGGTTCCCGGAGGGCACCAGCTATACGCCTGCACCGAGCCTGCCTGGGCCGATCCTGAACCCAGGATCGGTGTCCTTGCCTTCCCGCCCAGGCCAGGAGGGCGTATGCACCGATCGACCCAGGGCCCAGGATGGCCTCGGCCAGTTTTGAGGCCGCTATATTCCCTGGACCCCTTCAAGGGTGCGTTCTGGTCAGCATGTCAAAACGAATCCAGCCACGGCGGCGAGGAGTGGGCAGCGGTAGCGGGATACAGTCGGAGCTCGACCACAAGAAACCTTCTACAAGAAACCCAACCCTGAGACCACAGGGCGTCCATTGATTTTTGGTGTGGGAGCGTCGCGCTTTCCACAACAGAGCCATCGAAGCCCACGAAGATCAGGGCGCCCTGGAGGGAAGCAGGGCGTTTCCTGGCATGGGTTTCCACTGCAGTCGTCCCACTCTGAGAGGGAGGCGGGGGCGACGCCTCCAGCTCCTCCATGTGCATGTCGTTGCGGAGTTGCTCGAGCTCCTCCGCCTCCTTGCTTTTGGCCTGCTCCAGCGGGAGGCGGCCGCGCCGGGGCGGAGAGGGGCGACGCGCGACTGGACGCAGCGGTCCTCCTGCCGCCCCCCCCCCCCCAAAGGCGTGAGAGCGAGACGAGGCGAGGGCGGAAAGGAGAGAACAGGAGGACGAGAGAAGACGAAAGAGAGATAATTGGAGGAGAGAGGAATAACTGATGCGAAAGGATCGAACGAACAAGGCCCGGATCCCGCTGCACCGTTTGCTGAATAGCCTCCTCCTCCTCTTCCTTTTCTTCCTCCTCCTTCATCCTTTTCCATCATGAACAACTCTCCCTGTCGCACCACCAGACGCGTCGGTAAGGCGGGCTGTGCGTTTCGCGTGAGACATCCTCCCCATGGGCGCGCGGGCATATGCCCCTTTTGTCTTGCGAACCTCAGCATGTGAACTAATTTGTTAGTAGACTCCTTAGTAAGGAGCCCTTGATAACGAATCCTTACTAAGGAACCCTGAATGAAGAATCCCGAGTAAAGAGTACTAAATCGGGAGCCCTGTGCAAGTTCTCCTTACTTGGAATCCGTATTCAGGAACCCTTGATCGCAAATCCGTACTAAGGAACCCTAAGTAAAGAACCCTTGTTAAATAATCCTCGATGGAAGAGATTATGTGACGGATCCTTGGTGTGGCGGCCGTATTAAGGATTTCTTGATGCGGGGGGATCCTTCGTGAGGTACCCGTCGAAAAAATGATATGTAAAGTATCATGCGTACGGAATCCTTGTTAAAAGGATCCTGCAATTCCCATTTTAAAAGATGCCTTCATCACGGATCCGTGATACGAGCCCATTCGTGATGAATCAAAGCAAACGAATCATTAGTACGGAACCTTTTGGAAAAAAAGGGAATCCTTAGAAACGATTCCGGACTAGGGAACCCTTGGTCTGTATTCCTAGGAGCGCCTCCTTAATAAAACAACTCACCCGTAAAGGAATCCTGATTCAGGAATTCTGCGCCCCCTGAAGTCAAACAGACAAGCAAAGGTATTCCCACAGCCTGGCGACGACCAACAGCCGCTGGCTGTAGGCCTCAGTTGAGAGTCAACGGCCGTTGGCTGTGGGCCTTGGTCAACGGTGTCTGGCTGTTGGACGTTTGCGCGACCACCAAGGCTGCAGGGGCAGATCTCCGCGGCCATGTGGCAGGATGGCTCCTCAGACGAGGACGAAGAGGAAATCCAAAACTTTGGAAACAAACTCAAAATAAATGCAGCGAACGCATAAAGAAACCGAAACGTTGGAGACTGAAACCATGGGGCAACAGACAAAAGCAAACAAACAACGTCCACCGAGAATGCGCCCCCCCCCTTCGAACGTTTCCCTTCGGACGGCTCTCCTTGGGATTTGTTATTTTTGGTTGTTCCAGCGGTTCGCGTAACGTTCCAGCCACCAACCAGTATTTACATGCTTTTGTAATGTTTTGGTTTCCTTGTGTTTCTGCGGCTTCCCACTGCCAGCATGGGGGCGCGCACCAGGCCTAGATACTAGGAAGAAGCGCCGAACGAACCGAATGCAACCCGCAAGCCGACCTGCATTAGGCAAACTCGCGAAGTGAACCGTGGCATGGGAGAAAGCGAGAGCGTGAAAGGTAACGAACTCCCCCCCACCTCAAGCACGGGCCGCGGGCCAAAAGAAACGTGGAAAAGATGCACCCCGGGGGGCGCAGCCATATCGCGAATCGAAACTACACTGTTCCGACTCCCTCCAGCATTAGCTGGAGGAGGAAGAAGAAAAGGGGGAAGGGGGGGAGACCGGTGCGGGAGTTCCGACGAATCCCTCCTGGAACCTTCCTGAAAAAATCTTTAGGAAGGTTTTTGGAAGGTTCCCCCGGGGGAAAAGGGGGAAGGGGGGGCGAGGGGGGTTGCAGGGCGGCTTTTCCAAAACAACCTTCTAAACGCCTTCCGAAAACCTCCCAACAACCTTTTGACCACCTTTGGGAACCTTCCAAAAACCTTGCAACCCCTTCCCAAAACCTCCCAACATGTAGCGACACCGCCCAATACATTCCAAAAACCTTTTCAAAAATCATTCGAAAACCTCCCAAACAACCTTCCAACAACCTCCAAACAACCTTCCAAAAACCTTCCAAACACCTTCAGAAAAACCGAACAGAAACCTCACAAAAACCTTCCAAACAACCTTCCAAAAACCTTCCTCAGCCGCGCCGCCCACAGCGCGCGGCAGGGTGATGCCCAGTGAAAGGGCCCTGAGGCACGAAGATCGGCCCCTGCGCCCTGAGGCCCTCGTCGCAGGCCGCCGCCTCCTGGAAGCGGCGGTTTGGTGGCGGCCCGTCGTAGGAGGAGTGAACGATAGATAGCCCCGCGCGCGCAGCGGCGTCCGAGGGGGCCCCAGACCCCGCCGTTCGGGACGAAGGGCGGCGCCTCGGCGCGCATCTGGATGTCCCAAGCCTTCCCCTCGAACAGCCGCGCTTCCAACCGGACTCCACCTTGAGCACCTCGTAGCTCACGGCCGCTCGCCCTTAGGACTTCGATGCCCTGGGCCTCGGCGCGCAATGCCACTTCGCGGCGGATCCGATAGATCCACCGCGATGGGCGGCCAGCCACGACGTCCGCGCGCGCGGGCAGCATCGCGTGCACCCGCGCGGCAACCTCATCATCTCCGACAACGGCGTCGATGGCCTGCTCAGCCGCCGCCGTTTGCTCCTCGAGTGTCTCGATCGCCTTCGCGAGGCGTTTCGCCAAGCGGCCAGCAGCATCGCGAGCCGCGGCAACCCCTCGCACGGGCTCCCGCGCCATAGCGCCGCCCCCGCGCGCGCCCGTCGAGCCCGCGGCTAGGGGGGCCAGCAAGGCCATGAGCCAACATGGCTACGGAGATCGAAACGCACGGATCACGCAACGGGCGTGGCCGCTTATCTCAATCCCTGAGCGGGACCAAGCGATGCGCCTACCGAGACCAGCCTCAAATTGCAAGAGGGCCTGACGGGAAGGCACAAAGACGGACCCGCAGACCCCCAAGCGTGCCGCTCCACAATCACCGCAGATCCCATCGCGCTTTTCCTGCCCCCCCCATGCTTTTCCTCCCCCCGTCGCCCCGAACCATCCCTCGTACTCCTCGTCCCCCGCCGATCCTCCTGCCCCTCCTCCACCATTCCTTTTCCATATAAATTACTTCTCCCTGTCGCACCCCGGGGCCGGTTTCTAGGGCGGGCTTGGTGTTTCGCCTCAGACTGCCTCCCTAAATTGGACCCTGAAGCTTGAAACGCGGCTACAACTTCGCAGATGAAGGGCTGGTAAATTCTGAAAGTGTGGCTCTCGCTTCAGCGCCGCGCGCACTTGTTTCAAACAGTTGCAAGAGCTTCACGGATTGCGGGCGGGCCGTTTTCAAGATGTGGCTCTCGCTTTAGCGCCGCGCACATTCGTTTTTTACGTTTGCAGGAGATTCACGGATTGAGCGCGGGTGGTTTTCAACATGTGGCTTTCGCCTCAGCGCTGCGCACATTCGTGCTTAAACGCTGCAATAACTTAACGGATTTAAGGCGGGTGGTTTTGAAAATGTGGCTCTCGCCTTAGCGCCGCGCACATTCCTTTTTCAAAAACCAAAAAATGCAGTTTCACGGATTGGAAGCGGCTGGTTTTCAAAATGTGGCTCTCGCATTGGCGACGCGCACATTCGTTTTAAAGACTGCAAGAGTTTCGCGGATTCCAATGGTCAGCGTACCAGAGATGGTGGTTTGGAAGGATCAAGATTTGGGAGGAGCAACAATTACGTTGATTCGCGGCGTTGGAATCCCAGGGATGGCGTTCTGGTACGATGCAAGATCGTCAAGACGTAACAATCAAGTTGATCCGTGGCGTCGGAATCCCGAGAACGATGTTTGGGCATGCTTTGAGGGTCTTCACACGGTTGTCTTCCAACGAGGCAATTCCCTCAGCGGAAATGAACCGTTGTAGGGGCCTATGAAGAGGGAGTTTGGAGGAAGGGTGTATTCCAACATTGTTGATGACTGTTGGGTTTACACTGGTCCTCCTCCTCTTTTTCCTCCTCCTCCTCCTACTCCTCCTCTCTTTTGTTCATCATCATCATCATCATCATCATCATCATCATCATCATCATCATCATCATCATCATCATCATCATCATCATCATCATCCTTCCGGATCAGCCTCCTCCTCAGCCTCGTCCTCGTCCTCGTCCGCGTCCTCCTCCTCCTCATCCTCCTCCTCGTCCTCATCCTCGTCCTCGTCCTTGTACTCATCTTCGTCCTCGTCCTCGTCGTCTTCCCCCTCCTCATCATCAGTATCCTCCTCCTGCTCCTCCTCCTAACCATCAGCCTCATCCTCATCCTCATCCTCCTCCTCTTCCTCCTCCTCCTCCTCGTCCTCATCATCCTCATCATCTTCATCATGACCATCATGACCAGCATCATCAGCATCACCATCATCATCATCATCACCATCATCATCATCATCATCATCATCATCATCATCATCATCATCATCACCATCATGATCAGCATTATCATCATCATGAGCAGCAACAGCAGCAGCATCATCATCCTTCCCCCCTTCAAATTCCTCCCCGCCCTCCTCCTCTTCCTCCTCCTCCTGCCTAAGCCCTGTTCCCTCATCATCTCAATAATCCTATCGAATCCCTTCCGCCCCGAGGAGATACGTGCTCGCCCCTCGCGTCAGGGCGGGGGCCAAGGCAACCGTGCCTCCATCACGCCCAACATGTTGTTGAGGATGCGGACCTTCTCGCGCTCGGCCTCCGCCTTCTGGGCCTCCAACTCCTCCTCGAACTCGCGCTTCTTCCGCGCGAACTCCTCGATCCTGCGAGGGGTCGGGCGGGTGTTACGAAAAGAGGAGCGGGGAGTAAGTGGAGGGGCTGAAATCGTTCAACTTATCAAGACTGAGCGCGGAAACGTCGGTGCCGATCTTGGGAACCCAAAACGTGAATCATCCCCGCGAAGTGGCGACGGCCGGAATGGACAATGACTACGATCGCCGTCGCCAAGATCCCGCGACCTCTGGGTAATGACCATCGTGTCTCTTCCTTCGAATAAGCATAGGGCGATCCAAAGCTCCAGCAAAATGGGCCCCAAAGGTCCCGTAAACTGCCGCCGCGGCCACTCCCAAACAAGGCGCCGGCGAAACTCAGCTTCCTTCGCCCCGCGTCTGCTTCTCCACCATCTTCCCCCATTGCCACCCACCCGAGAGGCGCTGGGGGTGTGCAGGGCATCCTATGTTTGAGGTCCTTCTCCTCCTCCTCCTCCTCCTCCTCCTCCTCCTCATTATCATCCTCTTCCTCCTCCTCATCCTCCTCCTACAAGGGCATGGGGTGTGTTGGGGATACTGGCCAGCGAATAGCAGGGTCTTCCGGAGGTGGAACGTCGACCCGTGCTCCAGACGAATCACCTCCGCGCACTGACTGCCCATTTCCGCCGTGTTAGGCCAGGCATAGCTGGAAGCGCCATTCACCAAACAACGCCCCCACAAGTGATGGAGACTTGCCCGTGCTTCAACCAACAGCAGTGATGATCCTCCTCCTCCTCCTCCTCCTCCTCCTCCTTCTCCTCCTCCTTCATTATATATACGCAGCACCCCGCAATTGCGGATAAGAGTGAGGGGGCGGGCGCGGGCGCCGGTCAACGATCAACGACGAGCCGGCGGACCTCGTGGCCCTCACCTTCCCTGTCGATGGCGCCCTCCTCCTCCTCCTCCTCCTCCTCCCCCTCCTCCTCCTCATGCTCCTCCTCCTCCTGCTCCTCTCAAGCGCATTCTGGCTCAGGTATCCACCTGGTCAGTCTCACCTTGTGCTGGACCATTCGTGTACTCGCTTGAGCGCCGCCCGCGAGGCGGTGAAAGCAAAGTATCATCATTCCAACGCCAGCGCCATGGTGCCGCCTCCGCCTGCTCCTCCCGCTGGTGCTCCTGGCGGCGCGGGGTGGGCAGCCCCCTCTGGGCAACCCGACGGCACGGGCTGGTCTGCAGGCCAAGGGAACAAGGGCTGGACGCAATGGCACTGGCACCAGTACCAGCGTGGCCCACCGTGGCGCTGCACATCATGTGGGTGCAAGAAGAACAAGGCCAGCTGGTGGTTCTGCAAGCAGTGCAAGACCCCACGACCTCACCTAGCAGCCTCCCGTCGCAGGTGGAGTTTGGGCTCAAGGCCAAGGAGGTCATCAGCCAGCTGGACAGCCACTTCCTCTTCGTGCTGGACCTCAGCTCGTGGCTCAGCAGCCAGTGGCACTGGAACAGACGGAACCGACCATTGCGGAGCTGGAGCAGCTCATTCGTTTACTCGCGAAGTGCGCGACAACAGTCTGCGCGCGCCACGCGCCGCTACATACCACAGGCGCACGTGTGCGCGCTGCGAACACGTGGCGTGCGAACTACGAACAGCATAACTCTGCGCTTCATCATGGGCGATGCTGCGACGGGGGTGGGTGGGGTGACGGGCGCTATGGTATGCACTGGGTGGGTGGGTGGGTTGGAGGCCACATAACGCGCGATATGTGCGAAGGGAGGTAGACTTGAGCTCTTCCCCCGCGCGGGCCAAGACCGCTTCCAGCAGCGGCGCGGCCTCCCCGAGCCAGCGCGTCTTCCCCGCGCCGGGGCGGGCGCCGCTCCCTGTCCTGTCGAAGAGGTCTGAGAATACCTCCATGTGCGCATTGCGGGCGCAGGCCCCCATCTCGCTGCGCACCCCCCAGGTTGCGCCGGGCCCTGTTCCCTGTCGCCCGCGGCGCCTCGCAGGAGCTCTATGCCACGGGCCAGGGCGCCGGGCCGTCGGGCCCCCCCCCCGCCCCGGATGGCTTTCCCCAAGCTCGAGGTCCACCGCCTCGGCTTTGTTCAGCCAGGGTGGGGTTTAGGGCTGAGGGTTTGGGGGCTTGAGGTTTCGGGCTCAGGGGTTGGGGGCTTGGGGTTTAGGGTTTAGGGGTTGGGGGATTGGGGTCTCGTTCTCTCTCTCTCTCTCTGTCTCTCTCCATGTTCTCTCTCTCTCTCTCTCTCTCTCGCTCACTGTCTCTGTGTTTCTCTGGCGGCAGGATGGCCGCGGGCCCCACTTCGCAAGCCCACCTCGCCCCCTGCCCCCCGGCTCTCTGGGCCCCCCCCGCGGCGCCCGAGGTCCCCGCGGGCGCCTGCCCCGCCCCCGGCGGGTCGATGCCGGGGGGCGGGGCTGCGTGCGGGGTCTGTCCAGGACGACGCCCTGCGGGGCCCCCCGCGGCCCGCGCCTCGGCGGCGGGAGCGTGGCCGCCGACCCCTCGAGCGGCGGGGGGCCCAGGCCCCCCCCGCCCTCGCCGCGGCCCCATGCTCTCGGAGAAGGATCCTAAAACCCTGCTCTTGAGACCCCCAATCCAGCAATTCTTCGCCCGGGCCTTCCCCCCGACTCCCTCCCGCGCCCCTCCTGCGCCCCCGCCTGGAACCCGCCCCGACCCCCCTTCTGCGCCCCAACGCCCTCGCTCTCCTGAAACCTTTGTTCCCGCCCGGTGCCCACCCCGACCCCTCCCGCGCCCCCCCCTGCGCCCCGGCATCCTCGCCCTCATGGAACTTCTCTCTGTCCCCCCCCCCCCGCGCCGCAATTCTTCGCCCGGAACCCTCCCTGGCCCCTACCGCGCCCCAGCATCCTCGCCCTCCTCGGACCTCTTCGGGCCCCCCCACCCAGCCGCTCTTCGCCTGGACCCCCCCTGGCCCCCTCCCGCCCCCCCCCCTACGCCCCGGCACCCTCGCTCTCCTAGAACCTCTGTTGTTGGGCTCTCCAACCAGCCAATTCTTCGCCTGCCCCCCCCCCCCCGCCTCTCCTACGCTCCGGCGCCCTCGCTCTGCTGGGAACTTTGTCCTCGGGCCCCCCCGCCCAGCCATTCTTCGCCTGGGGCCCCTGCCAACCCCCCCCCCCGCACCCCAGCATCCTCGCTTTCCTCGGACCTCAGGTCATGGGGCCCCCCACCCAGCCATTCTCCGCCCGTCGCCCGCCCCGGCCCCCCCCCCGACCCCTTCCCTGCGCCCTGGTCGATCGCGATCGTAGCCCCGAGAAACCTGCTCACATATCAAGCAACATACTCCCCCGTCGTCTCAATGACGCACAGCTGTTCTGGTTGATTGTGCATTGGGAAGTCAGGGCGCTCGTGCTCGCGGGCAGCGCGTTCTCGCCTGGCGGCGTCTGACCTGCGGGTTGGGCGCGTTCTCGCGCCGGGCGCTGCGCGGGCCCGCAACTATGCTGCGCCATGACCCTGCCGCCTCGACCTACAAGATTAGGTTTCCGCCATTTCCCTGTCCGGAAGATCGCGAGCGACTCGGGGGCACTTTCCCCGGCCTTTCCCGCGCCGGCCGAAGGGCAGCTCCTCGCGGGCGCCCTCATTGGAGGCGGCAGCGATGGCGCGAATACCGCGCCTTGTCCACCCCTGCCGATTTCCTTGCGCGCGCCAGGTGGCGCGACGGGCGCGTCGCGCAGACTTGCTAACATCTCCCCCATCTTCCATTCTCGTATTGTCTGGCATGAAACCACCTGCTCACGCCGCGCAGCAAACGCACACGCCAAGCCATCCCAAGTGCAGCTCGCGTCGCGTAGCTGGTGCAGTGGGCGGGGGCGGCGCCCGGGCGGTCGAGTTTCCATTGGCGCCGGGAGGTGTCTGAATGGTGTTGGAGGCGAAGGTCCGAGCGCGCGGGTCCAAATTCACTTGGGTGCGCGTGGCCGTTTGCCAGTGCGTCTCCGCCAAGCAGGTAGGCGTTGCCAGTCGTCGGGGATGCGTCACTGCGGTCAGGTCGGTACTCTTTCAACAACGCGACGTCGACGCCGGATGATCGCATGCCGGCTGATTCCTAGGCGTCATGCTGTTCAACGGCCGTTGTTGTGTTGACACTTCGTGTGGCGGTACACGTAGAGCTCGTAGTAGACTGGCGAACAAGAGCTGGAAGTTGCCCCATCCGAACCCAGCTGTTTCAGCCACCGACCTAACTTCCTCCCAACGGGCCGGGGCGCTGCCGATGCACTCGCTGGGCATGGCATGGAAGTCCATGAGCTCCTTGTAATAGCTCTTCGTCGTCCTCGAGGCTCTCGGACGTCTGCGCTAAGCAAAAGAAGAGGTACGTCGCGGGGTCCGCCGTGGGACCGTTCACCCCGGCGCCGAAGACTAAGGCGTCTGACGGGATGCGCGGCGTCAGGCTGCGCGCGAGGCCTTGGGGGGCCCGCTGCATAACCGCAACTTGCTGTGACGGTATCATTATATCCGACTGCGCGTTCAAACGCGCATGGATTTCGCGAAACCACTCCCGGTTGGGTGCGTTGCCTGCCGGGCCTCACGAAAGTCCAGGCTTCGGTCACCTTCGCGTTCGCGCACCATGTGTCCAAGTATGCCTCCACCAGAGAATGATAATGATGCGGCTGAAGTAGTGAACGTTGATGTGGGTGCTGTCGACGGTGAAGGCGCTGAGCGTGTGTCCACGATCGGTTTCATGTTGCGGTGAGTTCGTCAGTCGGCGCTCCTCGCCGTCGTGGAAAAACCTGTTCGTCACGCGCCCGCGCTCGACGTAGGGGTTGGACGTCACGTTTCGGCGCCCTTAGCAGAGGATGTTGCCGAAATAAATTGAAGCCGTCGTAGTTGCGGTCGAGGTTCCTTTCGAACTAGGAGGCTGGTCGGTTGTAGTGGTGCAAGTTGTCGACGGTGTCGACGAACTGATAGGGAAGGCCTTCGCGTGAACGGTCAAGTTTCCCAGCGCACTCGTCGCCCGAGATGGTGTCAGTGGAGTGGTACAGAGGCGGGCGATGATCATCGTGCTCTAGTCCACGTGGTTCTCTGCGTTTCCGCAAATACGTTGGCGGAGCTCGGCGCAGGTGATCAGCGCGCCGAAGGCGGATATCACCAGAGCTGCAGCAGGTGCGACAGCTCCGCTACCAAGTATAAAACGAGGTTAGGACACCATCGTGCGTGGTCAGACGGCCGTACAGTAACGATGAGGGGATGGCGATGGGAGGGAGCAGAAACCCTTTTGTCCCCCCCCCCCCACCGCATATTTCGCACAGCGGTCAGGCAGCGCAGGCACATGGGGCAGCGCTGCCTTGAGGCCCGACGGTAGCGGGCAAAGCAAGCTATGCAACGCCACCCCACGGAGCGCACCTTCAAACTACTTACAAATGCACACGCAACACACAGGGACACGCTGTTTGAGAACGGGGGCGGCTTGCGCAGCCTCTGAATGTCAGCGCGAATCCCCGGGGGAATCAACACATTGTTGTGTCTATGTGTGCGTATACTTCTGCTTCAAAACTCGTACCGGGAACCATACGCAATCCCACCAACCCGTTGGGCTAAGGGGGTCTACCGGGTTCTTTCTTTCCTATTCCAATAGCCCTTTCCCTTCGGGAAAAGTGCCCTCCCCCTCCCTGAGGATTGCTGGGGTTTCTCAACCGGTCAAGGTGCCAACGATGGTTCCAATAAGGCCTCCGATGGTCCAAAATGGCCTCTGGGGCGGCTCAAGATAGCCGAAGGTAGTTCAAGATAGCTTCCGACAAACCTCCACGAGGCCCGACGAGGGCCACAAGACTGACCCAAGTGATCTCGAACCCCCCTCAGGACCCCCCCAAGAGGCCAAGATCCTACTGCCTTCTCATCTTTTTGCTTCCGATACACGTTGAGGCCTCCAGCTTGCCCTCAAATGGCTGAAGAGAGCCCCAAGATGGGCCTAAGAGGCCCCCAAGACGACCCCAAGAGCGCACAAGATCGCTCTAAAAGCGCACCAGGAGCGCTCCAAGGGGCGATGTCGAGGGCCCCAGACGCGGGGATGGGGGGGGCCAAACGTTTGGACTCCTTTCGTTTCACCGACGCCCTCCACGATAGCCCCAAGAGGCCCTTCAGGGCCCCCAAGAGGCCCCCAAGAGAGCCCAAAGAGGGCCCCAAGACCAGCTAAAAGATCCCCAAAGGGACCCCAAGATCCTCCAGGGCTCCAAGAGGTGATGTTGCGGGCTCTGTCTTACTCCTGGTTGTCCTCCGTCTCCTCCTCGTCCTCGTCCTCGTCCTCGTCCTTGCCCTCATCGTCTTCCCTTGTATTGTCATCCTCTCCCTCGTCGTCTTCAAGGCCACCCCCTTGCTCCAGAGATCTCTCTGTTCACCCTGATTGCCCGCTCTGTTTAACTGTATTTGTCTCTTCATCCCTTTCCCCGTCAGCTCTCATGGGCAAGGCTTCTGAATGGGCTGGTGGGGAGACGCGATGCGTGAAGAAATAGATCCTTATCTCATGCCAGCAAATGTGCGATCAGCTCGTGCCGTGGTAGTATGGGCCGAGTAGTATCCGTGTAGTGGCATTCGGGGGAGGCGAGGCCTGCTGCTGAGCAAAACTGTCCGGAATAAAAGCAATGGTCATTCTCTGAGTGGCCACCCTGCCCACCTCCCCCTCCGCCTCCTCCCTCTCCCCCCGTTTCTCCTCCTGCCTCCCGTCCTCTCCCCTCATCTCGACTCCTCCTGCTGAGCTGCTGCTGCTCTTCCTGATGCTAAAAATCTGCCGCTTTCCCTGCCCGGCTCCTCTCTAACTCGGCCTTCTCCTGGGCGATGGCATTGGCCTGCTTCTGCTTCACCTCGGCCTGGAACCTGGCCGAGCTGCGGCGGCAACGCCACGGAGGGGAATTGCAGGGCGGGCGCTTGCTCACGCATTGCCAAAGAATACTTGACATAAATACCAGACGGTGTTCCGCTTTGGGCGATGCCCGCCACTGCTGCGATAGTTACGAAACCAGTCGTGTGCGGCCCTGCTGTGTTGCTGATGCGTGCTCGTTGCACATGTCCCCTATGCTTGGCCTGTGCGAGCGATGTTCATGCATTCTGATGTGTGGTGTGTGCGCGTGCGTCCTATCATCCCGAATCTCATGTGTGCGACGTAGCTATGTATTATCAGCTGCTAGAGGTGCATGTTATGTCATTCTGCCATTGAAGACATTTCGAGTTGTCTGCTGTGATCGTATACCAGTACTACAAAATGGCTCGTCTGATATTAAAATACGACGGTGATGCCTGCTATGTGTGTGATACAGAATCTGTGTGCCGCTCGTACGTATATACACATGCATGCGTAACTGTGTGTATGTGATGATCGTGTGCGTAATGTCTGTGATGCCGCCTTGCATGGGTATTAATGATGTATGCATGTTTTTGCTGTCGGTTCTGGGGTATGTACATCGTGTGCGATATTGAGGATGCATGTCGTCAACTCCCCAATCAAAACTTACACTCAAGGGGACCTACCTACGCAGGGCCGATGTTGGTAAGTGGCTGGGTTCTGGGGTTCCCAAGCAAAGAGGATGAAAATCACATAGTTGAGGAGATTAGGAGGTAGAGCGACGTCATATAGTATATGGGCAAGAAACTAAAGTAGTCACAGAAACAAGAACAGGGATATCGGGAGACAGAGAGAGAGAGAGGAAAAAAAGGGAGAAAGAGAGAGAACAACACCATAAAAAAAAACAACGGAGTAGAGAGAGAGGTAGAGAAATAAAGAGACCGAGATGGACTGCTTGCGACCACGGCCAAGCAGGTGTATGCATATGCATAGAACTATGTAACGAGATGGAGAGGTAGAGAGAGAGAGAGAGAGAGAGAGAAATAACGAGCGAGAGAGAGATATAAAAATATAGAAAGCGAGAGAGAGAGAGAGAGAAATAACGGACGATAGAGAGCAGATATCTGGAAATACATGTCAAAACGGGTTGATCGGGCACATCCAGTAAACAGCATGTGTATGTAGTGTGAGAGGGATCAATAAACAATCGGCAGGACGCGGGCAAGCGTGGAGTGCTTGCGATACTGTCATATAAGCCAATCGATGTTTTCTCATAAGTGCAACACGTGCTTTTATGCTTGTTATCGACGTATGCGGCTGCCGTGCAGAAGTGGCATGCGTTACGCGTAGGTGTTGTTGCGGTGGGTCTTTGGAATATATTGTTGCTGTATGTTCCTGCAAATGTGCTGTGCATGCTTCCCGTACTTGATGTATGAACTTGGTCCCGCTAGCCCTCTTGGCGTAGGTGGTTTAAAGAGTTTCCTCTTCCCCCCCCCCTTGTTCCCCTTCGGGGACGGGTTTATCACTGCTCCCTATTAATAAACACTCCCTCCCCCAAGCGACTGGTAACCAACCAGGAACCATGAAAGCCCACACCACCACCACCCCTTGTAAAAAAAAACATACAAAACAGAGTCTGCGTCCAAATTCGGGGCATGCGCAGCCAACCCGATGCGGCCTCCTCCCACCATCCCTATCAAAGAGGAATCCAGAGTACACTTGGCGGCGGCGGCGGCGGCTGCGGCGGCTGCGGCGGCGGCGGCGGCAGTGGCGGCGGCGGCACGGGCGGCGGCGGCGGCGGCGGCGGCTGCGGCGGCGGCGGTGGCGGCGGTGGCGGTGGCGGCAGCGGCTGCGGCGGCAGCGGCCGCGGCGGAGTGGCAGCGGAGGCGGCGGCGGCGGCGCGGCGGCGGCGGCGGCGGGCAGCGTCGGCGGGTGCGGCGGCGGCGGCGGCTGCGGCGGCTGCGGCGGCTGCGGATTGGCCCCCAATAGCTGCCCATCACCTGGACGGGCGGTGCCGCGACCCATTGAAGCGTCCAAAACGGTTTCGGCGAGGAAGCCACAATCATCAGGTTTTTTAAGCATATGGTGCCAGTTTGGCCTCTTGGGAGGCGGCGCTAAATGAGCTCCCCTCGTCTTTGATCGATCTCCTCCAAGATGGGCCCAAGAGGCGCTTAGGAGGCCCCAGGAGGTCGCAATATGGCCCCAAAATGGCCCCAGGAGGCCCCCGAGAAACCCCCAGGAGGCCTCCAAGGGGACCGCAAGCGGCCCAAGAGGCCCCCCCAGGCACCCAAGACGCCCAAGACACCCAAGACGTCCCAAGAGGCCATCAATAAACGCCCAAGAGATACCCCGAAAAGCTCCGGGAGGCATCCAAGAAACCTCTGGCCTTTCGCTTGCCCTCCTCCTCCTGCTCCTCCCTCCTCCTCCTACTCCTTCTCTTCCTCTTCCTCCTCCTCCTGGTCCTCATCCTATTCATCCTCCTTCTCCCCACTCCCTCATCCCTCCATCCAGCCTCCTCCTTCTCCCCCTCCCTCCTTCGCACGGTTCGGCCGTCCCCTTCTTTGCCCCCGCACTTCCCTGATCACCTCAATACGCCTGGGCATCGTTTCTTGGTGGGCTGGTGGGGATATTTTTTTGATCGCAAGCGCACCGGAAGACGCCGGGCGCCGTCAGAACGAAACGCCGATGCAACGGGTTGGTGGGGATACGTTTGCGTCACAGCCGCAGGCGAGAGCGCCACCGGCGAGTAAGTTCCGAGCGGGCCGCGCAAGAGCCGAATTGCCTAACGCCGACGGGCCGGCGACCTAAGCAACACCTAAGCGGGCGGGCCGGCGAGAGGGGGGGTGCGGGCTGCAGCTGCCAGGAACCAGGCCCAGGAGCGCGCACATGTACGTACCAGGAGCGATGGCATGTGGGGATACGCGAAGCGTCTAGGATTTGTAATCGTGGTACAGGGCCTTGCGGTGTTCGCCACGCATATCGTGTGTAAGTCAGTGCTGCCTGCTATTGGTGCTAGCCACTGTTAAATATGGATGCAAATCATTGGTGAATGTCATTATTGTTGGGTTCTTCGTTGCCAGTTGTTGATGCACTTTCTTGGTGAACCTTATCGTCGCCTGTCCCCTTGTTGCATGATGAATGCGTCTGCGATCGATCTATGTGCCCATAGGTCTGTTTGATTCATGATCAAGGTGCATGTCATCGGCGTATGTTACTGATGCATGGGACCGATGTATGTTTTTGTGGCTAGTTTTCTGCATGTCGGATGTGTACGCCTAATAGTGTTGTGTGACGTTGGTGGTTGCTCTTGAGACCTGTGCTTGATCTGAGTTACTGATGCCTGTCGTTGATGAAAAATGCTGATGCTGGTTATTGATGTCTGATACTGGCATACGTCCTCAATGTATCGATGGCTGCCGATTCTGGATGATGTTCCGGGTGTCCGTTCATGATCTCTGCAGACGGCGTGACGTCGTGACGCCTAGACGGCGTGACACCTCCCTGGTCGGGCTCGGCGAAGCAGTATATTTGGGGATGTGCGGGGATGCGTTGGGCCTGGCGACCGGGGTACAGTGAAATCGTGTAGTAAGGGCGGGTGGCAAGGACGCAAGACCCCTGGAGGCCGAAATTGGCACTTGCTGGGCGGCGGCCCGAGCAGAGGCTGGCCAGTGGGAACGGCAAAGGACGGGCCGCAGGGGCAAAGACACAATTCTCTTTTTTGGTCTGCGGGGCGAGAGCGAACCTCCTCCGGTAAAAGCTAGGCGGGCTACGCACAGCTCTGATTGGGGAGACAGGGCACAGGCGGGCGGGGCCTCAGGCGGCCGGAGGGCGGACCGGGGTGCGGGGCAAGGACACAAGGGTACCCTCGACAAGGCACGCGTCCTTACTGTGCGCGTTGACTGTATGCAGGTCTGGCGAGGCGGGATCGTCTGGGGCTGCTGCGGATTCTTTGAGCTTGGTGGCCGCGGCATGCAGGGCTGACGGGCGGCATGTACCTTAAAACCGAACAGCCCCTTCCTGTCGGGTGGGGGGAATCCTATTGCCGAGCAACGCATGGATCAGCGACATCGGCCTGAGGTGATTTCTGCCGAAATTCAGCCGCTGTCAGCGCACGAGGTGTTGGGCGAGGATGAGCAGCAGCATAATCCGAATCAGGGGGTAAGAACAAAACATGAACGGGACGAGATGAAGGACAAAGCAAGTAGCAACCTTCGTGCTCAGTGGTAGCGCAATTCGCAAGTGTCGACTCTTATGTATCGAGTCCTGCGCAATCCCATGTGGGCAAGCTTGACGCATATGATATCTGCGCCGAGAGGCCACAAAATGGCAATCGCGCCCGCATGCGAACGGCTCGCGGATGCCGCGGCGGCGCGGTGGTCGGGGCGGAGCCGGCAACTGAGGCTGAGGCCAACGCCGAGGAGGAGTAAGACGATGACGAGAGGGGCGAGGAAGGGGAATGATAGAAGGGGGCTACTCCCCAGTCATCTTCGGGGAAGAGAAGAGGGTAGTTTTCAGATTGAGCAATGGAGGAGTAGGAGGAGTAAGAGGGTAGTATTCGTGTTGAAGATTGGAGTAAAGAGCAAGACTCCCCAACGAGTTACCTACGTCACTAAACCATCGACTGCCTCTACCGCGTCAATGGGTCGCCTGCAAATACTCAGGCGAGTTGAACATGTGGAATGCCCAGCTCTACGACTTCAACTTGGACACCAAGGAAACGACGTGGGACGATCCAGGCAGCGTACTACTAACTACGGGATGGGGTCGAGCTTGTCATCCGAGAACGACGAGTGCTTCTACGACGGCAAGGGGCACGACATGACGTACCCACCCATCGCCACGCGGGACCGCGTGCAACCTCCGACACCACCAGCACCCCCACCTCCGCAGAGGCCGAGATCGATATCGCTATCGCCACAAGCACTCCTCTACTAGGTAGACATGTCGGTCCTCGAAACCACCATCCAGAGGTACCAGAGCGAAATCGACTTCAAGAACGACGTGGGCAACCTGCAGGATAATATCGGCTTCCGTAAGAAAGACCAAGCTGTAGAGATGGCAACGACGGACAACCCACAATAACGACAACTGACTCTACTGCTAATCAGCCAGAACGACAACCTGACCACTCAGGAGGGAGTCCTACGGATCACTGGCGATAGCCAGGCCGCTCAGCCACAACACGGTCCAACACACCGTCTAAATGACCACCTCATAAAGACGACGAGCCACCCACCGCCACAGATAATGAGGCACGGCCAGCAAGAGGGATCGAGTAGCAGCAACGAGACAGCTCCACCAACGCGACAGGACTCATGGACACCCAGGCCGATAGCTGCACCACCAACGCCAAATGACAGCATCAACTGAATGGCACCAACAAGAGAGCCACGATACAAGGAACCTCCCGCCACATCCCAACTGCATTCATTAATGAGGAGGCCAAATAACCGACAGACCGAACGAGAGACGCGCCCACGGCCAAGCGCAAGTGGTGCCATCAAAGCCACCACCAACGACTCCGCCAAAAACCATGGGAGGGACATCGAACAGCACCACAACCAGGACAGCGACCACATCCCCGACAACGCATCAGGTGGTAAAGGTCAGCGCCAACAGCATCCATGACTTGGCCACGGTATTCGAGATGGATCCCCCACCGACAGGACGTGCGCCACCAGACATGACATCGGGTACCAGCCTAAGCGAGCGACATCAACACCTGATCGAACACTTGACCAACAATATCAGCACGATCCAGCACGGCCGTGAATCCAGAGACTTCAAGATCCGGACCCACATACTCATCTCAAACTACTTCGAGAAAATGAGCCACATAAACAACCGCTACGACCTGGACATCGGGGCAGACCCTGACATCCGTCTCGAGTACGACCAGGTAATGGATTACTTAGAAGCGTGGCTGAACTACGGCTTTCCATACGATGGGCAACGTGAGGCGCGAATCTTCCGCTTGACCGGGCGCCAGACCCACCTTGCCCAGTTCGCCAACCACCAGCCAGCAGTGATGCTGACCTACAAGACTAGGGAGCCCACAAAGGACGTACGCGCCCAGCTATGTACATGAACACGGCCCCTCGATCCGCGAGAATGGCCGCGTGATACGACCATTCGGGCAATGCGTACTCTCGAAACCAGCGCGGATTCATGTACGTGTACGTCCTTCTCTCGCTCCTGAAAGACCGACGACGATTCAGACGACTTACGGACACAAGCGCTATGGCTACACACGAGCGGAGCATGCTCATGTCAATCAAACTGGCCATACGCTACAACCCGACCTCCACGCCAACGCCCTTCCCATTTACGCGTTTCCAGAGCATGACTGCGACAGCAGCCATGCAGAAGATAACCGAACTCATCAACGCAAAAAAACCCACGACCAAACGAACCAACCCATGACGACAACAGAGAGCAACAAGTACCGGCTCAGCCGCAAACGCAATCCAGCACAGCTAACCTCAACTTTGACCCAACAACCGCCAGACAAGCCGACACACCAAATGTCAAGCAACCGACCGCAGCAAGTGCAACCGACACAGACAGGCGAGCGCAACCAGATCCAGGAGCTCCCACGACGCAACAGGTGGGCACCCTTGGCAGAGCACGCAGCGTTGCAGAAACAGCCCTAAAATCAACACGCATTGACCAATCCAACAGCCGACACCAGCTCTTGAACTGCACCGACCCACCAACAACGGCACCATGGGCCATGACCGACGCCGACAACCAAACCAAGCCGGCAGGGAGCCTCACGGAAGAGACCGACATGGGTCGAGTGACAACCACAGCAACTACTAGCAGCCAAACTCCGACGCGACGCTAACCATACCTGCAACCGACCAGCACGAAAGCAACCAGACCCGCAGCGAGAGTACACACAAAGATGCCAAAGCAAACGATGGCTCCCCTCCCTGGCAATCGTGGGAAGTTGAATCCGCCGACGCTGTCGGCGTGTGACAGGGGCTGCTCCGTCGCCATCGGCGTCGCTGCCGCCGTCGCGCCGCCGCCGCCATCACGCCCCCTCCTTCCCCTGAGTCCGTCGTCGCTCCCCCCCTTTCCTTTGGCCCGCGTCCTCAAGCACGTCAGCCAAAGCGGAATACACCAGCTCGTCCACAGCGAAATCAAGCGACGTTGCAATTGAGTCGAAGGGAAGCCCCTTCTCTTGGATCCCTTCCCCGCGGAAGGG
Organism: Prorocentrum cordatum; assembly: GCA_963575745.1. Lineage (NCBI taxonomy): Eukaryota > Dinophyceae > Prorocentrales > Prorocentraceae > Prorocentrum > Prorocentrum cordatum. Next base: position 639,703 of record CAUYUJ010003891.1, read on the forward strand.
GGGGGTCCCGGGGGCTGGTCCCGGGTCAGAATGCCACCCTCCCGGGGTGTGTCGATGGTCGAGGCCTCCAGCGTCGGCGGCACCGGCCATAGGGCCTTAGCAATACAACCAGTACTGCAAGGACCAGCAGCCCGACCCAGCCACGGCAAATCAGAACACTCCCCCTGGTTGCCCAGCGGCACGGCAGTGCGCCCACCTCCTCCTCAGCATGCACAATGTTGTCCAATGTTACCCAACGACAGGCAGGGTACCTTACTTGGGCGTGGCTTAACGGGGGGGTCATAAATGGGGGTGTCAGAAACGGTCCCCTTTCGTGCCCCTTTCGGGCCCCTCCGGAGCCCCAGGGGGCTCGTTTAGGTACCGTTTGGGTACCTTTTCGGACCACCCGCGACACCCCCCCATTTATGACCCCTCCATTACGCAACGCCCAACTTACGCCAGCTGCTGCCTTCCGGCACCTCACCTCTGAGCACTATCATTTGACCAAACAGCACGCGCTCACTGACGGGATCGGCAGCAGCACTGCCGGTCGTACCATCGCCAGACCCGCTTTTCCGACGGCAGGCCAGACTGCGCACTGGGTCCCCGAGGGGCGTTCTCACCCACGCGCTATGCTACACCCTGCGAAATGCTTTAGAAATCATGGGTTAAGAAATTCATAGTCTCAGAACTTGGAGAAAAACCCAACATTTCCATTAAAATCTTAGGATTCACATTGAAACGTTAAGAAAAATCAAGTCTGGCCGAAAACTTACGTTTTCTTAAGCATCGCCCAAGGTGTAGATTATCTGACGCGTCAACAGAGATAAGGTCTCGGCATACGTCGACAGCGACAGCAGCAGCTGTGCTACCAGTAGGTCCCTCAGGGGCATTATCACCCACGAGCCATGCTGCCTCAACCGACGTGAAGGCTGAGATAAGGTCTCTACCAACCTCCGACCTTCCCTACCTCCTGCCTTCCTTCTCGCAGCCCCGCTCCCCCTGCTTCAACTCGCTAACCTCGCTACACCCCAACTCTCGTGGCGGCGGGAAGGGTTAGAGATATCGGAGTGGGAGTAGGCAAGATCTCACCGCAAGCCGTGCTGGCAAGGGCCAGGGCGGCCGCGGCCGCAACCAGCAGATAAACGCAGTCAGCAGGCAGCCACGCCACTTACGGCACACTGCAGGACCAGTGTCGTGCGCAGAGTGAGTGCCTCGCACCCAGCAGGTGCCTATCACATTGCCAAATTCTGCCTAACACTTTTCCAAATAACCTCTACCTCCACCTCTACCCCGCAACCGCAACCACGTGTTGCCAATACTACCGAACAATGGGCTTTCATGTTGGAGGTCGTTGGATGGGGGGGATGTCACACCAACCGTCACCGTGCCGCCGCCACGGAAGGCAGAATTCTCCCCCGAGCACGGTGGAAATCCCTCCCAAGTGCCCCCCCCCCCTCCGCGATCTGGTCACCACACTCCTGGATTGCAGGGGAGGGTACCATTCGCGGGGCTGGGGGTCACCTCGGAGGATTTCCTATGTGCAGGGGGAGAAGCTATTCTGCCTTCCCACTTGGCGAGTGTGGCTGGCCCACTGCCCACGGCGAGCGGCGGCCCGCCACCGCCAGGATGGCCCAGACCTCCCTCGCGCTCGGTGGAAACCCTCAAGGCGGCCCCAAGTTGGCGGCGAGCGAGGGGGGGAAGTGAGAAGGAGAAGGCCTTCTCAGAAGGCGGCGGGACTTCTCAGAAGCCCTCGCGCCTTCTGAGAAGTTTTTTTTGTCTTCGGGGAAGGCTTAGAAAACTTCTCAGAAGGCCAGGGGACTTCCGAGCCTTCTGAGAAGGCCCGCCCCTTCTCACTTCCCCCCCTCGCTCGCCGCCGACCAAGGTCAAGCGCCAGGAGCCCTACGCCTGCTTGCAGACGAGGGATCCCCCCTTTTGGCCTCGGGGGCGTCTGTGGGGGGGTCCTGCGAGCAGCGGGAGAGGCCCTTGGGCCGTCCGACTCGGCGAGCGTGGCCAGGTCACGCCACCGCTTGCCGCCACTGCCTACTGCACTGCTACGCACAGTTGCCATAGCTCCACCTCCACGTCCTCACCTATTGCCGCGTTTAGTCACGCCCTACCTCAACGTGCGCTTTTAAAGCACCCGCCGGACGGCCCAGGAGGCGATCCGACACCGCCAGCGGAGCGCCGCTGCCCTGTCACGCGAATGGCGCCACTGTCATACGTATGGCAAGCGCGTTGCCTTACGCCTCAGGGACGAGCACCGTCCACGGGCCACCACTCCACCCCCACGCACCTCAGCAAAGCAAGGGCACCTCAACAGAGGGGGACCCTGGGACGCCACCAGGGCACTGGCCCCGCGAGGCCAAGGGACCCGAGGATGGAGGACCCATACGACGGGCCCTGCGGGGTTCGTCAAGCGCCACACGTACTACTACAACCGACCTGCTGCCGCCACCAGCATCTCTCCAGCTTGCTCTCCCATCCCTTCGTTACGACATGATGCCCTCTCTTTCCTCCCTCCATCCTCCCTGTCTGTCTACTTTAATATAACCTTCTGCTGTTCTATTATACTCCCCCCAGGGCTGGCCGGACTGCCAGTCCTGGGGGAAGCGGCAGCGTGCGGAGCACTCTCATGCCATCAGGAAGCTGGAAACAGGAGGAGGAGAGAGGGGGAGGAGCAGGCGGAGGGGGAGCAGGACGGGGAGGAGGGGAGGAGGAGGAGGAGGAGGAGGAGGAGGAGGAGGAGGAGGTGGAGGAGGGGGAGGAGGGGAGGAGGAGGAGGAGGAGGAGGGGGAAGGAAACTGGAAACAGGAGGAGGAGGGAGGGGGAGGAAGCAGCGGTTTGGGGGGAGGGGGCGGCTGGGGGGCACTGCTGCATCTGGACGCGGGACTGCACCTCGCGGCGGCGGGCGGCGCCACGAGCGGCAGGCCCACCGAACCCCCTTCGCGCGGCGAGAGATCACGACGGCGCTGCTCTGCTTCGCTCACGCGGTGTGGCTCTCTGCTGCTGTTGTGCAACTTGCTTTTTGGTATACACCTTAGGCGATGCTTAAGAAAACCTAAGTTTTCGGCCAGAGTCTCGATTATTCTTAACGTTTCAATGTAAATCTTAAGATTTTAACAGAAAGGTTGGGTTTTTATTCAAGTTCTGAGACTATGAATTTCTTAACCCATGATTTCTTAAGCATTTCGCAGGGTGTACGTGTTCACCTCGGGGGCCCCCTACTGCTTTCCGATCTCACGCTCCGGCCTCGGGATGCCCTCCGTGGGCCCCAGGGCCGCCACGGAGAGAGGCTCGGGCCGAAGACTCGGGACGGAAGGCGGGTCCACGTCGTGGGACAAATCCACGCCAGGCCAGCGTCTGGGCTCCTCTCCCGACCCCTTCCTCCCTCTCCCCCCTCCTCGCGAACCTAGAGCAATTACAGCGTGAATTACCTCCCCCGCTTTCGCTTCCAGGCAAAACCAATCCAAACCACGCGCCTCCTCGTCAAGCGGCCTGACCAGTACAGGCCACAATTTGGCATCGTTTGGTATCCCTTGGAAGCGAGGGTGGTCAAAAGCGAGGTAGGTTTGTTTTCCCCCGAAGCAAGCGGGGTCGGAAGGCCGCACCGCGTCGCCGATGCGTCGCTGATGCAATGGCGACATCGGGCCGGACAACAGTCGGGCTCCACACTGCGCCACATCGCCGATGCATCGGCGACGCGTCGCGGTCCTCCAGTCCCATCTGCTCCGGCCCCGTGTGGGAGGCCTGGATCCTCCTCCTCCACTCCTACAGCCCAAGGTGGTCTTCGAGCCACCCTGCACCACACCCACGGCAGCGCACGTCTGAGGGCCACTGCCAGGCCTAAGCTGAGCCCAGGTGCACTGGAACGCCAGGGGAAGACGCATCGAAGGAGCCAAGGAACATTGAGACCCTTCCGAAACCAAAGCGGGCCTTATAAAGTTGAGCTCCTTCCGAAACCAAAGTAGACCTTATCCCAAAGTTTTGACTGTACTCATCCCTGCTGCTTTTACTCCTCCCTCTTACTCCCTCTCGAATCCTCCTGCACCTGCACGACGATAGCACCGATTCAACCCCCCATCGGCGCTGTCGGCGTGGATGGGCCAGAGGACTGGCCGTTCCAAAGCGACCCCACCGACTTCCCCAACAGCGGGGCCGCATCGCGATGACGCCGTCGCTGGTTTCTGACACCGCGTGGATCACCCACAGCTCGCCATCGCTCGGACGTCCATTCCCTGTTTTTTTGTCGGTTTCGTGCGTAGTTTTCGCCAAATGATCAAGGATGCTCCTCGACGGCCCTCGCCGAAGGAAAAATGCACACGTCCGAGCGATGCCAGGCCTGAGGGCGGGTCTCCTCCATGGGTCTGAGCCGAAGGAGCCGTGGCTCGTCGGAGCGTCCGAGGTGGCCCCGTGATGGCGCCAGGATTGCCTTCGAGATGGCGCGGGACAGCCAGAGAGCATTTCTTGCTCGCGGCGATTGCGTCCCCGCCCCCCGCCGTGACGGACCGTGGTGCTGGACGCACTACGGCAGTGCCGGGGACGAACTGGGGGGCGAGTGAAAGCGACGAGTTGCGGGAGAGGAGCGAAGAGGGGGGGGGTCGCGCGCTGTGGCCCAGAGGGTCAACAGAAAACACTCCAGCTGCTTGCACAGAGGGTCCCCGACGTGGCCCCGGGAAGCCCCACGGGGCCCCACGATGGCTCCGGGGTGGCTCTTGGGGGATGTCGTGCGCTGTGGCCCAAAGGGGGTTTAAAAAAGCACTCCAGCTGTCCGCCCAGAGGCCCTCCGACGTGGCCCCGGGGATCCCCACGGGGGCCCCGCGGTGGCTCCGGGGCGGCTCCCGAGCCTCCCGCTCCTCGCCTCTTTTTGCTTCGAGTGGGCGTCGTGGGCCCGTGGAGGGCGCCGAGGCGGCCCAAGTGGAGGGGCCCTGGGACACACAAAGAAGTAGACACAAATAACAGGATTCCCCACATTTTCTCATATTTTCGGGTTTTTTGTCTTCCCCACCCATTCTGTATATTTTCTGGGGGATCGACGGTAAATTGTGTCTGTGTGTTTTTTGTTCCTCCTGACCAAGGAGACCCCCAGAAAAGGGGATCATAAGTGCACCACGGAGGGCCTCCAAGAGCACCCCAGGAGAGCCCCAGGTACTGGCCATCGCTCGGACATCCATTTCCTGTGTTTTTTTTCGGTTTCGTGCGTGGTTTTTTCGCCAAAAACGATCGAGGATGCTCCTCGATGGTCCTCGCCGAAAGAAAAACGCACACGTCCGAGCGATGCCAAGATCAAGCCCCAAGAGGCGAGGGCTCCCAAACGGGCAAGGCTGACTCGGGACCTCCATGAACAGTCGGAGTGCCTGCAGCAGCGGCGCCAGGAGGGCGCGAAGCTCGACCCAACATGCCCCTAGAGAGCCCCCAGAAGGATCCGAAAGGCTCCCGAGAGGGCCCGAAGAGAGAGAGAGAGAGAGAGAGAGAGCGAGAGAGAGAGAGAGAGAGCCAGAGCCAGAGGAAGGCGCCAAAAAGCCAGCAGCATGCCCCTGGAGAGCACCAAGCTGGCCGCTCGAGGAGCTGCCGAGGCTGATCCTTACTGTGATCTGACTTGCGCCTGTGCCTCCCTCTCCCTGCTTCGCGGATGCTCCTCCGCCGAAGGGAGGGGAGGGAAGGCACTGGCAGGAGGCACGAGGAGAGCGCCAGAATTTGCAGCATATCCAAGGGCTCCCAACTTCGCGCTTCGCGCTGCGCGAAACGCGAAGTGCGAATAACTTCGCGCTCTCGCGCCGCCTCCCAGGGGAGAAGAGGAGGATGAGGAGGAATCGGAGCCGAACCGCGAAGCGCAAAGCGCGAATAACTTCGCGCCCTCGAGGGCGCCCTTGATATCGGCAAGAGGAGCTGCAGCAGAAGGAGCAGGGCGGAGGTGGGGACCGGGCAGCTGTGAGAGACGGGGGGCGCCGATGCGCTCGTGCCTCTGGCGCCCGGCTGACGCCTCCACAGAAATAAAAAACGGCATCAGCGTAAACTGTCCGAGGTCCGCGCGAACCTCCAGGATCGGCCCTAGATCCCCGCCCATGGCGCGCGGAGCGCGCCAGGGGCGGCGCAGGAAGCGCCAGCAGGAGGGCAGAACTCTGATCCCAAAAACCCGGGCGGAGCTCCGAAAATTCGTGGCCATGCTTTTGTCTTCTCCGAAATCACCTGGATGCCGCCTCCTCGCGGGCATCATTGATGAACTCTGCAGGCGGGAAGGGGGGAGGAAGCGAGGGGTGCACCGCGGCACCGCGCGATCCTCGAATGTCCGCGCTGGGGGGAGGGCTCCTTCGTGATTGGAGTGCGTTCGTCGATTTAGCGCCGCGCCTGCCGCGGAGCCGACAAGCAGCGCCCTGCTTTCCACGCCGCCGCGGCCCTGTTGCTGCCTGGCCACAAGTCACCCGCCAGAGAATGGAGGGCGGTCTGGGCGTGCCTCGTAGACGGCCGCCCGGGCCGCAAGCACGGCTTCTGCGAGGACGTGGAGGAATGTGCGTTCAGGGGGGGGGGAGCCCCGTGCAGGTGGAGACTCTAACGGAAGGGGGGAAGGGTGGGGTGGACGAAGACGAGGTGGTGGAGGGGGGAGAGGTTGTGTTGTGCTGTGTTGTGATGTGCCGTGTTGTGTTGTGCTGTGTTGCGATGTGTTTACACATGCACCCCAAAACCATAGAGCCAGGCTTGAACGTACATACATTCGGAGCGTGCTGAATATTACAATTTTTAGTTAGCGACTTGGGGGGGCAGGGGGTAGAGCGACAACCCTGAAAACTGTGCCAGAGAGAAACCACGCAAACGGGAATATCCGACGCAGCAACCGAACGCGAGAACGGCGCAGCGAGCGGGCCCGAGAGGAGGGGGCACCATCCGACAAAAGATCCCAAACAACGCTTAAACCTCGGGGCAGGGCCACTCCCGCCGACATCTGCAGTGCCTGACCAAACCAAACATCAGTCGGGCAGGCTCTGAGAAAGGAATGCTGGGACCCCAGGGATGATGTGCAAGCCCCAGGGCGGGCTGGGCGGGAACCGAAACTATTGCCAAGAGAAATAGGCAGTTGTGCCAAAAGAATGGGGGCGGTTCCCTTGGGTCAAGGCGGGGCTCGTGCAAAAGTGTTCTTTGTACTTGTGAAATGGCACGTGGGCCCCGACAGCATGGCGCACCTGCAGGTCCTCCTGGGGCTGGTGCGAACTGACGTCAACTGGGTATGATAAGTATCGTTGTTGGATTACCCGCGCACGTCAAACCCAATTCCTTGGCTTCCGCGCGTTCGTGAAGACGGTGGTCGGCTTCTTCCTCTCCCCCCCGTGAATGCAATAGTCCACCTCCACGGGGTGCGCGCCATCCATCTTCGCAAGGGCCTCCATCGGCGGGAAATCCCAGATCATGCTGCCCTTTGGGTTCTCCAGACTGAGCCCGATGCCGAAGCTCATGCAGATCTTGGCGACCTCGGCGGCCATCAGCGCCAAGGCGTTGCCCTCGTCGATCTTGCCGCGGCCCTGCTTGCCCCGATCCGGCAGCCCCCAGCCGCGATCGATCGACCAGAGGGGGAGCCGCCGCGCCCTCGAAGAAGAATCGCAAGGCGAGGCCAGGCGCGCCCGCCAGCGCCAGCCCGTCCGCAACCCCCGCAAGAGCAGCTCCAGGCCCTCGGCCGCCGGGACATCGAACTCCCGGCCCCGCCCCGCGCCCCGCGGCCCCCCCAAACTGCGCCAACTCCCAGGCCTCCCCCGGCAGCCATGGGGCCCCCCGCAAACATTTCCAGCGCGCCAGGGCGACCCGCAGCAGGCGACCCTCGCAGGTCCTCACCCTCGCCCGTTGCGCCCATGCCCTGCTCGATCTCCGCGCGGGCTCTCTCCGCCATCAGCCCCCCGGGCCCCCCGCCCCCTCGAGCGGCTCCCCAGCGAGCGCCCGCGCGCCCAGGCGCCGCGCCCCTCGTTGGGCGCATCCTTCGTGCAGGCGCCCAGCCACCACTCCATCTCCAGGTTCGACTCCAGGTAGATAGAGAGGGCCGCCGCCGCACTCAGCTCGCCCTTCACCTCCTTGGGCAGCCGCTGGCGGACACCGCCGCCCTGCTCGTCGCACTCTCTCGGCCGATTGTAGGTCGCGCCCAGGATCGCAAGCAACGGTCGGGACACCATCGTAGTCCACGTCCGGTGCGCCGCCAGCGATGCCACCGCTGAGGGTGGAAGATGCGCCTCCAGGAAGACCGCCTCCGTCGCCGGGGCCGCCCGCCGCTTCAGCTTCGAGGGCCGCGCACTCAGAGTGCAGGGGCGACCGGCTCCGGCGCGCGAGCCCAGACCCAGACCCCCTCGTGGACTGCAAGGCCCCTGTCGTTCAGGAGGTCATTGACCATTTCTCTGTCGCCTAGGGCCCTCGTCTCTCAGCCCCCCCCCCCCCTGCCAGCGTGAAACCGATGAAGTCGTCGATGTGCAGCGTCGGCAGGAAGCGGGTCGCCTCCTGGCCGGCGAGGCCGGAGGACGGCGCAGGCTTGCCATCGGTCAAGCTCGGGGCCCTCAGGGACTCGAAGTTCGCCTCCAGGCGGCCGCGGGCCAGGAAGACTGCCCAAGCGGAACCCATCGCCAAGCTCTTGGCCCCAATCCCGACAACCCCCTCCCGCGGCGCCTCCAGCCCCGCCCCCTGTCCCAGGCCGAAGCGGCGCAGCTCCTACGGGGAAACGCCTTCCACCTCGAAGCGCTCCGCCAGCTCCGGGCCCCAGCGCAGCTGATGGAAGCAATCTGGCGCGTCGCCTTCGAAGGAGAAGAGCCGTCGCCCACGCGAGGCCGCCCCGCCCATTCCAGGAGAAACAAGCCCGCGGGGCCCCCCGAGGCGGATGCGCGAAGAGGAGATTGACCTTCCGACAATCCCAGATCAGGCGAGGCTTCGCGACGCAGCCAGTCTTCTAGTCAAAGCCCCTGGCCACCGTAAACAGCAAGCCCTATGCGTCCTCCCGCGTTCTTCACGCGAGCGATCACACCTGCCTGGGCCACGCGCAGGGCAAGTCCCAGACGCCCTTTCTTGCCCTTCAGCGCGGGGCCCGAGTGGCTCGTCGCATTCTCGCGCTGGCGCCAGTCAACCTCCCCCAGGGCCTTAATTATCAGCTCGATGGCCCCGTCAAACACCTGCCCGCCAGGCTCGAGATCTCGCGAGCCCTCAGGGCCCTCTCGCCCGGCGCTGGCAGCGACGCCTGCTCTGCCGTCAGGGGGCGCGGGCCCCCCCTCCTGCGCGCCGACGGCGCGCTCGGCGCAGCGGTTTCGCCATCGTAGATCTCCCGGCATAATGCACCGCGCCCCCCCCCACCCCCCGCCAGGCGACGCATGGCCGCCCCGCCGTCGTCGATGGCCCCCCGCCCTTCCCCCGCCGCCCTGAGGTCCCAACGGTCGTCGCCAATCGCTCCTGCAGCGGCGCGCCCCCCGCCCGATCGCCCTGGCCCTCGCCCGTCTGCCCGAGGCCCGACGGGTGGGTTCAGCCGCTCGAACAGCCGGTCGCTGCGCTCCGAATCGCCGCCGTCGTTCTCGAAGTCCGCCCCCGCGTCGGCCGCGGCCTGCAGTTCCGTCGACGGACCCGAGCTCGATCGCCTCGACTTCCGCGGGAAACGTAGGCGAGGCAGACCCTGTCGATCAGGGGATCTCGCCCCCCTCGGCCCCTTTCCCCCAGTAATCATCGGGAGCAGCCAGGAGACCTGCGCCGCGACGCACGGGGAAGCCCGCTCGCTAGAGAGGAACGAAAGCCCTCGGGCACACCAGAGGCACCCACTCGACGACGACCCCGCGGAGAACCTCATGGGCGATCGCCAGGGCACTCACCGACCCAACGCAGCCCCAGCAGGAAGCTCGGCACGAACGCAGCTCGCAGCCGCGGTAGAGAAGAATAATATCCCAGGCCTTGGCTGGAGCGCGCCGCGATAGCTCCAGCCGCGACCTATTCGTCACCCCCAGCAGCCCCCCCGAACGCACCTCGCCCAAGGCTTGTTCAGGATCGTCCGCCTCTTCTCCGTTGCCTCGTCATCGGCCTCGCGGCTCTCGCCGTTCGGGTCGCCGCCCGGGCGCGGGCGCCCCTCCGCCGGCGCCCAATCGACCTTCGACCTCTTCCCGCCTCGCTGACTCTTCGGCCGCTGCCTGTCAGCCTTGCACTGCGCCCTCTCGTGGGACTTCCAGATCACGTACGTCAGCTCGGCGGCCCGCGCGTCGATCAGCTCGCAGCGCTGCCCTTGGCTCATCGGGCGGCCCAACACCATGGCCAACGCGATGACACCCTGCGCCGCCCCCGCGCCCTGCAGCCCCCCCATGCTCCGCAGCCGCTCCTGCGTCTCCACGAGGGCGCTGCGGCCGCCCTCGTAGAGCTTCGCCAGCGCCGTCGGGGCCACGCGCGCCCTGGCCCCTCCCGCTGGAGCGCCCGCAGTAGTACGGCATCGCCGCAGGGTCGTATGCAAGCTGCCTTTGGGGTTCGCCGCCTTCTCCTTCAGCTGCGCGATCTGGTCCTGCAGCGGGTCCTCGAACTCCCCGAGGTTGCCGACCTCCTCCCGCGACGCCGCGCTCGAGCTCGGCGTGGGCGACCAAGACTGAGCCTCGGTGGACAGGCCCGCGTCTTCCTGAGCACATCCTCGTGATCGGTCAGCTTCTAAATGAAGGTGTCCACGTCGGCCATCGTCAGTTCACCTGGTCGAGGCCCAGGCGGCTCCGCCGGCGGCAGCAGAGGGGGCCCAGCACTCGCAGCACCCGAAGCCCCGTCGCCGCCCTCAACCCTCGACTTCAGCTCGCAGACCACACTGGCAAGGTCCGATTGCCCGCGCGCGAGCTCGGCGAACGGCGCCTTGGTGCCCGTCTCCACGTCACTGTCGCTGCCGTCGACACCTCCGTAGACGCTGCCCACCTCCGAATCGTTGCGACTCTCACTCTCGGAGTCGACAGCCATCCCTCTCCCCAGGAACAACCGCGCCTCGTAGAGCACGACCACCGCCACTCTCACGTACCCGATGAGAACCTCGAGGGTCCCGCTGCTTTAGAGCTCGTAGGCGAAATCGCGGAAGTTTTCGAAGTCCTTCACCGCCTGGAGCGCCGCCAGGGAGGCGTGGTATGTGGCCGAGATAAGGGGTCCCAGCTGCAAGAAGCGCCAGATCCGCCATGTGACGAAACCTCCATCGGCAAAGCTCCCCCACGCCCGATGGCTCCAGGTCGTGACGATCGCGGATATCACGCCCTTGCCCATCCACGTTGCGACCTTTGTGGGGTTGCTGTTTTTTTGGGCAACCTTGAGGTCCATCTTGACCGAAGCGGCGCCCGCCTGCCCCAGCTCATGTCGCACGATCAGCCGCTCCGCGGCGATCACCGCCTGCTCCCGCCGCTTCTCCAAAAGACCAGGGTGCTCTGGCCAAGCCACCCCACGTTTGGGACGAGCATGCATGTGGGTCTTGTCCCGTGGGTTGATGATCACAACACGCTGCGCAAGGTCCACCGCCGCCCACCCTGGGCTGTTGGCGGCCCCCGCTCGAGACATCAAGAGCATCACCACCCCAGTGCTGCGCCCTCGCGCCTGCACCTACACTCTGCTCCAGCCTTGTCCGCTTGAAGTGTCCAATCCAATCCAATCCAATCCAATCCAATCCTCCTCCTCCTCATCTTCCTCCTCTTCCTCCTCTTCCTCCTCTTCCTCCTCCTCCTCCTCCCCCTCCTCCTCCTCCCCCTCCCCCTCCTCCTCCTCCTCCTCCTCCTCCTCCTCCTCCTCCTCCTCCTCCTCCTCCACCATGAAGCCCGCGGGCGCTTCCCGCCAAGGCTCCCCGTCGACCTCCGACGGGCGCTCGATCGGCTCCTCGGCCACCGTCGGCCCGCGGCCCTCGAGTAGCTCAGGGGGGCCGTCCGGCTCGGAGGGCATGAGAGCGCCTATCGGGGCCAACCCGAAGCGCTCGATCGCCGGCGCCGTGGTGGTGAGTCCCGAGCCCCATGGGCCCTCGAGTAGCTCAGGGGGGCCGTCCAGCTCGGAGAGCGCGAGAGCGCCTATCGGGGCCAACCCGAAGCGCTCGATCGCCGGCGCCGTGGTGGTGAGTCCCGAGCCCCTGGGCTCGAATCAGGGCTGGAAGGGTCCCAAGGCTCAAGGTGTTGGCATTCCCCTGCTCCTCTTCGAGCCGAGACGATGAGGATGGAGGCGGCTCCTTTGGGTTAGCACGGGGTTCGCGCATGTGTCAAAATAACGCGTATTGTGTTGTGTGTGTGCGTGTGTTTGTGCGTGTGCTTGTGCGTGTGCGCGTGCGCGTGCGCGTGCGCGTGCGCGTGCGTCTACGTGTGCGCGTGCGCATGCGCGTGCGCGTGCGCGCGCGTTGTGTCGTGTGGTGTCGTGTCGTGTCGTGTCGTGTTGTGTTGTGTCGTGTTGTGTGATGTGTTGTGTGTTGTGTGTTGTGTGTTGTGTGTTGTGTGTTGTGTTGTGTGTTATGTGTGTGTGTGTGTGCGCGTGTGGGTATTTTGCTTGTGTATATGTGTGTGCGTGTGTGCGTGTGTGTGTGTGTGTGCGTGTGTGCGTGTGTGTGCGTGTCTGTGTGTGTGTGTGTGTGTGTGTGTCCAGGGGGGCTCGTGGAGAGGACGGGGAGGACGGGGACAGGGGGAAAAACGCGGGGGGATGAGGAAGCGGAATGGGGAGCAGAGGTGAAGGGACTTGTTCGACCACTAGGGGGAGGAGGAACCGAACCAACGGAGAAACGCCAGCTTGAGTGCCACTGGTGCCCCGAGTAAGTCACCCGAGACGCTCGGCGATGACCCACCATGGCTCGGAAGTCCCAAACAGGCAGTGAATCAAGGAGACAGACCGCGCAGTGACCTCGAACTCCCTAGAAAGACTTCACCGCGCGGTCCGTCGCCGCACGGCTTTGGGGGGCCCCGACATTTCCCCAGCCCGATCGACCTGGGCCTGGCGCGAGGGAGCCGCCACGCGAACGAGCCGACTGCGGAGCCCGGTCCCCCTCGGGGCCGTGGGCGCCCACGCGCGCGGCGGCGGCAGAGACGCGCGCCTTCTTCTGCTCCTTCACCATGACTTCCTTCTGGTCCTGGCGTGCCGCCGGGGCGAGCGCGGGCAATCGGGGGGGGGGGCTCTCCAGGCACAGTTCCTCGTCCTCGTCCCGGTCATCGCCCTCCCCTTCTTCCTGCATCCCTCCTCCCCCAATCGAGCGGGTTCGATTTGCTTCTGCTAGCCTTGCGGGACTTGCGCCGCCCAGCACGCCAGAGGCCTTTCGGAACAGGGCCTGCTGGCCAACCGACGGGTCGGAGGCATGCTCAATTGTTCGCAATATTAGCGCCTCCAGAATTTTTTGCGAGGCTGCCACCCCGAGTCGGGTGCATTCCTTGGCCCACCAGCGCTTCTGCGCGCAAGGGTGTGGTGTCGGCTCAGTTGCCGCCGCTTCCTTTCTTTACCTCTGAGGGTGGAGGTGGACAGGTGGGCGCGGGGGGGGTCGGGGCAAGAGAACACGCAACTTCTGGGGACCCAGGCCGATCGGCCTTCTGGGATGAGCTCGCTGGCCTTCCGGAAGCCGGTGGTCCCGTTGTTGGCAACGATTTTTTCGAGCTTGCCATCACGCTTGCCTTTGGTCTCTGTCAAATCGAAAACATCCCTCCTCACCGTTCCGTCCTACTCCCTCCGCGGCCCTCCTGCGACCCCCTACCTCCGCACTCTCATTTCCCCCCCGCCACTTTTTCCCACCCCCTCCGCCCCGCTCTCCACCACGTTCCCGTCCTCCTCCAATTCCTTCTCCTCATCCTCCTCCTCACTTCGTCTTCCTCTTCTCGCGCAGCGAGGCTCCTCCCTCCATTGCCAAAGGTCTCCTCTTGCAGCCGTGCGTGGCTCCACGTCCCCACGACCAGGGCCGCGGTCCACACGGAGCGTTGTGCCTTCAAGTTGGCTCTTATCATGGACGATGCCCTTCTTAGTTCCCTCCTAGTCCACCCTCTTTTCTCTTCCTCCTACCTCCATTCCCCCGTCCCGCTCGCCCCATCATCCTCCAACCTCCTCCCCGTTCCGTTCCCTTTACCAATCCTTCATCACTCATCAGCCATCCGTTTCCTCCTCCCCCTTCTCCTGCTCCTGTTCCTAGATTCCCACCTCCGCATCATGATTCTTCGACTACCCCAACCTCCTCCCTGAGTCCCCATATTGTGCATCATCCTCTCCCCTGCCTCATGGGTTCTCATCCTCCGCCACCTAGCCCTCTTTTTTCCTTCACATCCTCCTCTTCCTCCAGTTCTCTCTCGTTCTCCTTACGATCAACAAAAGCTGTTAAACACGAGCGACCGAACATAATGAGGCACTGAAGATGCACTCGCGCCTCCACCGACGCCTTTCCCCTCCAAATGGATAGGGACCATGCGAGCCCCCGCTGCCGACGCGCGCATGCTGATTGACTGCTCGCGGCTGACGCATCGCCAGCGACGAAGGAGACGAGGCGCGCCAACGAAGGAGACGAGGCGGATTGCCTTCTCCAGGTCCGCGAGGCGACGGCAGGCGCTCAAAATACGAGCGGCGCAGAACGGAGGGCCGACGAAAACCATGAGCTTCGAAACGACAGCCACACACAAGGCCATCTGGCGTTGCAGACAATACGTCGGCAGCAGCAAGCAGAAGTCTGGCAGGATGAGGTTGACGCGTTTGCAAACCTGAGCGTTCGCAGACACGGAGTCGATCGAAGGACTCAGGCAGGCCAACAAACCGGCGGACATCAACTGCAACATGTCCACGCGAATGGCACGAAGTAGAGCTGCAAACGTGCAGTCGGCGCTGGCGCGTTCGAGCACGGCGGGCGGGAACGCGAGCTCCTCTGAAGAAACCTCGGCGCCCCCCGTTTCGTAATGGATCATTCCGCGCGAACTGATGACCTCGAAAGACGCTGGCGCGGAACTTCCCAACTTCGCATTCACGAGCGTCTCGCCCCGCTGGATGTGCATCGCAAGCCAACTCAACGTCGCGGAGTCGCCTCCCAAACAAAGCTTCTTCCGCAGAGACTCCGCCTGACGCTTGCAGAACACGCCGGCAATGCAATGGCCCGCACCCCTGGCGAAAGCGCGGCTGCCGCTGCGCCGCCGAAGCCCCCGCGCAAAACTTTGCGCCCGAATCCGAGAAGAAAACCCGCAGCATGCGCAGAGGCGCCCGCGGGTCCCACATCGAATGCTGAGGGTCGTCGTTGAGGCCCCGCCCAAACATCGGGTCGCCCTGCGGAGGAAGGGGCCGCGCGCGGCCGCGGCGAAACAAACGCGTTGTCTCGAGGGGAAGGAGGATCATTCTTCTTCGCGCACTTGACATTGAATGCATCCATCTGGATCTCCAGCCGCGCGGCGATGTCCGCCTTGGCCTTCGCCTCGGCGTGTCTAGCAGCCACTCCGCGCGCGCGGCGGAACCGCGGCTGGTTGGCCTTCGGGCCCTCTGCCGCCGCGGCCCGGCCGCCGCCCCGCCCCCGCCTCGGACCCGGGGCCCTCTGCCGCAACGGCGGCGAGCGCGAGCGCATCCATCGCCTGCCAGGGCAGGCTCGAGAACGGCAGCTGGCCCGATCCAAGAAGTCCGACTACGGAGAGGATGAACGAGCGGAAGGGGAAGGGAAAACGCAAGCATCACGCACAAGAAGAAGACAGATGTCGCATCGGAAGCGCGTGGATCGAACTCGAGTCGAAACGAGGTCGACCCCCTATCGAATCTGACTCGCGGCGATCGGGGCTCGCTCGGTCGGAATCGAATCGACTGGACTCGCGTCGGTCGGTCGCGCTCGCGTCGGTTGGACTCGCGCCGATCGAACTCGCGCTGCCCGGACTCGCGCCGAACTCGCATCGATTGGTCTCGCATCGACCGGGATCGAGCCGATCTGGGTCGAATCGATGGCCTCGGCCGCGCGCTGCGACGACGTGACAGACGCTGGGGCCAGCGCCGTCGCCGCGCCGTCGCCGCGACGTTGCCGGCGCCGCCGTCGCAGCGGTGGAAGCGGGGGGTAACGGGCGGAAAAACTGTCTCGCGCGCACGGCGGCGAGGCGAGGAAAGTCAGCGAACCCCGCGCCGCGCGCGATTCAACGCGCGCAGCACGCGCGGCGACGCGCGCAGGCGCTTGCGGCGGCGCAGAACAAATAACGGAACAGGAGGGGCAAGGGGAGAGAGGAGAAGGGAAAAGAGTCGCGCGCTGCATCGACGAAAGAGGGGCGCATGAGTCGCGCGCTGCAGCGACGAAGACAAAGGGGCACCGACAATGAGCTTGCGCACTTCCCAATGCGCGGGTCGCAGGCCAGCTCCTCCCCAGCGGAGGCTGCGCTGGCGCCGAAGGCGGGCGCTGCCCGCTTACCCCGGCCGAGCGCCCGCGGGCGGCCGAGGCGGCCCAGCGACGGGTCGATGCGGTCCAAGCGCGGGGCAACTTCCTCGACGCAGCGCCCCGCCCCGCGGCCGCCCCGCTCGACGCCCGCGACAAATTCCCTCGCGGAGCGGGTCTTGCCTGAGCAGCCTGCGCCACGCACCTTCGCGATGGGCTCGAACGTCTTGTCGTCGAGCGGAAGGCCCGCGCGCGAGAGCGCCTCCAGGGCGGCCCCCGGCTGTTTCGCGAGATCCTCGTGGCGCACGATGAACGCGCGGCTGCGCGTGGACTCCGCCATCACCTTGCCCTTGAGGGGCAGCCCGTAGGCGTGCTCCGCCCTCACCTCGTCGACGTTTTTGCGCGTCTGCACCTGGTTGCTGATCGGGTGCTTCAATGTCAGCGGGCCCTCCACGAGCCACCTGCGGCCGCGCCGCTGATGGCCGCTCTCTCAAGCGCGTAAGCCACCGCACGGCAGCGCGGCGAAAGCGCCGACTTATGCAAAAATCTGGCAGAGGGTCATGCCGTTGGGCATGGAAAGGCGCGATGTACGCCCTGCCCGCTTTATCAGCGGCAACGCGGCGCGTGAAACTCAGCCGGCCAGCCATCTTGCAGCCCCCAGCCGGCGCGCAACGACTGCTTGCAAGGATCTCTTCAATAACCAGAGACCGCTTGCGTGCTTTAGCCTCGTCGATTTGCACGCGCACTCTCCCCGCCATCACCCGGGTGACTCCAACCTAAGACCCATGGAGGCCCAACCGGAAAGAAACAAAAAATGGGGCGCGCCGAAGAACCCAGGGGGTCCGGTTTCCGCGGAGGAAAGAAAAAAACCCTGGCGATGGGGTTCGAGCACGGGGGTTACCCCCCCCTCAAATTCCGGAAGAGGAATGAACTCCCAGCCGCGGGGGTGCCCGCGCGAGGGGCCCCACCCCCCCAAGCGCAACCAGAGGAAGAAAAGCGTGAGAGCCGAGACTGTAAGTGCAATGCAACAACACCTTAACCGCGGTTGCACTAGGGATTTGCATTAGTACGGGAACAACTGAATTACAGCCGGTGAGGTTTGGGTTCGGGTTCGGGCTTATATATTGGGAACCCAGTATATTGGAAACGCAATATATTGGAAACTCAATATATTGGAAACCCACTATATTGGAAACCCAATATATTCGAAACCCAATATATTAGAAACCCGATATATTGGAAACCCAAAAATATTGGGAACCCAATATATTAGGAACCCAATACATTGGAAACCCAATATATTGGAAACCTAATACATTGGAAACCCAATATATTTGAAACCCAATATATTGGAGAGTTGTTATGGTACCACTTAAACCGGGGAATTGTACGGGGGAGTTGTGCTCGGGAGTTGTACCATGGAGTTGTGCTAGTACTGGGGATTGGCGATAGGGCGTTGTTCTAGGGGGCGCAATTTTACCAGCTGTAATATGATACCAGCTGCACTCGAATATTTGCACGGCAGGACAACGTGCTCTCTAGGAACACCTGCGCGATAGGACATGATAGTACCAGTTGTACTCAAGTTCGAGTTGCACGGTAGTCGGAGGGGTTCAGGGGTTCCAACGGCAACGCGCGCGGGGAAGAAGGAAAGAAATCCATGCGCCGCCAGGGGTCCCGGGTTTAACGGGTCGCCGCGAAGGTTGAATAAGGTTGACCCCCCGCAGAAAGAAGAAAAGAAATCCGGCCGGGGGGTTGGGGGGTTGAGGGATGAGTCACGGGGGCGATTCCCCGCCAAAGGATCGGGGGTGGACTCCGCGAATTGGAAGCTCTTGGCTGGGCCCAGAGGCAACCCGAATATTAGCATCACAGCATCGCAACAACTGCGCCCGTCAAGCGGGCAGTCCACCGCGTCAGCTCCGAAGAAGCCATCGACGTGGCGGCCCGCGGTGGCGCGCAGCAGTGTCCTCATGACAGCCATGGCGATACTGGAGTCGCGGTGCCAGCTCGCCCCGGCGCTCGTCGCGCCGAACGGCATGCCCACGTGGCGAGAGAACCGCGACTGGCCACTGCGCGCCCACGCTGCGCCCGCGAGGTCACCGTGGGAGGCTCGGATCGTAAAGCGTTTGAGAACTCGCTTCAATCTCGCTCCCAGCTCTCGAGAGGAACCTGTCGGCGGACTAACGAAAGCATGATCTCAACCATGAGGTCGACGGCGTCATGGCGAATTGCACCGCTCATCCCCGTGGCCAGATTGACCGCGAATTCCGCGCCAGTGCCATGGTCGGCAACCCTTGTCTTCCACTCTCCATTCCGCTCTTCCCGCGCGGGAATTCTCCCGGTGAGCCAGATATTCCCGGGCGTGAGACGGCAAAGGTGGATCTGGTTCTGTCGTTGCTCCAATATGAACGTCTTTCTGCAACTCTGCCATGCTATCTTCTGCGCGCGGCAAGACCTTCCTTGGGCGCAGCCAGAGTATGCTGGTTTACCTCGTGCCTGTGCGAACGCAGAATATCAATCGACGCGCGGCGCTGCGGCCAGGAAAGTGGCCGGGAGCTGCAATATGCTTTTGGCAACGAGCCCGCGTGCGCAAAACCATGGCCAATGTCGCGCGCCAAAGCCTCATCGGGCCACTTCAGATACGATGTGAAATGCTTGGGAAGCGGACCGTGCAACGGCTGCGCCAATTTCTGCACGTCGCCAGGTTGCGACGACGCCCGCTGCACTCGATCCGGCCGCAGACCCGCCGCGAGCTTCAATAGCCATCGCAGAGTGCCCCAGCGGCGCACCCCCAAAGACTCCGGCGAGAGCGTCGCGACGTTGCGGATTGCAGCCTGGAGGTCATCACCCATAATCGACTATGCCGCGGCAAATGGATGCGTGACGGTTGCGGCAAATTGGATATGCTCCTTCGGAAACAACCCTTTTGGCGCGCCTAAGCCGTCTGTCACAAACGCTTGCCTGACGTCCGAGTCCGTCGCGCACGGCGTCGCCATCGTCGTCGAGTTGGCACTGCAGCTTGCGAAGCATGGCGACTTGGACGCCGACAGCCTCGCCATCCAGCTCGCCAGGGTCTGCTCGAAAATCTGGCTGTGCCCGCAAGTCCCGCGCCCGCAATTTGAATGTGCTCAAATCGCAATATGGCAATTGTACATGTGGTACCAATATCGCCCCTGGGACATTGGTGTGAGCGATCGGCAGCCCCATCGGCGCCGTGCGCTCCGCGCGGAAACGGCAGCGCAGTCAGCTGCCCGACGCCCTCGCGCCAGGAGCGCGCCATCCCAAGAAAGTGCCGCAACCGTGAATCTTGCGACGCGGTCGCCATGAACGGCGCCGCGCCTCCCTGGCATGCACCCGGGAGCTGCGCCAGGGCCAATTCAAATAAGTTCTACAGCAGCACCTGCTCCGCGTGCACAGCGCCCAGACCAGGCAGCCCGCGCATGTGCGACCACGAGCGCTGCGCTGGCAGTGCCCGCTGCGAATGCCAATGGACAGGGAGGATAGCCATGAGCGCCTTGACCCTTCCGCCCATAATTTGCTGCTTGAACCGCTGAATATCCCTCGCTCAAGCGACGCGCCCCCCCCTTGCATAAGCGAATTCTTGAATAAGCGCCGAAAGCCCTCACTCTGAAAACCGCCGACGCCCCTGGAGAGCCATCGTCTAGAATCAAAACACGTTGGCCGCCTGGGTTCTGAGACTGCTCAACAACCAGGCGCTCCGACACGCGGGATGTAGGCCCACTCGCAGCTGCTCCTCGGGGGTCCCGCAGAACCACGAATGTCTCTGGCCTCTCCTCCCCAGGGCTTGCCGGCGCCCTTTCCTGCGCCCCGATGGGCCTCCTTCTTGGCGCAGACGCCCTGCCGAGACTTCTGCTTCTTGGCCTGTCGGTCGGATATGTTCCCATCCCCTCCTGGCGCCCGCTTGCCCTGCTTGCCGCCGCATTTGCCGTCGGCGCGAAACGAACGGCCTTTGCCACGCCGGACAAGTAATTGGCCCGATTCTCCATCAAGACCTGCTGCTTGGCCAACTCCCTGGCGGTCTGGGCAGAACGGCGTGCTAGGGTGTCCGCCGCGGCCTGCTGCTTCGCCAGGGCGGACTCCTCGGCCGCCTGCAAGCCTGCACCCGCGGACGCCGAAGCTGACCCACTCGAGGTGCCCGTCCCGATTGCTCTCAGAAGCGGCTGCAACCTGGTCATGACTGTGCTCCAAATATGATCGTCCTTCTGTCCGGCCAACTGCAAGAGCTTCACTGCCGGGTCACGTCGCTCAGCTCGCTGCGCCTAGCTCCTCCGCAACAGGTCGTCGTGCACGAAGGCGCACACCGGAGAGCCGCGTTGCATGGCCTCCTCCTGCGCCAACGTGAGGATGTGATCGACGTAAACCATCCCCGTCGCCCAGTCGATTTGCTGCGTGCCGACTGCCAGGATGACGTACCGCATGAAGGCGCCAGCCCACTGCGCTGTAGTGCGGAACGCTCGCGGCGTGGCAGATGCAGCTTTGAATGCCGCCGCAAGATTGGACACTGTCGCCTCCGAGGAACCATCCGCAAACGGCGCCTGCTCAACGCTCGGGGCCGCCCCTTCGATGGACTCGGCAGAGATCCACATGGGCAGAATGTCAGCGGACGTGATGTCTACGTACATGAAAGGCTGCCGCGGCGCTGCGTCTGCTTTCGCCAAAGTCGTGAACGCATTCATGAGTTGCCACTGCTTCTGCAGCACCTGCATGTGGTAAGGCAGCTCCTCCATGCCCGCGTCTTTGAGTAGCCACTTGACGTCCACCGCGGGCGAAGTCGCCGCCGACAGTGCGCAAGCTACCGCCAGCGCGCTCGTTGTATCTCCCACATGCGCCAAATCAGCCAGATTCACCTGCGGAGCTGCTGGCTTCGGCTGCTGCGGATTCTGCGGCGCTGTCGCCGTGTTCACGGGCATCGCGGCCGCAATCCTTGCGGTCTGCTCTGCCCAGCGCACCGCTCTGCGAACCAGCGCATTCTGTCCAATCGCATCCGCGGCAGGGGCCCCGGGCACAGCCAATAGCTCCCCAGGGTTGACACCATCGAGCTGTGCCGACGTCTGCAGAAACGCGAGACTGTGAAAGAAAACTGCAACGGCATCCACGTCCTCTTGGTGTGGAGCCGTAGAATAAACGCTCGCAACCCACTGGGCCCACTGTCACTGTGCCTGGTCCCACTGAGCCATGCCGCTCCCGTTGAATCAAAGTTGGGGAGAAAGCGAAAGTGCTTGAGCCAAAACCGGCGGCCCTTCGGAGCGATCTGGGCGCCTCCGGAACGCTCCCTGTGAGGCGCGACTGCTGGAGAGCATCCCGAGACTGGAAAACCGTCGAGCACCGACCAAAACCGTCGAGCGCCGACCAAAACCGTCGAGCGACGACAAAAAATCCACCGATTGCCGACACAAACCCCTCCCGACACCGGCAAAGCGTCGAGCACCGGCCACAGCCCTGGCAGCCCTGGCAAGCCTCGCACTCGACCCCCGGAGCCCGTCCTCCCCGGAGCCCGCCCGTCCCTCGCGCTGCCCGGCACCTCCGCTCCCATGGCGGAGTGCGGAGGGCGGAGGAGGAGGAGGAGAAGGAGAAGGAGAAAGAGGAGGAGGAGGAGGAGGAGGAGGAGGAGGAGGAGAAAGAGGAGGAGGGGGATAAAGAGGAGAAAGAGGAGGAGAAAGAGGAGGGGGAGGAGAAGGAGAAAGAGGAGGAGGAGGAGGAGGAGGAGGAGGAGGAGGAGGAGGAGGAGGAGGAGCCCCACCCCGGCACCCGCCGCGGCCCGGCCCTCCGCTCCCGTCTCCGCGACCGCTGGGCGCGCCCAGCTCGGGACACCGCCCGCCTGCCCCACCGACGGTGCCCCCGCTCCTCCCCTGCCCCCCTCGCGTCCGTGGGGAGCCCACACAGGACGTTCAGTCGGGGGCTTGACCTCAGGAACCCTAAATGAGGAACGAGGCCCCTTTCTTCCATAAGCTAATCTTCGATTTCCTGTCGGAGACCTAAGGAAAGCCTGAGGCAAGCTGTGAAACACTCAGGGAACGCAGAGCCCCTCCCCAACGAGAAGGGTTCCTTCTTCAGCGCCCCGACTGTACGCACCCAGCTGTGTACATGAACCCGGCCCCTCGATCCGCGAGACTGGCCGCGTGACACGAGCATTCGGGCCATTGCGTGCTCTCGAAACCGGCGTGGACTCATGTGCGTGTACGGCCTGCCTTCGCTCCTGAGTCCAGCGCAAGCTCGGAGACGCGCCGGCCTGGGCCAGCGCGAAGTGGTCGGCGGAGGGCGGGGGCGCGGGGTCGGCCCCGGGGTGGCTCCCAAGCCCGGGCCAGCCGGAAGACCTCGGAGGGGACCGGCGGACCCCTCTGAGCGCCGAGCCCCGCTGCGCGAGCCCGCCACGTGCTGAGCACTTCCTCGGGGTGGAGGGCTCGGGGTGAAGTCCTCATGGGCTTTTTGCACCTCGGGAGTCAATCCGCCTCGTGATTCACCTTTTGCAGATTCGAGCCTCGAACACCAATCGAAACGGCATTTCAGATGTCACCCTTCGCCCTCCACTCAAAGAAAATGCTCAGACGCGGGCCCCGACAGGTCTGGCCTCCGGACCGACCAGCCGAGCGAGGCCGCGAGCGGGGCCTCGCGCGGGGCGCGCGGCTCGCGGGCCGCCAGGGAAAGGGCCCCGCTCCTCCTGGGCGATCTTCATCACCAGCTCCTGCAAGGGGGGGAAAGGGGGGCTCAAGAGGGCGAAGAGAAGAAGGGGCAGAGGAGAGAGGAGAGAAGAGAGATTTCCCTCCACCGCGCAGGGGTCTAGCCACTGGGGCCCACGTGAAATGGACCCAAATCTACCGGGGAGAAACTGGAGCCTTGCCAGCTCCGTAAAGCTGTCTCACGAAGGGCCAATGGACAAGAACCCGATCCTCATTCCCATGATTGGGGTGTTTGCTTTGCTAAAGTCGACGCAGCTTGTGCTGTGTTGCCTCATTACACCCTGCGAAATGCTTAAGAAATCATGGGTTAAGAAATTCACAGTCTCAGAACTTGAATAAAGACCCAACATTTCTAATAAAACCTTAGGATTTACATTGAAACGTTAAGAATAATCGAGACTCTGGCCGAAAACTTAAGTTTTCTTAAGCATCGCCTAAGGTGTAGGACCCCAAAACTGGGGCAGACCTTGCGCAAGCCCAATGCTTCCGTGGAGGCGCACTGGCCAACGCCTCCTGCAAAACAGCCGCGCGTCATCCACCTCGGCCTCGAGCCGCAGGGCGAGCCCACACCAATCAATGTCATGGGCGTGGGCGAATTCAGTCACGCACTGAAAACTAGGTGGCACATCGCTCTGCCTACACTCCAGCTGGTCCAAGGAACTGTGGGGGGTCACCGAAGACCTCAAACATTGCGTGCACTGCCAGCGGGAGCTTCCGACATGGGTAGAATCGCAAACGATTCTGCAGGAGGGGACCTTGGGGCAGTGTGCCCGCCCGAAGTCCTTCCATTCAACTCGGGGGGCTGGCTCCGAAGCACGGACACGGGCAGCAGCTACAACGAATTTCGAAACCCGCGCAAGCTGATCTTCATTCAAGATGGGCCAGGGTGGGGCCGCGGATATCGCGCAGCTTGCAGGCCAACGTGGCAGCCTGGTCGGCCTGGTCATTTATAACCAGGCCCTCCATTCAGCGGGGGAAGCGGAGCTCCCAAGAACCTCAACATGGGCCCTCCATGGCCTTCCGTTTGTAACGCTCTGAAGAAGCGGCATCTTGCCGCGGCAACCCTCTCCAGAAGCCAGCGAAAAGACTCCTGGGGGTCGCTCCAGCCACTGGTGCGGGCGACTGAGAGGAGCGCCAGGCAATCCCCAGTGCAGTCGCAGAAGCCATCACTACATCTGGCCCCTCCCTACAAACCCTGGTGCTCCGCCTCCTCGGCCGCCTGGGCCGAAATGGGCGAGAGGGCCCCTGGAGAACGGTGGAGCTTGCCCGCGGCCGGGCCCCACCGCGCATCCCCGGGCCCCCCCGCGACGAAGCGACTCGAGCAACAAAGTCGAGGCCGAGCCGTCAGCGGCCCCGGGTGGATAGGCATCGGTTTACGGAGCAGCGGCCCCGGCAACGGTCGGAACGCACGGACAAAACGCATCTCCGCGCGCATCATGGTGCGAACGTCGCACATTACGCTCGCTCGTGGCCCCGTCAGCTCCGACGAGAACATCGACGGTCAAACGCCCACGATATATATATATATATATATATATATATATCGTGCGTGCTTCGGCGCGCAGCTACGACGCACGGCGGACACCCGTGCACCGCGCCGACGGTCGGATGCAAAATGGTTTCAGACAGATGCCGCTGCCACCCGATGTGTCCCGCCTCCGTGGCGCCCGTGACCTGAGCGGCACGCAGTGCGCTGCGGCTGGCGCTGCACCGCTCGGAAACGGCGCGCAGTGGCCTCGCGGGACTCGCACAGCTTCCGTGGGAAACGCGCGGACAGCGCCAGCACCTGAGCCCAGACGAGGACGACGAGGACGACGAGGAGGAGGAGGAGGAGGAGGAGGAGGAGGACGACGAGGACGACGAGGACGACGAGGAGGAAGAGGAGGAGGAGGAGGAGGAGGAGGAGGAGGAGGAGGAGGAGGAAACGAAGGTCGCCCTCGAGGGAGCCCGCTGCCCGCTGGGCCACCGGAGCCCCGATGAGGGCCCCAATGTACCCAGGGCGCCAGTGCCGCCTCCTCTGGCGACGGCGCGCGCCGATGTTTGATATGGAGAAGGGACCCGTCGCCGATCCGCAGGAGGAGGAGGAGGAGGAGGAGGAGGAGGAGGAGGAGGAGGAGGAGGAGGAGGAGGGGAGGAGGAGGAGGAGGAGGAGGAGGAGGAGGAGGAGGAGGAGGAGGAGGAGGAGGAGGAGGAGGAGGAGGAGGGGGGCCGGCCCGTGATGGCCCCAGCCAATCTGGACGCCCGTCGGGCCAGCCCACTATGGCCCCGGGCGCGGCGCGGCTCCAGGAAGCGTCGTGCGAATTTAAGGGCTCTGGCAGCCCCTGCAGGTGTGCGCGTGCGTCGACTCGTCCTTCTCCCGCTCCCCCCACAAGGAGGATGTACAAGGAGGCGGGAGGAAGATATGCGGGGCCAAGCGGACACACGCCTGAAAAACACGACTGTCGGCATGCTTCGCAAGAGTTGCTGCCGTGAGATGGGCTGGTGGGGATACGCGAAGCGTAAGGACTTTAAGGGCTCTGGCAGCCCTTGCAGGTGTGCGCGTGCGTCGACCATGGTTCGGGCGCGGTTTATTGAGGGATGAAAAAACGACCCTACCCTGGGTTGCAAGTGCGTGGTCTGTAAACCGCCTGGGAACCCCCGAAGCCTAGAGCCGCCAGGACGCGGCACATCACGCAGGGTTTCCCCTGTCAGCCCACAGGAGTTTCAGCGCACAGCGCCTCATAAACCAGGGTAGGGGCGTTTTTTCTGCCCTTGACGTAAACTGTTGAGGCGCAGTTCATCCGCGTCGCAAGTGCGACTCCCATGAACGGTCTTCAAGTGAGAACTCTGGCATCCGTGTCAGGAGCAGTTCAACTGCATGAATTTCAAGCGTGGTGCAGCCATGGTCCCGGGGTGGTTCAGTTGCGGTTCAGGTTTGGTTCAGGCGTTGCTCAGGCGCAATTCAGCCGTGGCGCGTGCGCGACTCGAGCAGGCGAGCTGCAAGTAGGAACTCTGGCATGCGTGCCAAGTGTGGTTCAGCCGTGGTTTAAGCGTGGTTCAAGTGTGGTTCAGGCGTGGCTCTTGTGTGCTTCAGGCGCGGTTCAGCCACGGCGATGGTGCGACTGAAGCAAACGACATGTAAATAGGAACTCTAGCATCCGGCTGAGGTGTGGTTCCGCAGTGGCTCAAGCGCGTTGCAGGTGTGGTCCAAGCGTAATTTCGGTGTGATTC
This sequence comes from Prorocentrum cordatum, assembly GCA_963575745.1. Lineage (NCBI taxonomy): Eukaryota > Dinophyceae > Prorocentrales > Prorocentraceae > Prorocentrum > Prorocentrum cordatum. Next base: position 665,863 of record CAUYUJ010003891.1, read on the forward strand.
AGGCGCGCGTCAGCCGCGGCGCGGTTGCGACTCGAGCACAAGTAACGCAAGCTGGATTTCTGGCTGCTGTTTCAGGAGAGGTTCAGCCATGGGTCAGGCGTGGCACGGGTGTGGCTCAGGTGTAGGGCGGGCGCGACCAAGCAAACGAAATCCCACCAGCCCTCTGGGCGTCGGTGGTTTAGAGCGTTTCCTCTTCCACCCCTCCTTCTTCCCCTTCGGGGAGGGGTTTACCCCTCCCCCTACCCCCTCCCCACTGACCTGGACAGGGGGGGCCGCGGGTAGTTAGAGCGTCCAAGAACGACCCCTGGGAGGGCTAAAATTCGCCACCCCTCACGAGGATCGTGCCCCCCAGGGGGGCGACGCTAAAAAATGCTTCCCCCTTCTGCGATCGATGTCCTCCAAGAGGGCCTCAAGCGACGTCTCGGACTCTCCTCTTGCGCCCTGCGCGCGAGCGGGCGGAACGCCGCCCGCCCGCCCGCGAGGCCCAAGAGCCCACCAAAACGTTCGAAGATACCTCCAAGACGCCACCAGGGAAGAGGAAGAGGCGGAGGAGGAGGAGGAGGAGGAGGAGGAGGAAGGGAGGAGGAGGAGGAGAAGGCGGAGGAGAAGGAGGAAGAGGGGGAGGAGAACAGCTGCCGATCATCGGCGCTCTTCGTTCGAGTGCCTGGTGTAGGATGGGCTGGTGGGGATACGCGAAGCGTCAAGAATTTCAATTAGGAACATGAGCATCCGTTTCAAGTGTGATACAGCCGTGGTTGAAGCGTGTTTCAGGTGTGGTTCAGATGTGGTTCAGGTGTAGTTCAGCTGCGGTTCAGCCGTGCCGCGGGCGACACTCGAACAAACGAGCTACAAGGAGGAAGTCTGGCGTCCGTGGGCCATTGGTTCAGGTGGGGGTCAGGCGTGGTCCAGGTGTGGCTCGCAGGCGCAGTTCAGCCGTGGCGCGGGCGCGACTCAAACAGACGAAATGCATATGTTCAGGTCTGGTGCAGCTATGATCCAGGCGTGGTCCAGGTGTGGCTCAGGCGTGGCTCGGGTGCGACCCAAGCAACCAAAAAGTAAGTGAGAACTCTGGCACGCCTTTCATGAGTGGTTCAGCATTGGTTCACAGTGCTTCAGGGATGGATCAGGCCAGGTTCAGGCGCGCTTCATCTTTCTATATATATACATACACATGTGTAATCAGCCGCGGTTCAGCCGTGGCGCAGAGCGTTCCAAGCAAACGAAATGCAAGTAAAAATTCTGGCAGTCGTCCCAGGCGTGGTTCAGCCATGGTTCAGGTGTAGAACATGTGTGGTCCAGGCGTGGTTCAGGCGTGATTGGGGCGAGTTTCAGCCGCGGCAGGGGCGCGGCCGAAGCAAACGACGTGCAACTAGAACTCTAGCATCCGTTTCAGAGGTTCAGCGACGGTTCAGGTGCGTTGCAGGCGTGGTTCAGGCGCGGTTCAGCCATGGCGCCGTCGCGACTCAGGCAAACGCAATGCGAGTAAGAACTCTGGCATCCGTTTCACGCGTTTCAGCCGTGGTTCAAGCGTGGTTCAGGCGCAGTTCAGCCGCGGCGTGGGCGCGACTCGATCAACCGATAAGCAAATAAGAGCTCTGTCATCCCTTTCAGAAGTGGAATGGTTCTGCATTAGTTCAGGCGTGGATCACGTGTGCTTCAGGCGTGGTACAGTTTTCAGTTAAACGCTTTTCAGCCGTGGCGCGGGCGCGACTGATGCAAACGACCTGCAAGTAAGAACTCGGGCGTGCGTTTCAGGTGTCCTTCAGCCATGGCCCAAGCGTGGCCCATGTATAATTTAGGCGCGCCTTGCGGCATAGGTCAGGCGAGGTTCAGCTGTGGCGCGGGTGCGACTCATGCAAACAAACTGCAAGTAGGAACTCTGGCATCCCTTTCAGGAGTGGTTCAGCAGTGGTTCAGGCGTGGCTCAGGCGCGGTTCAGCCCTGGCGCCGGCGCGACCCAAGCAAACGAAACGCAAGCAGGAACTCGGGCATGGGCATCCCTTTCAGGTGTGGTTCAGCCATGGCTCAGGGGTGGTTCAGGTGTGATTCAGGCGCGGTTCGCGCGTGGTTCAGCCGCGAGTCCAGCCGTGGTGCGGGCGCGACTCAAACAAACGAGCTGAGAGGAGGAATCCTGGCATCAGTTTGATGCGTGGTTCGAGCGTGGTTCAGGGGCGGTTCAAGCGTGGTCCAGGCTGGCCTCTTCGCCCAGCATGGGCGCCAACAAGTCTCCGCGAGCTCGTCGCCGAGGCCCATCGTCAGAAAAGGCATCCGATGGGACCGCCGGAACAAAAAAGGCCGTGTAAAATGGCACCGCGCGCAGATCAGCATACGCAGAAACGCACTGCCCCGCGCTCGCGCAAGCGCTCTGCCGCCGCAGCGCACGCGCAACGGCGCCGCGCGCATCCCATAGCACGCGCGCGCGGCTGGCGCGACGCCCAAATGACGAACTGCCGCGAGCCGGGTGGCGCCATCCGGTCTCGAGGGGGGCGGGCGGGCGCCGTGCCGAGCGACTTCAGATCGACGTTGGCCCTGGCCAAGTTCGCAGGGGCGCGGGGCTGCGCGCCCCTGCGTCGCCCCCCCCCGCGCCGCCTCTGGAGGCGGCGCCGCGCCGTTCGCGGCGGGGGGCGGGCGCCGCGCGCAGAGGGGCAGCGGGCCCCGCGATCTCCCATCGGGTGTGATTCAGGCGCGATTCAAGCGCGGTTCAGGCGCGTGTTCAGCCGCGGCGCGTGCACGACTCAAGGGCTCCAAATGCAAGCGAGGACTCTGGCATTCCCTGCAGGTGTGGTTCAGCCCTGGTTCATGCTTGGTTCAAATGCGATTCAAGCGCGGTTCAGGCGTGGTTCGGGCGCAGTTGCACCGCGGCGCGGGCGCCACTCCAGCAAGCGAAATGCAATCAGTAAACTTAGCATATGTTCCAGGTGGGCTCAGATATGGTCCCAGGCGCGGTTCAGGCATAGTTCGCGCGTTTTGCTGGAAAGGCTCAGGCGCGGTTCGGCCGCGGCGGGGGCGCAAATCAGGCACGCGAAACGCAAGCAGGAACACTGGCGGTCCCAGGCGTGGTTCGGGCGTGGTTCAGGCGTTTCTCGCGCGGGGGTCAGGCGCGGTTCAGTCGCGGCGCCGCCGCGACTCAAGCAGACGAAATGCAAGCAAGAACTCTGGAATGCGTTTCACGCGTGGTTCAGCCGTGGTTCAAGCATGGTTGAGGCGTGGTTCGGGCGCGTTTCAGGCGCGGTTCCGGCGCAGTTCAGCCGCGGCGCCAGCGCGACCCAAGCAAACGAAACCCAAAGAACAATGATTGCATCCCTTTTGGGCGTTTGGTTCAGGCGTGGTTCAACCGCTGCGCGGGAGCGACTGACGCAAACGAACTGCTAGCGGGAACCCTGGCATGCAATTCAAGTGTGGATTTGCAATGGTTCAGTCGTGGTCCAAGTGTGGATCAGGCAGGCGCGGCTTGAGGCCTGGCTCAGGCGAGGTGCAGCCGCGGCGCGGGCGCGAGGGATCTGGCATCCGCTTGAAGCGTGGTTCAGCCATGGTTCAGGCGTGGCTCAGGCGTGGCTCAGGCGCGTCTCGGGCGTGGCTCAGGTGAGGTTCAAGCGCAGCGCGGGCGCGACTCATGCACTAGAAATGCAACTAAGAGCTCCGTCATCCATATCCGGCATGATTTGGCAATGCCTCAGGCGCGGTTTAGGTGAGGTTCAAGCGCGGTTCAGGCGCCGTTCAGACGCCTTTTTGCAGCGGCGGGGAGCACGAATCAAGCAAACAAAATGCTGGCGGGAACTCCGGCATCCATTTCAGCCACCGCTCAGCCAAGGATCAGGCGCATATCAGGTGTGGTTCGGGCGCGGTTCATGCGCGATTCAGCAGCTGCGCGAGCGCGGCCCATGCAAACGAAAGTCAAGCAGGAACTCCAGCATAGATTTCAAGCGTGGTTCAGCCATGTTCAAGCGTGTTTGAGGGGTGGCTCAGGCGTGGTTCAGTCGCGATTCAGGCGCGGTTCAGCCGCGGCGCGGGCGCGACCCAAGCAAACAAAAAGCAAGCAGGAACCCTGGCATCCAATTCATGATTGGTACAGCCATGGTCCAGGCGAGGTTCGGGCGCGGTTCAGGCGCGCTTGAGGCGCGATTCAGCCGTGGCGCCTCAAACAAACGAAAAGCAAATCGAGTCTCTGGCATCCGTTTCAAGCGCGGGTCAGCCATGATTCAGGCGTAGTTGAGACGTGATCCAAGTGTGGTTCAGGCCTACTTCAGATAAGGGTTCAGGCGTGATTCGCTGCATCTTGTGCAGACCTCGTGTATTGCACATGTTACATGTTGTTCAAGAGTGGCTTACGTGTGGTTCGAGGGGCGTGACAAGCGATTTGCAAGTGCTAGCGCGCGGCGTGGAATTCTCGAGGCACGATGGCTGCCCGGCCGCGTGGAGGTGAAGCGCGGTTCAGCAATGGTCCAGCCGTGATTCGGGAAGGCTCAGGCGTGGTTCAGGCGCGCTTCCAGGCCGCCCCATAAGCGCGCAGTTCGCACGCGGCACGCGCGCGCTGTTCCAACCCCGCGAACGCGCGAGCGCCCGCGATTGACCGAGCAGCTTTGGCTGGGCTCGAAAGGGGGGAGGATCGACCGATGCGATGGGGGATGGGCGCATCGCGGGCGCGAAGAAAGCGTAGCCTCTTGACTGGGGCGAAGTGGCAACCCAAAATTCAGGATTCACGCGCCCGAAGCATCGAGGCAACTTTCGGGGCCATCGCGCCGCAGGGCGCACGTGTCACGCGCGCTCTGCGCTCGCGGGCAGGCCGCGCGGAGGCGCTCGGCAAACGCGACAGAAGGAATGCGCGGCAGC
>CAUYUJ010003891.1:675692-828192 GCA_963575745.1 Prorocentrum cordatum
GACAGCAAGGGGGGCAGAAAATGACAGCGGCATTGGGGGGCCTTGTAGTGCCCAACAAAGGACGCCGCATAAAACCTCGACCCCTCGACCGAACCTCCAGGCCCGAAAATGGAGCCCATCAGGTCCAGGCGCGCGATTGGGGGCGCGCCAAATGACCCCCCCAGCTTACGCTTAGATGGAGGAGGGAGAGGCGAGAAGTCCATCCCCGCGCCACTTCCGACACGCTCCAAATACCAACCCCCCAGTACATGGCCAAGGCCGCGACAGAGTTAGCCTGCCCCGACTTCCAGGTCAGTCTTGCCCGATCGGGAGCGGGGGCATCACAATCAGCAGACACTACTGCAGCCAAAAACCTACGGCGCGCAAAGGGATTCCATAGTTGGGCACGTCGGCCAGCCGCCTGCTTCCGACCGAGGGTCCGAGCACGCCCCCCCCCCCAAGGCAATTTACTTCCGCGGCGGCTTCTCGCTCAAGTTGCTCACGTCTCTTAGTGGCCTCTTGCTGCTGGAGGCTCGAATGAAGGTTACTAGACTAGACGGACATGCCCGTCGACCGAGAGATCCAGGTGAGCACGCGTCCACGGATGCTCGGCGCGTAACGCACGCGCGAGGTGGACATCCTGGCGAGCTATTGCACGGGCAAGGGAAGGAGATACCATGGCCCTGGATGTGAGACGCTGGGGGCAGGCCTGGAGCTGGAGATCGCGAACTGCGACGCCCGCCTGCTGCCGACAAAACAGCCATCTCGCGCTGCTTAGGGGGGGCCAGACAGCTAAAGTCGATCAATGCCTCGTGCGTCTGGACCATTTCGGGATGCAGGGGGGCAGGGTAGATGCGGGGCGGGAGAGGACGGGGTCGGGGGCCCGATCCAGACGAAACGGGGCGCTCAGCAAGCGTGGCGCTCACCGGTGTGTGGTCACTCACATCAGCTTTGTACATCTCTTCAGGCTCTCCGCACACACGTAAGAATTGAAAGCCCCGGCATAATCGCCACGGGGGAGAAGCAAGGGAGCAACGGTCGACCTTCGAGCATGAGCGGGCGCCCTGGTGCCAGCACGTGGGGAGGTCACCAGCGAGCTCGGTGGGGGACCTGAAAATGGATCGCCAAGCTCCATCACCTGGACGCCCTCCACGAGCAGTGGACCTCGACGTCCCTGATTCACGGCCACCGTCGCAAATATTAAAATATCCCTGTAGCACAAGACCAAAAGCTAGCGGCGACTGCCTCATTACATCGATCTGCTCTTTTAAGCGGTCCATGACCCGACGAACCTCGTCGAGACTCAAACCAAAATTGCGCACATCCCAGTGCCAGAGACGGAGACCCGAGGAGGAATTCAAAATCTCTAAAACGAGAATCCCCCCACAGACACCCGCATCACGGAGTTCAGTGATCGCGATAGGGGCCGCGGGGGGCGAGGGGGGGACTAAAGTTGCAACGCCGCCTGCTTGATATTCCTCCACGTAAGATGCAAACAATAATGCGATAAGCCTGCGCGCTGAGCTGCTTCTTCAATGGCAGGGACACCCCCGCGGGTCTCCTGCAACGCCAGAACAGTTGTGGGGGGGGGGCAGAGGGGGGCCGCAAGATCGCTCAGCACCCGAAGACGCCGAGCACATCCCGCAGCACGACGATGGCAGAGGGCCCTCGTGTTCCATGTTGTGAATGTCACCGGTGCCGATCCGAATAATGTGTCACCCGCTCCACTGAACCCGCGCCCCGGAGAACGCGCGGCCCACGAGAGCAGCAAGCCTCGCTCGCCCAAGGCCGGGGTCGGCCAGCGACGCGAGGTTCCAGCGGACCCGAGGCGGGTCACTGGGATGCACCTCGATCTTTGCGATGGGCTGCCACTGCATGATGAGCGTGCCAGCATCTCGATCGACAAAGACATCCTTCTGCAAGGCCTCTGCGACGGCCGTCTTGAGCTGCTTGCAGGCCCTCTCTCTGGCGATGTCCTGCTTGTTCTTGCCCAAACCAGCGAAGATCTCCATCTCGCGGCCACCTGGGGGAGTCGTCCGAAACCGTCGCCAACGACCAGGGCCCTCACGGAGCGCAGCGCGCGCGTGTCGAACCCGCGCCTCCGCCGCGAGGTGCGTCTCTCCATCCGCGATCCCGAAGCGCAGCGCGAAGGACTTCGACATCTGGGGGCCCTCCAGCCTGCACTCGGGACCCAGCTGATATCCACATGCCTCCATCCACGGTTGGAGCGCCTCCGCCAGCGCCGAGACAGGGGCGGCCTCTCTCGCGTCGATGGCGAAGATGGAGAGGTCCCGCGGCCTGTCCCAACCAGCGGTTCGCGCCACAGGAACCCGCGGCACCGCCTTCGCCAGATCAAAGACCTTCTCGAGCCGCTCCATCCTCTCGACCAGGGATTGGTTCTCCGCCTCCAGCTTCGCGATCCTCTCGTCGGACGCCACCAGCTGGGATATGATCGAGTTGACGCGGGCCGACATGCGCCCCTCGATGCCGTTGAGCAAGAGCATCGTGCTGGCGGGAGTCGACTGCGGCAACACCTTCTCGATTGACGCAACGACCCCTTTCGAGATCTCACCGATGCACGTCTGCTTGAACTTGCCGAACTCCTCTGACTGGATTTCTCGCACAATCTGAGCGATGGCGGGTCGCACCCACGGATCAATAGCCCCTCCCCCGAGTGCACCGACAGCGCCACCTTCACCTGCGCAGTTGACGTCTGCAGCTGCACCAACCTCTTCCCCGACGGCCAGTCCCCCACGCCACCTGCCAGCAATGTGCCGGGCAGGAGGGACAGGCCAGGGCTGCGGTCCGCTCTGCGTCCCTGGAGAGCGCGAAGCGCGCCTGGCACCGTCTGCGACTGCGGCTCGAGCAGCTTGAGGAGGGACCGCCAGCTCCTGTGACGGGAAAGTGGGGACGGAGTCGATTGCGGCCAGGAGCTGTCCACTGCAGACAGGGCGGCACAAGCAGCGGAGCGTCGAGCAGCATCCACTGAGCCTCCAGAGGAGCCACCACGACCACCTCGTGAACGCTGCTCGGGAGTGTCCGCGATCTCATGGACCGCAGGGGATCTCCTTGACCGATGAGAGGAAGCCGCCCTTGACTTACGCTCTCGTCTTGGGGTAGCAGGTGGCGTCGATCCAAGTGAGGCCGGTGACAAATCACCACCAGACTCCATAGGAGTAGGAGCCCGATCACGAGTCTTGCGACCAGGAGAGCCATCATTTTGGGAGGCCTTACAGGACTTGCGGATATTTTTCTCCTTCTTGTCTGAATTCTCATCCGCGCGCACGCGGTCCACTCCCATGTCACAGCGCACAGAGACGTCGGAAGCGACTCGGGATTGTGCCCGAGGAGGTGTACTCTTGGCCCCAGCAGCGCGCAACTCGACTGGGGTTGCCTGAATCGGGAGGTAGCCTCGGACTAGAGGTATCTGTTTCTTGCCCGAAGGACAAAGCGTCTTGAACCAAAATGGCTTGAGCCAAAATGGCTACGGAGGGAAAAAGGAAGGAGGAGGAGGAGGAGGAGGCGCGCAGCCTGAAGCGCGATCGAACCAGACGGAAGAGCCGCGGAAACCAGAATGGGGGCACTGGGCCACCCGCCACCATCTCCGACGACGGCGGCTTCTCAGACCTCAGGCAGCTGGGGCATGACACCCACCGGCCTCGAGGCCTCAATGGGCGGAAAGGCGGCCAACTATTTTTTGCTCGCGGATACGGCCGCTGCCAAGCGGCAGGGTCCGACGCTCGACAAACCGATGAGGAGGAGAAGGAAGAAGAGGAAGAAGGAACCGTGAGAAGGACGAGGAGGAGGAGGAGAAGGACGAGGAGGATAATGACGTGGCGGAAGAGGACGGAAGAGTAACCGAAAGAGGACACAGAGGAGGAGGAGGAATAGGAATCTGGGGAAAACCAGGTGTGAGGAGGAGAAAGGTAATCGAGGTGTGATGACGACGACGATGGTAAAGTTGTTGATGTTGATGATGCTGACGTCAATGATATGATGATGCCGTTGATGATGACGATGGTTGTGATGATTATGATGATGATTCTGATGAATATGATGGTTATGATGATGGTGATAATAATGAGGATGATGATGATGCTGATGGTGATGATGGTAGTGATGGTGATGACGATGATGACGATTACGGAAAGAACACGGACGACGAATTATTAGTGTTAAGCGATGATGATGCCACAAAACGTCGGCGAAAACAAGCTTCGGCCGCAGCGACGGCATCGTCCAAGCGACGGCGGAGGGAACGGAGGGGTTCGCATCTCCTCGCGGGAGCACCGCCGACAACGAAAATGGCGGGCCATCGCATCGGGCGGCCAGACTCACTCTCCTGCCATGCTGCTGGAACTCACGGCAGCCACAGGCCTGAATCGGGAACCCGCCCGCCAGGGGGAAACTCTTCCCCTGGGCCACGTCCCACATGCTGCAGGAAGGGGGGGCGCGCCTCTCGCCCTTGCCCCGCGCCCACCAGCGTTGGGAACCCAGCGCTGCGCCTCGGCGCGCGTCCGACTGCCCCTCAGGGCCGCCCCGCGTGTATAATGTCGGAGAGGATGGCGGCCTCCTCGACGAGAAGCTGCTCCATCTGTTCCTTTTCCTCCTGCCGCCGCACGACGCAACGAGGCAAGCCGCTCACGGCACGTGTCCAAGAGCGGCCAGGGATGGTGGCGCCCTCCGGCCCCCCGGCACCTTCTGCGCGCCGTCGGCCCCTGAGCCGAACAGCGGCCTCTCCGCCCTTCTGCGCCACGAGTCAGAGCCCCGAATCATCAGGGGTGACTCGGGTCAGGGATAACTCGGGTTCGTTTTTCGGGAATCCGAGCCCGAGTTACCCCGGACCCGAGTTACCCCGGATAACTCGGGCGCCCAAACGAGGGCAGGGCCAGCGCGGACTAGCATGAGCGAAGCCAGGATGGCGGCAAGCGCGAGCCCCAGCCAAGCGGTTGCGCGCAACCGCGCGGCCACGGCCGTCGCCTCCGTCGGCAGGAGGGCCCCGCCCGGGATTCCGCCGCGAGCCCCCAGTTGCAGGAAAGAGGCCAACTGCGCGCTGACGAGATTGTTCATCTTCATCGCCTCGTACCTCTCATCGCTCGAACCCAACGAGTGCCATGACATGAGCTGCCCCAGCGGGTGGACAGCATAACTACTGCCACTACGCCAACGACACAGGCACAGAAGGACAATAAAAAGATTACTGGCATCATGCAGTATACTATCACGAATCATCCAACACATATACTTACATATTTCCGAACGACGGCCTACAATACCTGGCCGGCACAAATAACTCAAGAGGTACAACAACGAGATGTTTGTACACCAAAATGGGAAGCAATGATTACCGGACCCGCCACTACGGCCAGATTCCAGAGCCACACCACTACCGACCTTCACCCTCCCACTGACGACAAACACGAAAATACTCAAGCTCATAGGCGCCGTTCAAGCATGCGAGCACCAACCGATGCCCAAATCCTCAAGTACCCTACCTTTACACGATACGGCAACGACCTACAAGCATTTGCAGCACATTACCGGGGTAATTTAGCGCTACGAGTGCAAGTTGTCACGGCTTACCAGCATCTCGACAAGCTGCTAGCAAGTGGGCACGCCCCGTTCAACGACGTCAAGATTACTGCCATACAAGAAGTTGCTGAATGGCTCCATACAAGTCACGACGTAGACGACATCATGAAGTACTACTGGGCGGCATGCATTCGCGAGCCAGCAAACCTACTGCAGCGAATCTGCAACCCAACTACTCTAAGGCGCAGCACCACAACCGCGCATGACGACAGCGGCAGTTCCAACGAGCTAGATGTCAATACTGGCGCCAAACAACAAACAAAGCCGTTACCGACCAAACCACCACCACCACAACCCAGCAAGCACAAGCCACTTGCACCGATACTACCACCCTCGTGGGACACACGCACGACAGCCCAGAGAGCGGCGACTCAACAAACCGACTCAGTACCAACCGTAACAATAGCTGTGCCGTTGCCAGCGCACCTGCACAACGCCCCTAGCGGTCCGACTCCACCAATAGTCACCAAACAAGTCGCCATGCAAACCCGCACCCAACCTATGCCCGTTTTTCAAGTCAGCAAGACTATCACAACTACCACCACGCCAACGAACCAGCGACCCTACAGACCACCGCTAGTACACCTGGTGACCAAGCTAATCAGCCAACAACAACTACCGACCCCGCCCAACACCAACACCGCGCCAGCGACGCAAAACACGAACGCACCCACATTCACCACCATGATCAAATCGTCACCATCCCACCAAATCGTACCAACACACACACCACCGTCCGCACTAAAAATGCCAATCATTTACCCACCAAGCGAAGACATCAACGCCCAACAACGGATACAAGAACTCCCATGGCGACACCCGGCTCCACAAATGCCTGCAACGCGCCACACTTAGACTATCGCAGCACAAGCAATCGCCACACACATCACGAACTAGCAAGACGGGGAGGACTGCAGATCCACATCTTCAACCGACGCATCATCTTCCTAAACAATGTCGGCGGTCCCACGTTCCAGAACTACATCGCCAGGCTCCGCGCGCATCAGGCCGGCTACGAGATCTACATCAACAGCTTGCGCGAATACACGCCTGGAGCACCTGTCAGGGGGCCCCCACCCAAGCATGTGGTAACACTACACAAGGCCAGGCCCAAGCCCAAACCGAAGCCCACCAACGTGGACCAGCCCATGTAAACGAGATGGCGACCCACGCGCCCCCCATAACCAGCTCAGGCCCGCAAGCGGCAAGGGATACATTCGCGGCCAGCGCTCCCTCCTGATCGATTACGGCAAAAGGACCACATCTGATCTCGATAGAGCGCAAGCGCGCTCACCTGCAGTGCCCCCTACGGATGCGCAGTTTACCCAGCCCTCGCGCGGCCCGTGTCTCTGCGCGGACTGTAGTGCTCGACGCGTTGGTGGTGCATCTCTCGAAGAAGAAGGTTCGGAATCGCCCTTTCAAGCACTGGGTAGCAGCCCAAGGATTGCACGCCTCTCTCCCTCTCTCTCTCTCTCTCTCTCTCTCTCTCCTTATGAATTCCTTACATATACACACATATATATATAGCCCCCCCCCCCCCCCCCTATTTGATCCCCCGCAAGCAGTTGTCTAACCGCTACTATGGGGCGGCTGTTTACATGCATTGCCGACTTTGACGGGCGCCAGAGGTGCGCCCTCCGTCGCGCGCGCGGGCTGGGAGGGGGGGGGGGGGCGCTTGCAGGTGGGGGCAGGTCGGTGGGGGCACTATGCGGCATTACTAGTATTTGGGCGGGGCGGCGTCGCAGTTTCGCAGCGCGGAGCCCGCTTGCACGCAACCTCGGACCAGAGACTGCCAGAAGCATCCGCTCTCACTTTGGCGACGCAACGCCACTTGTTTGGTTCCCACGGGGAATTCTCTCGCGCATATTTGGTCTGCCCGACGTCCTCCTTTTCGCGGCCCCGACACAATGATGGCACCTCTCTCTATGCGCGGGTTCGGGGAAATCCTGCGAAGCCCTGGGGCGCAGCCCGCAGATTTCGCGCGTCTGCTCGGTGGGCTGTGGGCGAACCTTTGCAGCGCGCAACGCGCACACTCGGGTCTCCACAAGGACTGACCCCGTACTGCGGTATTTACCAAACCCCCATTTCACTGTGCGTAGCACCTCACACTTGTCTCGCCTCACTGCCTCTATTTGCCCTCGACCTCATCCTGCGGCCAGCCTCATCCTGCAGGCAAGCCTGAGCTCGCAAGAGGGAATGCACGGAGAGCTCAAGAGGAGGCCAGCCTTACAAACCAGCCTTGCGACACATGGATCGCATTACAGACAGCGAACATGTATTCGTGCTAAACCCGAGAAGAAAACCACAACAAAGCACGAGGGTCCTGGCACCGAGGTGGTCAGTGGCAAATAAACTAAGAACATCTGGCTGCTACCCAAGAGCTGCCACACGTTTCACCTTTTAAGTTCAATGCTGCGCCCTGCAGCTCGCGTGACTCACTCCTCTACGGAGGAGGCGTCTACTTCCATGTGCCCTCTCTTGCCCGACCTTATACATCGTCATACTTGCGTGCACCTCCCTCCCGCTCAAGGTTGAGGGTGAGCAAAAACCCGGCCCGCATATCGGGCACTTCTTTTGGCCACGTTGCCTCACTAGATGTACGCGTGAGCAATCTGCCCACGAGTACGCCAGGACGCACATGCTCAGCAGCTTCTTGCAGCAATACACCTTTTTTTTCCCGCAGCATGTGCCAAATTACTTCAGGTAGAGGCGGCGGGTCTCACCTTGGACGTTGGTGGTGGTGGACTCTGTTTATTCTGCCACACATAGCTGCCCCACCACTCTTAACTGCTACGGGTCGGGGTCAACCGTAAAACCCTGTCACCCTTTCCTTGGCATTCCTCTCACATATAATACGTCATGCATCGTTGTTCTCGTGTTGGCATCCCTCCTACATAAGGGTAAGGTTGAACCAAAAACAACGCCCGCATTTCGGGCATTGTTTGGCACTTTGCGTCGCTATATGTACACGTGAGCAATATGCCCACGTGTACTTCTGGATGCACACGCTCAGCAGCTTTCTCTTGCAGCAGTACGCTCTTCCGCAGCGTGTACCAACTACAGGGGCTTGCTTCGGTGGGGGCGATGGGTCTTACCTGTGAGGAGGTGGTGGAGATTCGCAAACCCGCAGTGCCACACACTTTTAATATTGGCGTCGTTGCACTTACCTTGCAGTGGCGGCACGACCTCCGTATCTTATAACTGTTGTCTTGCTTAAGTCTGTGCCGTCACTGTGTGGGACTGTCGAGGCAAGACTCACCATTGATCTTAAGGTTGTTTCCCCTATGGTTTCTTGTTGATCCTTGCTCGCTTACTAAGGTGAGTGCCGCGCAACCTGGCGGGCGCTTGCTCTCACTAATATGATCATCTTTCGCTCGCCTTCTTTCATCTTCCGCAGCGCCCGCCAGGTATATCCTTGACCCGAGTCGTTTGTTTGTCTCTCTATCACTGCAAGAACGCCACATGTGCTCACATAAGACCTCATCAATGCAAAAAGGAGGAGGAGGAGGAGGGGGAGGAGGAGGGGGGCATGTTTGAGCGCCCCTTTGGGAGGGGGGGGCACCTGGCCAGAGACGCGTGAAGGCAGGGACGCCCTGAGAAACCCCTCCGCAGCGGGCTGCCTACCGCGGCAGACCAGCAGGCAGGCGCCCTAGGGACGCAACGAAGACCTCGGCGAAGGAGATGGACGGTGCATCCTCCTCCTCCTCCTCCTTCCTACTCTCCTCCTAAGACTACTACTACTCCATCCTCCTCCTCATCCTTCTCCTCCTCTTCCTCCTTTTCCGTCTCCCCCTCCCGTTATCCTCCTCCTATTTTTCCTCCTCCTCCTTCTCCTCCTCCTCCTTCTCCTCCTCCTCTCATCCCCATCCTCCCATGAGCCTCCACCGCCCTTTCTTGTCCTCCTCCTCCTCCGACGCCTCCTCCTCCGCCTACATCCCTTACTTTTACTGATAATAACGAGTCCCTGCTGCACCCCCAATTTGTGTCAGTAGGGCGGGTCGGGCGTTTCGCCTGAGACTTCCTCACCATGTGCCTGAAGCCTGCAATTCGTAAGAGCTTCACGGATGGAGGGCGGGTGGTGTTTAAACAGTGGCTCTCGCCCGAGTAGTGCTTGCTGGTAAGATTTAGGATTGCCAAGACGCAGCAATCACGTTGAGTCGCGGTGTTGAAGTCCCAGGAACGGCGTTCCAGCAAGGTTTAGAACTGTCAGGGCGCAACTGTCACGTTTATTCGCGGCGCTGTAATCCCAAGAATTATGTTTGGCTTGATTGGGGGTTCTCAGACGCTTGTCTTCCTTCAATGGGGCATCCACAGGAGTGAAAAGCCGCCGGCCCCCTTGTGGGGCCACCAGGCTGTAGGCTGAGGGTCTGCTGTTCCCTGCGCCAGTTCCAGTTTCCAGTTTCCACTGCTACAATATTGCTTTATGCTGCTTACTGTTCCTTGTTGTAAACCGCGCGAAGGGGGGGAGCCGAAAAGCGTCCGGATTACCACGCCCGAAGCGAGTGCTCTGAATTCATGGGGGGGGCGTCCGGAAGGCATTACGTCTCCGAACCCATAAACCTGCATAAGTTACGCCAACTAAGCGTCCCCGAGGCCATAAACCCTCTTGAATTACACACTATTCGCGTCCCCGAAGCCATAAACCTTTGCAAAATACACCGTTTTCGTATCCCCGAGGCCACAAGCCCTTGTAAATTACGCAATGCTTGCGTCCCCGAGGCCACAAACGCTTGTAAATCACGCTAGATTCGCGACCCCGAAATCATAAACTCGAGTAAAGTATACAATGCTCGCGTCTCCGAAGCCATAAACCTGTGTAAATGACGCAATATGTGCGACCCCGAAACCATAAACCCTAGAAAATTATATGATAATCACTTTTTCCGAAGCCACAATACCTAGTACTTTACACAACGTTCGCGTCTCCGAAACCATAAACCTGTGTAAATTACCCTGTGTCTGCGACCCCGAAGCCATACACCTTTGTAAATTACAGAAATCGCGTGTCCGAAGCCATCAACCCTAGTGAATTACGCTTGATTCGCGTCTCCGAAGCCATCAACCCTTGTAAATTACGTTAGACTTACGCTATATTCGCGTCCCCGAAACCATACATCGTATTAAGTTGCGCAATATCTCGGCCAGGAAACCATACATCCTCCTAACTTAGAGACGATTCGCGTCTCCGAAGCCATTACCCTTGTGAATTGCGGCCGCCCCCTCACAGAGATCAGCAGGGTCAGGGTCGAAAAACCCATGGGGTTTGCCACATGTCCGAAATTATGTGGGAAACCTCAGGGCACCGCATACGAGGGCAGGTTCAAAAATGCAACACTGAGTCAACAATATCATCATGATCTCAATTTCTCTTGCCAATGCTGCTTCACGGCGGCGCCGAGGCCTCATGATTTAGCTCTTCCATAGCCCATTATCCGAGAGAGGGGGCCGGCGGCAGGGGGCGAAGCCCTTACGGAAATGAATTATTGCAGGGGCCTATGAAGTGGGAGCCCTTACAACATCGTTGGTACGTCTTGGGTTTACATTGGCTTTCCTCCTCCTCCTCCTTTTCCTTTTCTTCCTCCTCCTCCTCCTCCTCCCTCCTCCTCCTCCTCCTCTCACCCCCCTCCCCCCATTCGCCTCCACCTCCCAGTATCCTCAACCTCCTCCCTCTCCTCCCCCTCCTCCTCCTCATGCTCCTCCTACTCCTCAGGAGGAGGAGGAGGAGGAGCCGCCGCCCGCCAGCGCGCTGGCCTGGCGCGGCCGCGCCGCCGCGCCCGCCCCGCCTTATGGAGGACATATAGTGTTTAAACAATGGCTCTCGCCTAATTGCCGCACGCACTCGCCACAAGCAATTGCGGCAATTTCACGGATGGGAGGCGGGAGGTTTTTCAAATGGGATTCTCGCTTTCGCGCCGCGCACAACCGCCTTGGAAAATTGATGGAGTCTCAAGGATGGTAAGCAGGCCGTTTTGAAAGGTGGCTTTCGCTTTAGCGCAGCGTGCATGCGCTGCAAAAGTTCGCAACAGCTTCACACATGGAGGGCGGTTTCTTTTCAACATGTGGCTCTCGCCTTAGCGCCGCGCACATTCAATTGAAAAGTGTACGAGAATTTCATGGTTGCATGGCGGTTCCTTTTCAAATGTTGCTCTCGCCGAAGCGCCACGCGCATTCGTTTTCACAGTTTACAAACGTTTCAAGGATTATTTTGGTTGATTCGCGGTGTTGACGTCCCATGAATTGTGTTCTCACGATTTAAGATGGTCAGGTCGCAACAGTACCGTTGATGCGCGGCATTGAAGTAAGTTCCAGGAATGGTGCTTTAGCACAGCTGACGATGTTCAGACAGTTGTCTGTCAACGTAGCTTTTCCCGCAGTGAAGATAGATCCTTGTAGGATCTTATGAAGAAGAAACTTGGAGGGAAGGTTGCTTGCAACATCGTTGATGCGTCTTGGGTTTACCCTGGTCCTCCTCCTGATCCTGCTCCTCCTCATCCTCCTCCTCCGCCTCCTCCTCTTCCTCCTCTCCCTCCTCCTCATCCTCCTCCTCGTACTCTTCCTCCTCCTCCTCCGCCTCCTCCTTCCCCCACTAAAGGGAGAGATGGGGGCCAGGGCACGACTCCTGCACCTGAGCCTGCTCTTTCATGTGTTCCACAAGGGCCTGGGGCGCGGGCGCCAGCGAGGACGATACAATGATGGAGGACGAGGGCGTGCGAAACGTGGCAGAAAGATGACCAGGATAATCGACGCGCAGATGGAGATGGAGGTGGCCGAGGTGGACGTGGAGAAAGAGGAAGACAAGGACGGGATAGGCCTGGGCGCGGGCCGGCAACGAATCTATGTATATATACATATGTATGTATGTATGTATGCATGCATGCATGCATGTATGTATGTATGTATGTATGTATGTATGTATGTATGTATGTATGTATGTATGTACGTATGTGTGTATATATATATATATAAAAAGAGAGAGGACGAGGGGGACGACGAGGAGAGAAGGAGGACGAGGATGGAAGCGCAGATGGAGGTGGAGACGGACCCTCAGATACAGGCGCTGCAAAAAAAAACGCAACGGCTGGTTGTTCTGCGCTGTGAGCCTCCTGGTGGCGTCCAAGAAGGGGGCGGCCAAGAGGGGGGGTCGCAAATCATGGCCAGAGGCGTGTGCGCGGACGCTGGAGGACCAGGGGACTCATGTAAAAAAGAAGAGGGGACCACGAAATCGCCCCAGCGAGGATCTCCCCAACAATTCGTGGCCCCTCTTGGCCACCCCGAGCCTGTGGAAGCCGTTTCCAGGACCGAAGGCCTTCACAAAACTACTCAAGATGATAAGCAAGACCCGAAGGGGCCGAGATCCCGAGGGGCGGACGTCACGAGAAGAACGGATACATCTGAGGAAACGGGAAGTTTGTTTGATGTTTTGCGAGGCGCGGCGTTGGTGGGAGCGGGGGGAAGAGGGAGGACAAAAAAGGCTGGCCACCCCGAGGTTCCCGCTAGGGACCCCCCCGCAGCCGCCTCAGCCCCCGAGGCGTCGGCGAGGAACGCCACCAAAGGCGGTGAGGGTGGCGGGATGCGCACCCGATGGGCAACCATCGCTTCCTCCGAGGCGGCCGACGCTACTCGAACGCGAGCGAGGACCCGACTCGCCCGAGACGGGCCCGAGCAGCTGGGGTACACGCCCTTGCGAATTCGGCTGAGATGAACCAACCCCTTGTGCGTGGCAGGCTGGCATTCGTTTTAAAATGGCGGCCGTAAACGGCCGCGGCGCGACCGCACCGGAGTGAAGGCCCCCAAAGGCCAGCCTACGGGACGGATCGAGAGCCTGCCCACCAACCTCCGCAAGGCCCCTGGCAGCCAGGACGGGGGCTAAGTGCACTTCAAGAACAACCGAACTGGAGTTGGAACCTGGATATACATCAGAATACCAGGCATTAGTAGTAGCAGCTTCCATACATCAGAATATCAATGAAGATCAGGATGAGGAAGACCAGACAGCACACTCTGAACATCAAAGCAAGATCAAGATCCGGTGTCTAAGACAGCATTCGTTCACAACTCGCAGCAAGAAAGCAAAGCTCACGCTGCTGCAAGCCCACCTCCGTCACGAGCCTTCTTTCGACTCCGCACCCCAGGTCCAGTAGATACATAGTACAGGCCCATTCGGACCTGCATCACCATAAGCTCGGATCTTCGCTCAGCAACACGGTGGGCAGACAGCGTAATCCACCCAGAACTCGAGGTAACCCGAGGCTGACTGGTCCACCAAGACTCTGCCACACCATAGAAGGTACTGAGCTGTCGTCTGAAATCTGCGAAAGCGGCGCACTCGGCAACACACTGACGAACTGATGGCCAATGAAGGCCTCCACAACACGGGCAGTATGGATCACAATCGAAGTCGCGCCCGCCACCGCGGGCACGCGAGCTGGAGGCCCCGCGCATATGCATGACAACTTGCTGCCATTCGGCCGGGGAAAGTCCGTCACGAAAACGCTTCCAAGCTTTGCCCGAGAGGGCCTCGACGTCGACGTCGCGCATGCCTGGGAAATCTCCGCGGCTCGGGGCCGCTGTTGAAAGTGCTCGAAGCCGACGCGCTGCACGCAAAACGTGGTAGAACCGGTTCGCCTTCAGACCTCGGCGGCCCGATGCGCTTCGTACGCGGGTCCGACTCCGCAGGGTCAAGCTGAAAGCGGATACCTCGGTCAACATCATACTGTACGAAGACCGGCCCGATCGCCTCAAAGAAGGTCTGCAGGCTGTGGCCGACCCAGGGATTGTAGTCCAACTCCCACTCCGTCAAGCGGCGTACTGCCGTGAGCGCATTCGAATGCGCTGGGTGGTGCTGGATATGGAGGGGCCAAAAACGTCCGCGGCACCACCGCAAGTACTTTGTCAGAATAGTAGAACTCATAAGCTTCGCGGCCACATCATCAGGTGGCAGGGTAAACACTGGGCAGCACCAAAGCCACCGAATAACCACATATGCACCAGCTGCTCGAAAACGGGCACGCGAACTTCCAGGCAACTGACGTAGTGCTGATGGCTGCGTAGACCTTCTTCCGCCCCCCCGCCGGCGCGACGGGGGCCGTGGGGTCATCGGGGGCGGCCTCGACCCCGATGTGCTCGATGCGGCGGAAACCTTCGCGATGCCATTCCTGGCGCTTGCTACGATTCTCCACGGCGCCTGTCTCGGAGTCGAAACGGTCTGTCGCGGCGACGTCGTCGATCAACTGCTGGTCGCTCTGGCACGCCAGAGAGCGGTCGTCCATGAACAGGAACTGCTCACCCTCCACCTCCCACGGCGCGAGCACCGAGCAGAGCACCTTGGGGGCGCAGGAGCCCCCCTGCACCGAGCTGCGAGATGGCCAAACCACTTCATCAGATAAAGCCCCAGCCACCTGGCAACGTCGTGGACCAGACCACGCAGCGAAAGACACGGCAACAATATTCGAAGGAACTGCAGCAGCACGAAGAGACGCAATACCCACCTCATGGGGAACTTGATCATAGCACTTGCTCAGGTCTCGCTCCATGCCCGCCTGGGCGGACACGCAAGCCCGTACCGGCGCTACCGACAGTGAGGGCAAGGGTCGTGGTACTGCTGCTGCGACATCACCGAGCCGCCTTGCCAGCCTCCGCCGTAGTCGCCATTGCCGCGGCCCGTGGATAGGACTGCTGAGGAAATCGAGCCCCCAAGGCTTGGCAGCTCAAGCAGGCGTTCGTGAACCCAAGACTCCAGCTCAAGTGTGCTTAGCGCATCTTTGTTTCCCCCGCGCGCGTTGCATGGGATGGCGTCCGATGGTGGTTTCGCTGCCGCGTCCTTGGTTGACGTGGCGGTTCGAGCCGCCGTGCAAGCAGGCGCGCCGCGCCGCACTGTAGCTGTTACCGCCGCCGCCGTGGCCTCCGCGGTCATGATGGTGATGCAAGGCAGTGACGGTGCACGTGGAGGGCGCCTCCGCCCCCCCTCCGACTGCCTCGCGGCGGCGGAGAATCAAACGTGAGAAGGAGGCCGAAAAGGAGAGGTTGGCAGCTGCTTCTCGGCCCGAACCCCCTGCGGATGAAGCGCGAGTCCTGGCGGAGGTCCTGGGGGCGCTCCTGCTGGCGGGCTTGCTCCTGTGGCGCCAGTTCACGGCCCTACCGCTGAGCATCCTCCTGGGAGCAAGCCGATTGCTGAGAACACGGCGCCCACGACTTGTCAGCACTGTGGCGAGGTGGTTACTTAGAGGAATAAGCTTTTCGACCACCTCCGGGCGTCTGGCCACAGCCAGTTCTATGCACCAAGGTCCGCTGGCGACAGTGCGTCTGTCTCAAGGTTCTCAGCTGGCTCTCAAGAGCCCTCTGCAGCCAGCGACCCACTTCAACGTGCAGCAGCCGATACTGCAGTTGCAGCGTCGGGACTGAGTCAGGAGAGAGGCGGCTCTACTGGTTCAGCCTTCGCGAGCTTGGATGCTCGCAGCAATGCAGTTGTCCTTCCAAAGGAGTTGCAGGATGCCACACTTCGACAAGGGAAGGGACAAGGCGCACGTCCTCACTAGCTGGCTTGGGCGATTGTGCCGCCATTACTGATGGAATCAACATTTTCTCTCTGCATTGTGCAATGGTGGGCTCGTGCAGCAGATTTCATCATCACCTGTTCAGCACTGCATGTCGCTGGAGTCTTCAGGCTACGCCTGTTCACCACATTCCGATATCGAGATTTATTCCCAGACATTTGCTGTCGTGGACACCGCCGTTGAGTTCTTCCTCGGCAAGCTCGGCCTGCGTTCCCGGCTTCGACCTGGCGCTCCCCTTCTGAGTCCAATGTAGCACTGAGGCAGGCTTAGCCAACCTCTTTTCGATATTTGTGGCTGGGCAGCCCCCAGTCTTTTCACATCCTCCTCCTCCTCCTCCTCCCCTTTTCTCATGCTCCTCTCCTTCCTCATGCTCCTCCTCCTCCTCTCCCTCTTCCTCTTCCTTCTCCGCCTCTTCTCCTTCTCTTACCAGTAATTATCATATGATTCCTCTTCCCCCTCCTCCGCCGCTCCCTCCTCTTGCCGCCCGCGGCGTCGTCGACTTCCCGCCCCGCGCGCCCACGAAAGGCAGGCAGGAACTTGGGGGCACTCGAGCCGGCAACCTGGCTGCAGACACCCACGAGCCACCAGCGCCCGTGGTTCGCACTTGAGCCACAATGGCTACAGATCTACGGCAGGTTCGTGTCGTGCCGACCCCAGCGTTGGTTTCTGACACCGCGCTGGATCGTTCAACCTTGAACGATCGGCCGTCTCCGCAACGTCCAATCGTTCAACGTCGATCGATTCTGGGTCGCCAGCGGCGTTCAACCTTGAACGCCCACGCTGGGGTCGCCGCTGGTCGACACGACGCAAACCTACCGTACGGAGGAGAGGGGGGGCCGAGGAAGATGTGGAGGAAGAAGACGAGGACGGGGTATGTCGGCGGTGGACAAACCTCCCTTTAGTAGACCTCCCCTTAGTGAAAACGGCCTGGGACCGAAACCGACGGACCTGGACCCGCAAAAATGACGGCCGCGACGCCCTCTCGCGAACCGAAAACGGCCAATCCCTTCATCGACGTGTCAGGGTAGGAGGTCTGTCCACCCCCGGGTATAGCGGGAGGAGGACCAAAGGGGACGTTCCGGCCTCTTCGCGCTGCGCCTCCTTGGTTGCGATCTGCTGCTGGTTGATCGTCTTCACCCGCTCGCGCTGCTTGGCCTGTGGCGCAGGGGACGTTGAGCCTCTAGAGACACGTGGAAGCCCAAAAACGCACAAAACCTTCGAGCATCTCGATCCGCGAAATTCCTCCTCCTCCTCCTCCTCCTCCTCCTCCAGCTCCTCTCTAATCTTCCTCAGTCAATCAGTCAGTCAGTCAGAACCGACCGCGCGCGGAGGCTGCGCGCGCCCCAGACAGTGGCACACATTCGAGCTACTGCGAGGCCATGAAATGTACCACAGATCACCTCTTCAGAATCTACAACATCGAACGCTCGAGTGCCATGAACAATCTTGAACCGAGAACGCATCACCCATACCTGCGACCAATCCTCCCCATCCCCACGTTTGACCAAACGCCTTCCTCCTCCGACGTTCTCCTGATCTACAAGAAAGCAAATCCGCATGATGCACCTCGAATGTCTCGAAGCCCGTGAGAAAATTTCGGATCGGCGGTGGCCCCCTTCACCTGGCGCGCGGAGCGCGCCAGGGGCGGCACCGGAACCGCCGCCCGTGGGCACAGCGCCGATCCCGAAAAGCCGCGCGATTCTACGGACGTGCACGCGTACGTAATGAGCAGGGTACGGCAGGTTCGCGTCGTGTCGACCCCGGCGTTGGTTTCTGACACCGCGCTGGATCGTTCAACCTTGAACGATCGGCCGTTTCCGAAACGTCCGATCGTTCAACATCGACCGATTCTGGGCCGCCGGCGGCGTTCAACCTTGAACGCCCGCGCTGGGGTCGCCGCTGGTCGACACGACGCAAACCTACCGTATTCGAGATGCCCTGCCCGGCGGCGGCGGAGGAGGAGGAGGAGGAGGAGGAGGACGAGGGTTTGGCCTAAACCACCCGCAGGACAGAACCGATACTGCAACCTGCGATCCCTTTTACTTTCTTCTGCAGGCCTAGCCCCACGCGCGCGCCTAGCAAGGCACCGCGATATCAGTCATTTCTTCTCTCTTGTTCTCGCGCGACACCGAGCCAGCTCGGCATCGGCGCGAGCGCGCCAAGCGTCATCAAGCACGGCTGCTTGTGGCGCTAGACCGATCATATCGGCTTCTTTCCCAGCATCACAGTGCCCAGGTTCAAGATCGAACGCAGATGAACAACAAGTGGCAATGTGGCAAATGTGGGAAGATGGTCAACAACTGGCATCGTCACTGTCTTTGCGGCCAAGCCTGGACCGACAATCCCAGAGCAGGAGCAAGGGCGAGGAGCCAGAGCGCAGTGAGAGAACGACAGCGAGAGCAGCAGCACATCAGGAACTACATTCAGAAGTTACCGCCCATGCCACATCGTGCGGTGACAAATCATTCAGCCTTTCGTCCGACACCGTCAAGGCAGCAGGAGATTCCAGTGTGGAAGCAGGAGCTGGAGGACCAGCTGCTCAACGTGGCGAGCATGGCGATCTACGCTCGCAGGGCGGGCAAAACGGACACGGCGAACGAGCACGACATGGAGCTGATGGTGATGAAGACCTGCCTGGCCTCCCTAGTGCCCGTGAGGAAGCAGCGCGACGAGGTCAGAGGCAGACTAGATCGAGCCAAGGACCGTCACAACAATACGGTATCGCGGCTCAAGGACTTATCCGAGCAGGAGAAGGAGATCGAGCTGGAGATCCAGCAGCTTCAGAGCTGCATGAACGAGCTGGAGCAGATGCCAGACGAACCGCCGATGGACGACCAGCATATGGCGTCCTCGGCCCAGCCCCAGGCCGCAGTCGCAGGTGTTGGCCCATACGGGCCGCAGCCGCAGTATGCTTGGGGATTTGCTGGAGCGCAGCATCCACAGCAGCAGCAGCAGCAGCAGCAGCAGCCGATGAACCAGTATGTTGCGCATCAGCAGCCGCCCTACATTCAGACACACCTACCTCAGTTCGGAGCGGCTGGTGGACAACAGAACGTGATCGGTCAGCAGCATCAGCAGCATCAGCATGGTCAGATGGGCCAGCAGATGGGCCAGATGGACCAGACGAATTGCCATCAGACCGATCAGCAGATGATGGACAAGAAGCAGCAGATGATGGACCAACAGATGAAGAGTCAGCAGCAGGGCCAGACAGCACCGCCGCAGCAGCAGTGCCAGATGGGCCCGCAGATGCACGATCCAGGTTTACTACAATTTCTGCGCATGATGGACCAGAGGCAAGCGAGGCAAGAGGAGATCATGTCGAACCTAGTCTCGTGGATCAACACTGCCTCGGGCCAGCAGCAGAACCACCATAGGCAGCAGCAGGCCGTGGGGTTTACCATGGCCGCTGGGGAGACGGCGGCCCCTCCAGCGGACTCACCAGCGCCGCGTACACCAGAAGGCAAAACACCAGTGGGAGGCTGTTCGACGCCGATTGCAATGCCGAAGACACCAGCTTCACCTCAGTCCTTCGCACCAGCGCAAGGCACACCGCCTGCGTGGAGATCGGCACACAAGGAGAAGCTCCTCACGCCGACGGAGCCCGTGGCCACGCCGAGGGAGGAGCACAAGATGGAGGAGACCGAGATGCCACAAGCGCCGTGGCCAATTTCACCTACGGAGCCGTGGGCAGGGGGCACTCAGGAGGACCCCTACTTGACGGCAATGGCGCCGAAGGAGAGCGTGACGAAGATCGAGCCCAAGGAAGAGCCTGTCCTGGTGACGTCACAGGATGGCGACATGACGGACTCCCAGGTACACAAGGAGATGCAGAAGATAGACCAAGCTTGTGCAGAGCAGCGAGCAGAGAGCAGCGCACCAACGGCCGTGAGCAGCTCAGCGACGGCCTCGACGGCATCGAAGTCGACGGCTACGAGGGGGGCGATGGCAAGGACGACGTGGGCAACGGCAGCAACGGACTCGCCGCAGCCGCGCAGCCCTGCGGCCAAGGTCCTCAAGGTGGGGGGCAAAGGCGGCGCCTGAGGGGTAAGCAGGTGAGCTGGGCCAAACAGTTAGAACAAGCGTCTCCTTTAGAATGCAACACTGAAATAGGTAGGGATGTGCCGCATCAGGTTTCAATCTTGGGGGGCAAGGATTTTCTGACTAGATCTCGTGAACTAATTAGACAACAGTCTGGGGATAACACCTCATTAGGAGCTCCAGCCTTTTCCTGCAACACCTTTACCAGGCAGCCTGTTGACCAGAGCGCGGGCTTTCCTGCGCAATGCGGAGACAATGGCGAAGCTAGGGGGCAGACATCGGGGTATCGACGGTCTCCTTCGACATTTGCATCGCAGACTTTGGACATGAGCACGGCAGACAGTGTGAGGACCCACGGGTCCATTGCCAGAAGTTTCCCGAGCCAATGCCAGTTTAGCATGAGTCAGCCCGCGCTGACACCGTTGAGAGAAGCACTGCAAGGCAGCAGCATCAGATTTGAAGCACTAACGCTGGAAGTTTTGCAGAGCACAGGGGTGTTAGAGGAGGAGGCTGCTGTTGCCCTGCGTGTTTTTCCGCCCGGCGACGGGATCGGCGACATCTCCGTCGTCCACTATTTTACCGACGGCTCGCTTTACCAACAAGGGGAGGGGATGGGGGGATGGGCAGTGGTAAAAATAGTGGTTAGGAATGGGAGGTACATGTACGGGGGAGTTTTAAGAGGAGAACTTGCGAGCAGCAGTGCAATGAACCTTGAGCCGAGCTCGGCCACCAGCACCACGTTGGAGTGTCTAGCGGTGATATGGACATTGTTTGCAATCATAGTTGAGCGGCCAGGGCATGCCTGCACCCTGGACAGCGACTCGCTTAATACGATTCGGGCAGCGCTTGGGCAAAGCTTGCCAAATTCAGACAGGAAAATTGCTCAGCTTGTGCAGGTCGTTTGGGACTTGGCCTCCAAGCAGTGTTCACTGGAGCTCGCCCATGTCAAGGCCCATGCTGGCCATCCGTGGAATGTTTTAGCAGACAACGTGGCTAAAGCCACAGCGAGACAGCTTTTGCCTGTGGCGCCTGAGCTACCGCGGAGAGTCATCCAAGCCATTAGGATCGAAAACTCACGCCTGTGGGAATGGGTCCTGGATGCGCGAGAGGACTCTCATGCGTACCCCAGCGTTGTTTATGACAACGAGTGCGTGAGCCTCTCAGGCTTGAAGCCAGTTGCCCAGGCAGGGGATTTTCGAGAGCCGCACGCAAGCGACATCAGGACCAGCAGGTTGCAGGTTGCTGTAGACATGCGTGTTGCCACTTTTAACGTGCAAAGCCTGCGGCATGCCTTTCGGCGGGGCTCGAAGGGAAGAAATCGAGCACGCCGTGCCGCGGCGCTGCGCACTCAGATGTATAGGAGCGGCATACACATCATTGGAATTCAGGAGGGAAGGAACGAAAAGGGCACCAGGAGGGCAGGAGATTGGGTGTGCTTTGCAGCAGGACACCAGGACTTTGCGCTCGGCGTCGAGCTATGGATCAACGTGGGATCCCCCTATGGCACGTCCAAGGGAAAGCCGATAACCTTCAGTCCACAGCAGGTGCGAATCTTGTGGGCTGCACCGCGTTTGCTAGCATGCAGAATAGACGCTCCAGGGGTCAACCTCAATGTTCTAGTGGCCCACGTGCCTCATTCGGCTAACTCGGCCGCAGAAAAACTCAGTTTTTGGGAGGATTTAGACGCTGTGTGCAACAAGTGGCCCCCGCAGTTGTGCTTTATGGATGGCAACTGCCATCTTGTTGGAGACGAAGGGTGTGAGGTGGCAGGAACCAAGGGCACGATTGGCTCTTCTTCTGCGGGCAGTGCGAGGTTGAAGGAGTGGCTCAATGATCACAGGCTGGTTGCTGCCAACACCTTCCTTGGGGAGGAAACTGATTACACTTTCATAGCTAACAAAACGGGAAGCAAGCATAGGATTGATTTTCTCATAGCAGACCACCAACTTTTCAAAGCCATGAGTGAGGTGGCAGTTCTGCATGAGGTGGATCTCATACGGAAGCTAGATGATCATTTCCCTGTGGTATCACGCCTTTGCTGGGTCAGAGACTCGGTGCGCGCTGCGAGGCAAGGGGCAGCTTTTGACGCACGCAAGCTTCAGGATGAGACAGCTTGCGACAAGTTCAGAGCCCAGATAGCGAACTTTGAGCTACCAGCTTGGGAAAAGAATATGAATGATCATTTGCTTGAGCTCAACGCCTCTGTTTTGGACGCGGCGAAAGAATGTTTTAAGAAAGATCCCGTTCGCCCCAGGAAAACCTACATTCAGGACAATACCTTTTGGCTCATTAGGGTGAGAAGGGCCATACAAAGGGTCCTTCACAAAGTTAGGCATCAAGGTGGGGTCGATAGGTACGTGAACCGTTTATTTTTTCTTGCTCAGGATCTCAGGAAGGGAACCCTTCACTCCAAAGGTTGGGAAGTAGGAGCCTTCGGGGGTGTCTTTTGGGAGGATCTCGGCCACGGCTGGACGCAGCTCTACCAAATGGCTAAAGCCTTCTCTTGGAAACAACTGTGCCCAGATGAGTGGGTCTTAGGCCTAGCCAGATTCCTCAGAGAGTCGTCGGAGACACTCCTCAGAGCGCTTGACAGGGACTACAGTCAGATGCTGGAGGACAATGCTCATCTCATTAACGTTAGTATCGACGGCCGTATCTCTCAGGCCGAGTGGCGGTACGCCAAGAAGCTTTTATTGCAGGGCGGCAAGCGCCACCGACAAACGCTTTCTTTCCCGCAGCGCATTTCACCTGAGGGACGGCCTCTGATCACGCCTCAGGAAGATGCAGATGACCTGCAACGACACTTTGGGGACATCGAAAAGGCCACCACAGCCTCCAGGGAACAGATTTTTAAGCAGTACAATGACAGGGGAACCATAGGGGGAGAAGATTTTCGGCTCAACCTTGACTGTGTTATGCCACGTCAGGAACTGCAGAGGGCGTTCTCAAGGCTGAAAAGAGGAAAAGCTTCGGGCCCCGACATGATCATCAATGAGTTGTATCTTGCTGACCCTGCGGGCATGGCGAGAGTGTATCACCCGGTTGTGGTGAAAGCTGCCATTTGCGTACGGGAGCCCTGCATCATGAAGCAGGGAGAAGTAGTTAGTTTTTACAAAGGCAAAGGCGACCAGCGACTTGCGCTGGCTCAGAGAAGCATCCTGCTCAGCAACACCCTTGCGAAGGTCCGCCATCAGTTTCTTCGGGCCCAGGTCTGGGGGTGCTTGGAAACTTGTCTGGCCGAATCTCAGTGTGGGGGCCTCAAGGGGAAGAGTACGGATGTTGCCACTCATTGGGTCAGGAGCAGGATAAGAGCACAAAAAAGATGTGGCTTCTGCTCGGCTGCCTTTTTTCTTGACTTGCGCGCGGCATTTTACAAGGTCATTAAGCAATTCATCTTGAGCCTGCCTGGAGAAGAGGACGAACTCAGAGCTGCATTAGAGGAGGTGCATATTCCCCCAGCTCTGTTTCATGTCACCAAAGCTCTAGAATGCGACCCCATCCTCGACAAAGCTATTTCGGACCCCCACCTCTTGGAGTTGGTTCGGGAGACTCAGGCTGGAGGCTGGTGGAAGGTGCGTGGATCGACGGCGTATGTAAAACCTGCTTTAGGCAGCCGACCTGGGACCATTCTGGCTACCGACATTTTCAATGTTGGCTTTGCTCCCATAGTGAAAGATATAGATCAGCAGATGCAGCAGAATGGGTTGGCATGGACACCGCCGCCCGCTGAGCTTCACTTCTCCACCGATGTAGACCTTGAGAGTTCGGGGTCCTCGGTTTCATTTGTAGATGATCTCACACCTGTGGCGGCCATAGCGGAGGCAGAGCAGGCCATTTCACGAGCCTCCATGCTAGTGGACATCGTCTACGTGGGAGTATCCAAGTACGGACTTGAATTGAACGCTACCAAATATTTTCTCATGCTCTCCCTTGTTGGCCGTGGTGCTAGAAAAACCAAGCAGGCTATGGTACTTCAGGGGGGAGGGGACACCCTGACTTCTGTCCAGCATGGGGTTGAGGTTAAGATTGTTAGACAAATCAAAGGGCTTGGAACCCTCCTGGTGGAGGGTGGAGGTGCTGGGCCTGAAGTGGCCCACAGGATTTCCCAGATGAGGGCTGAACTTCGGCCCATCCAAGTGGCTCTTGGCAAAAGGAAGGCCCTCAAGCTGGCCACTCGTTCTCGTTACACGGATGCTTTTGCCTTAAGCAAACTTTGGTTCAACTGCTGTGTTTGGGAGCCCCTCTCCAACAAGTCTCATGGTAAGTTAGCTGCTGCTCAAGCCTCGGCCTATCGGGCAGCGCTGGGGGAGGCCCTCGGTGGCAACGAGGACCACCACCAGTCCCACGCGTCTGTTGTGCATGCTGTCAGCAGGCTCAATCACCGCAGTGTACTCCGCGTTGCCAGGCTGAGATATCTCCCGAGGGTGCTCACCACGGGGCCGGCTGGCCTGAGAGTGGTTTTAGACACTCTCTGGGAAGACAGTGGGAGCTGGGTGGGAGCTATGAGAGAGGATCTTGAATGGCTCAACACGAGGATGGACAAGCGACAGGTACCAGGAGAGGGGAGTAATGATGACTGGCTCAGCTTTGCTAGGGCCAGGCCAAGGCGCTTCATCAACATGGTGGTGGAAGCCGCCAGGCGTGAATTGTTTCATCAGCAGCAGCAGTATCTAGTGAAATAAACTCTTAGGAATTGCCAAGCTCACGGACTCCCTGAGCACAGTGCTAGAGAGGAACAAAGCAGCTCCGAAGTTGTCGGTTTTTTGTGTTATGAGTGTGGATACGTGGCCCCGTCGGCTAAGGGTCTTGCTATACACCGAGGCAAGCAGCACAAACACGGGTCTGACTGCAACACTTGGGATGTCGGGACGCACTGTCAGATGTGCATGTTTGAGTTTCACTCTCATGGGAGACTCTGCAAGCATCTCAAGCAGAATCGAAGCTGTGCGATGAGTTGGCATGCCATGATCTGCCATCGAGTGAATAAGGAGGAAGTTCAAGAGTGGAGGACCGCTAGCGCCCAGTTGCAAAAAAAGAACAGGGGGATGGGAAAGCAAGAGCACGTGGCTGAGAAGGCTGCTGTCAGAATTTGCGGTCCTGCAAGAGGGGAAAGATTTCTCCACGCAAAAGCCATCCGTGTGCACCCTCCTTTGGTGCTGCAGGAGGCTGAGGCCAAGTGCCAAGTTATACCGAGGGCGGTGCTCGACATGCTCGCCCCCTTTTTTCTCATCGTTGGCAAAGGCCAGCGGCAGAGTGATGACTTCCAGGCTAAGCTGGAAGAGGAGTGTGCCAAAAAAAGGCAGGAGATAATCGTGCTTCACTTGTCCTGGGAAGAGTGGGCTCTGCAGGACGAGCGGTGTTGGTGTGACAAGCTTCAGCAGGGTAAGCTCGCGGGGGGAGCTTTTTTTCTGCCTGTCTGCTGGGGCGTAGGGTCTGCCCGCGAGAAGTGCGTCAGGTCTGTGGGGGACGTTTGGGGGTCCCCGAGGTTGAATTCAAAAGTTAGAGATGTTGTCGGCGGGGAAAATGCGGTCCTGAGGGGGGCCCTTGCGCTTAGCGTTGGTGCCTTCCTGCACAGAGTCCCATGGATCACCGTGAGCCCGACGATGATGGGCCATCAGCTCACCTTTGCCAAGGTTCCCATGGTGCATGAAGTCGCCATGCATTGCAACGTCAGGGTGTCAGAGCTTCATGCCTGTGCGTTTGGCGATGATACTTATTGGGAACCCTTCTCTCTCCTCCCTGTCCACCTTGAGGGCTTGACTCAGGAGATTGATGCCCTGGATGGAAGAGGGAGGTGCAGGGGCGATCACATGCACTGCAGCTGTGAGGGGAGGAAGGAATGTATGAGCTATTGCCTCCCCCCATCCTTTTATTCTAGAGTGACCGCTGCGTTTGCGAGTTCTTGGCAGATATGTGCTCATGAGATGTGCGGTGAGAGGGATGCTGAGGGAGTTGGGGTGGATAACTTCTGGCGGCCTCTCGATCCGTTCTTGTCCTGGGACTGAATGCTGTGCTCGCCATGGTCCGTGTTGCTTTGTTGGATGGGACCCCTGATGTCACGACAGCATTGCATGTACGGATCGGCTCCGAAGTGAGCCCTCCTTGTTCCTTTTTCCTTGCCCCCCCTTTTTCCCAATCCAAGAATAGGCCACTTATGTACAGGCCTTGATATCGCCGAGCCGAGCCGAGCCGAGGAGGAGGACGAGGAGGAGGAGGAGGAGGAGGAGGAGGAGGAGGAAGGCCGGTGGAAGTCTGCAGGCCCCTGAAGGTTTGGCCCCCCCTGGAGGCCCTCGATCTCTTGCCCGACCAGGTCCGCCCTTGCCCGCCCCTCGCTCGACACCGCCGATTCCTTCGCCCCGGTAAAGAAAACCACCCAAGCGAGAAAGCAACGAACGCGACGGATGAGACAAAGGTGACAGTACACCCTGCGAAATGCTTAAGAAATCATGGGTTAAGAAATTCATAGTCTCAGAACTTGAATAAAAAACCTAAAGTTTCCATTCAAATCTTAGGATTTACATTGAAACATTAAGAATAATCGAGACTCTGGCCGAAAATTTAAGTTTTCTTAAGCATCGCCTACGGTGTGCCCGGAAATCTTCCCAGCCCCTCGTACTCCTCCGCCTCCCCAAGAGACCTGCACAGACCTGGGAGGGTCTCCGGAGATGCCCGAAGTCACTGAAGTTTCCCAGGTGACCCTGGAGGCCCAGGAGAAGGCCAGGAACGTTCGATCACCTCGATCCTCGATCCTCGATTATCCTCCCCTTCCTCTTCTTCCCCTCATGTGCGCCGAATTCGGGAGCCCCACGCAGAATCACGCGCTGAGCCATGTGCGATAATACGCTCCACAGGTTGCGCCGACGCCCCTGCTTCCTAACGAGCGCGCTCTCTCGAAACCCACATGAGCTCATGTGCGCGTGTGTCTGCACTTCCTAACTCACCACTCATCGCGCATCGCGCCACGCGATGCGCGACCCGCGATCATCTTCGCGCCCTCGCGCCGCCCCTTCGGGGAAGGGCGGCCACCCTGGCCCAGACCGCGACGCGCGAAGCGTGATCACCTTTGCGCAGCCCGCGGGCGACCCAGCGAAACCCCTGTGAACTCATGCGCTTGCGCAGGATCGACCGCGAAGGGGCGGGCTCGGCCCGCCCATGCCCGCCCCCCTTTTCACTGGCCGTGAATAATTATCGGCGGCGCGCCCAAGAGAGGGAAAGCAGAAAAGACGGGCCCTGTAAGAAGGCTCAGAAGACATCCGGCCTTTTGAAAAGCCTTGGAAGCCTTCTCTGAAGCCGCTACAAAAGGCTTTTCATAAGGCGCGAGCACTTCTGGAAAGCCCCGCCGTTTTCTGAAAGCGCTTGCGTTTTGCAAACTGGGTCGGGATAGCGGAATTATTGTCTGGCACACATTCGCCAGCGCTAAAAACGACCCCGCGCCTGGCCGCGCCCTGACTCGGCTGGTCGGCCGCGCGCTGGCCGACCCGCTTCCGTCTCTCGTTCGCGTTGTGCGGTGTGGTGCCGTGCCGTGCTTCTGCCGCCTGGTACTGGGGCGGGATATAAATACCGTAGCGTGTCTCGTGTCTAGATCCATTGTGACCAATACCGTGTCTCGGGTTTCGGTCCATCGTGACCCCGTGCTGCGGCCCATGCTGGGTGACCACGTGCTGTGGCCCATAGTGGCCTGCTGCGCTCACTGGCCCAATGCGACCTTTTCCTCTGGTCCATAGTGACCACGTGCTGTCGCTGGCCGCTGGTCCATAGTGACCGCGTGCGCCTCGTCTGGTCCATAGTGACCCCTTATATTCGATGGTCCATAATGACCATGTGTGGTCCTTAATGACCACGTACCCAAGTGGGCCTCTCCCCTGGTTCTCAACGACCATGTGCCCACTGGGGTCCCACGTACTTAGGTGGCTCGCGGGGGGCTTCTTGCGCGGGCTTCTGCGCGCCCGCTGTGCTCGCGCAGGGTCCGTCAGGGCCGCCGGCTCGCCCATGCTAGGAGCCCCCCTGCGGCCCATAGTGGTTCGAGGCAGCATCCATGGCGACCTCCAGAGGGCCCCGCGCGGCCCTCTGTGTCCACCGTGCCCTCCGGGGCTTCCATTCTTCATCGCGACGCGCCGGCGAGCGGGCGCGCGGGTCGCAGCCGCCGGGCAGCTCTCGCCGCCGCGCAGGGATACTGCGCGCGCCCTGTGGCGCCGGGCTCGCGATGGCGACGCTCGCCCCCCTGCGAACTGACCCTGTTACGGGCGAGGCGTGGACAGGTGCCCAATTCGAGGTCGCGGTTGATTGCTCGGTAGCCAATGGACTGACGGCGCCAGAAGATTCGGCTAATACCCAAATCGAATACTTGCAGGAATCCGACGGGCCCGCCGCCGCCGCGCGTGCTGCGGCGCGACGTTTCGGCCGCGGGGCAGCAGAATTCCGGGCGCGCGCCGAGGCGTCGACGTCGGCACGGGCCTGGCCCAGATCACCCTGATAGACCTTCCGCAATCGCTGCGCTCGACCGAGGCAGCCGCGCGGCTCGGCCCCAGCGCGCTGGCGCGCGCCCCCCGCCCGCCCAGGTCGGCGAATGTCGACGCGCTGGCCACCGAGGCGCAGCGCGTAAAAGCCAAGGGCGTCGTGCATCCGTTTATCTATGCGGGGCTCGCGAACTTCAAGCCGCCTTTCGCGCGCGGCGCAGGCGGCGCCCTCGACGACGACGGGCCCGCGTCAAAAGAGGCAGCCGCGCAGGCCGAAGCGATCGGCCAGCGAACCGCGTCGGAGAGTCAGCCACTTCTGTCGCGGGCGCCGCGGCGCCGGGCGCGCGGCGCGCGGGGCCCAGCGGCGGCGGTCGCAAATCAGATATCGCGCGCCAGCGCCATGGCCGACAGACGCGCTGTTCTTCAGGCGAATCCAGGCTGGCCCCCGCCCGCCGGTCGCCCGCGCGCGCCCGGGCAGCGCCGGGGCCGCGCGGCGGGGGCAGAAGGCCCAGGTCCACCACCCGGCGCGGAAGTCGCGAGCCAAGCGCGCCGCCGCCGGCGAGGCGGGCTTCAAGGCGGCGGTCTCGCGCCATGTTTCGACGCGGTAGTGATTGGGCGCGCGTCGGAGCGCGGGCGAGCGAAGCTGCGCCGTCGCTTGACAGCGGGCTGCTCCGCGCGGCGGAAGCGTAATACGATCGGGCCCTAAAGGTTACTTCGCCGAGTTTCTCTCCGCGCGACGCGGTGCTTCTGTCGCCCAAGTCGCTGCGCCAGTCGGCAAGGGCGCGAGAGAAGGCGCCGCGGCGGCGCGCGGGCAGCGCGCGAGTGATGCGAGCGCCGCGAGCGCTGTTGTCACCTGCTGGAAGAGCGACCGCGAGCTCAGAAACGACGGGAAATGCAATAAGCGCTCCTGGGCATCGCGGGCGGCACGCTCACCTCAGAAGAAGCCGCGCGCTGGGCGACCGCCGGGGGCGCGCGCGTCGCGCGGCGCGCGGCGACGCGCGGCGGCGCGCGCCAATGGGCATGTGCAGCCCGCGCCACGCCGGCATTTGAATGACGACGAATGGGCGCCAACCGCGGCCGCCGCCCCGCGGGGCCCGCAAGTGCGCGCGCGCCTGCAGTTGCGCACCCGACTGGCGCCGCGTCGCCCAAGGCATGGGTGCCGCGTCTACCTTCGCGGCCCGATGGCGACGCAGGGGCCGCTCGCCCGCTGGGCCAGGAGGCGCGCGAACGCCCCCGGCAAGCTCGCGCGCTTGTGCTCGCGAAGCGCAGGCAACGACAAGACCGAGCGCCGCTGCCGCGTAGGATTATCAGGCGCTGCACCCGCGCGCCCGGCAGAACGCTGCCTCGAATTGCAATATGCACAGTTGCGCGCTGGCCGCTGCCGGCTGCTGTCGACTGCCGTCATTGTCGCATGCTGAAGAAGCGCCTGAGTTCCCTACCTAGGCTCTGCCTAGAAGGGTTCTTACTCCCTATCTTAAAGGGGCCGGGCAGTGGAACTCGCCCCGGGCGGCCCCCCCGGCATCCGCCCCGCGGCCCCCCCAGCCCCCTGGGGGCGGTTCCCCCAATTGCGCCCCCCAGCTTTAGCTTTAGCTTTAGCATTAGCTTTAGCTTAGCTTCAGCTTAACTTTAGCTTAGCTTCAGCTTAGCTTCAGCTTAGCTTTAGCTTAGCTTTAGCTTAGCTTTAGCTTAGCTTTAGCTTAGCTTTAGCTTAGCTTTAGCTTTAGCTTAGCTTTAGTTCTAGCTTAGCTTAGCTTAGATTTAGCTTAGCTTCAGCTTAGCTTTAGCTTAGCTTTAGTATAGCTTTAGCTGAACTGTAGCTTATCTTTAGCTTTAGCTGAGCTGTAGCTTAGCATTAGCTTAGCTTAAGCTTAGCTTTAGCTTAGTTTTAGCTGAGCTGTAGCTTAGCTTTAGCTTAGCTTTAGCTTTTCCTTAGCTTAGCATTACCGTTACTACTAATGTTGCTTTTCTAAGGGCTCCAATTCCTAGGTAGGGTCGCACTGGGATAATTTGCCATTCCTGATGAGGTCCTCTCCCGTTCTCGCGCCCTCGAGGACAAAAGGGCTTTTGACGTGGCCGTGGCGGTGCCTGGCGACGTCTTGGCAGCAATCAATTGGATAGCTGCGCGCTCGGAGCGGCAGGCGCGCCGCGAGTGGCGATGGGCGATTTTTTTTCCAGGGGCGCCGACCTCCGCGCCTCGGATGCGACGGAGGCATGGTGCGCGGGCTGCGATGCCAGCGCGCGCGCGCCGTCGCAAGGTCGATCAGCGGCCCTCCCCCCGTCGAATCGCGGGGCGAAGCCGGTTGCGAGGGCGCGGCCTGGGCAGAAATTGCCCGGCGCGGAGCGCCCCTCGCGGGGTCGCCCCCGCGCGCGGGGAACGGGCGACCATAATCCCACCAGCCCTCTGGGCGTAGGTGGTTTAAGGAGTTTCCTCTTCCAACCCCCTTTCTTCCCCATCGGGGAGGGGTTTACCCCCCCCCCTACCCCCCCCCCCTGAACCTGGACGGGAGGTTTCGCCGGTAGTTGGAGCGTCCAAGATGGCCCAAGATGGCTCCAAGAGCGCCTCGGGGAGCCCAAGATGAGCTCCAAGATTGCTCAAGCTAGCCTCAGATGCCTCAAGATGGCTCCGAAGATGCTCCAATAAGCCCGAAGACCGCCCCAAGACGGCACCAAGAGGCCAACTAGCTTTCCCAGGAGGCCTCCAAGAAGCCAAAATCCATCAACGACCTTTGGAAAATCAGTGTTTTTTGCTTTCTCGCCTTTTCGCTTCCGATGGCCTTCCGAGGCCTCCAGATGGCTCCAAGAGGGCCCAGGATAGCCCCAAGAGGGGCCCAAGAGAGCCTCAAGACGGCCCCAAGAGCGCCCAAGAGCGCTCCAAGAGCGCCTCAAGATGAGCCCAAGAAGCGATTTTAGAAGATCTAGAGGGGGGGGGGGCTAATTAACCCCACCCTCCTCTTTGATCGATCGCCTCCAGGGTGGCCCCAAGAAGCGCCCAGGAGGCACCGAGAGGGGCCAAGATGGCCCCAAGATGGCCCCAAGGGGCCCCCAAGAGGCTCCCCGAGGCACCCAAGACGCCCCAAGAGGCCTCCGGGACCGCCAAGACGCTCCCAAGATGCCCTAAGAGGCCTTCAGGACGCTCCCAAGAGACATCCGAAGAGACTCTGAGAGGCATCCAAGAGGCCTCTGGCCATTCTGCTCGCCCTTCTCCCCATCCTCCTCCTCGTTCTCGTCCTGCTCCTCCTCCTCCTCCTCATCCGCCTATTGCTCCCCCTCCCTCCTCCCTCCTCCCGCTCCCCCTCCTCCTCCTTCAGTTCCTTCTCCTCCTCGTCCTCCTCCGATTCCTCCTCCATCCTCGCCGTCTTGGGTAAGACGGGTTCCCCGGCCCTCTGTTACTCTGCATGCCCCCTCACTTCCCTGATCACCTCCATTCGCCTGGGCATCGTTGCTGGATGGGCTGGTGGGGATGCTTTTTTTTGATCTGCGGCTCCAAGGGCGATTCCAGAGAGCGGGTCGCATCGAGCATGGGGCAGCGCGCACGATAATTGCCAGCGGGCCAGAGGCCGCCGCCGGAGTGCACATGCGCCAGAGAGGGCGTGGCAAGCTTGGGGGGCCAAACGAGATAATTGCCAGCGGGCCAAAAGCCAACGCCGGGATGCACGCGCGAGGGGGGGACCCAAAAAGGCCCAGCAAAAAACAAGGCGGCGAGCAGATAATTGCCAGCGGGCCAAAAGCCGACGCCGGAGAGAACATGCAGGGGAACAATGAACCGCATACCGACGAACCCGGCACCCGGCGCAAGCGAGGCTTAAGCCGGGAACCCTCACTCACAGCTCGAGCAAGCTGGCGGGGATACGCGAAACGTCAAGAATTTATCCCTGGGCCGCTCAGCCCGTCGGACTCGACCGCGGGCGCGGCTCGCGGCGACGCCGCGCTGCTCGGCGCGCGCAGAAAGTCCAGCGACTCAGCCGAGATTCTCGCCAAAACTGCAGCCGAAGCGAAGCTGGGCCAAATGGGCCACCCCGCGCCGATCAGCGGGGTCGTGCTCGACGGTTCCGTTTTGGCGCCGCGGTTCGGCGTCGGGCAAAGCGCGCAGACGGACGCGGAAGGCCACGGCTAGTAGACGATGTGTCGCGTTCTCTAATTAACGCGGCGTCTCAGCCGAAGTAGCTGCTCGGCGACGAAGCCAGCGACGCTCTGTTCGGCACGCGCAAAGCCTTTGTGACGCGCGCGGGCGAAACGCCCGGGCTCTGGGAGGCGAGTGTAGACGCCGCGTTCTGGCGCGCCCCGCTGATGCCGAAATGTCGCGCCTTCGCGCAGATTGCCCTCCCCGCGGGCACACGCGTCTACGTGGCCCAACGCTTCGCCACCCCCTTTCGGAGCGACATCCTCCGCTCACAGTTGGGGGCGCATCGGTGCGATGCCGGGCGCGCTGGGCCGCGGGCTCATTTTCGCCCCCGCCCTTCGGTGCGCGGGCGTTTCCCCTGTCCTGAATGGGAGAAAAGGCCGCGCGATGCAACGCGACAGTTCGCCGCACTTGCAAGGATTATCATCGGTCCGCGCGCGGTGGCCGCCGGCGAGCTGCAGTTCGGCAATCCGATCGGCGCCCCAAGATTCCGCGGCGATTGACGAGAGATGCCTCGCGCGTCGGCCGCCGTCGGACAAGCGCGCCCGGCGGCGCGCTCGGGCGCTGGGCACGAGCGCGTTGCGCTGCGTCTTCGCCACCGGTCAGGGCGCGCCCGCCAGGTCGGAGAAAGGGGCGCTGTGCGCCTTGAGGCTTTTGGACACTCGCCACGGCGTCACTCCCATCCCGTAGCGCGTCAACGTTGTCAACGTTGTCAACGTTGTCAACGTTGGGCCTCCCTCCTTCCTCTCCCGCTGCCAGCGGGTTCCCAGGGCTGTAGGGGAAGCGCCCCCCCCCTCCCTCCAAGGCGCCAACGTTGTCGACGTTGTCAAGGTTGCCCGCGCTGCCCCCCGCCCCCCCCCCCCCTCCCTTCCAGCGAGGGCCCAGGGCTCCAGGTTGGGCGCTCCCCCAAGGCGCCAACGTTGTCAACGTTGGCCCCCCCCCCCCCCCCCTCCTGCCAGCGAGGAGCTCGGGCTCCAGATTGAGCGCCCCCCCACGTTGTCAACGTTGCCAACGTTGGGCCTCCCCCCTGCCAGCGAGGGCCCAGGGCCCCAGGTTGGGCGCCCCGCCAGGGCGCCAACGTTGTCAACGTTGTCAACGCTGGGCCCGGATCCAGCCAGCGAGGGCCCAGGGCCCCAGGTTGGGCGCCCCCCCAAGGCGCCAGCGTTGTCAACGTTGTCAACGTTGAGGCCCCCCAATCCTGCCAGCGAGGAGCGCGGGCCCCAGGTTGGGCGCCCCCCCAAGGCGCCAACGTTGTCAACGTTGTCAAGGTTGTCCACGTTGGGCCTCCCCCCTGCCAGCGAGGACCCAGAGCGTCAGGTTGGGCGCCCCCCCCCCCAAGGCGCCAACGTTGTCAACGTCGTCAACGTTGTCAACGTTGGGCCCTCCCCCCTCCTGCCAGCGGAGGGCCCGGAACTCCCGGGCCGGGAGCTCCGGAAGCTCCGGGAGCTCCCGGAGCTTCAGATCCGGAGTTCCCGGAGTTCCCTCTCAGGGACTGAGGCTTGCTTGCGTCAGACACTTGGCACCCCAACCCCCAAGGGGCTAACGTCGTCAACGTTGACAACGTTGACAACGTTAGCCCCTTGGGGGGGGGCGTCTGTCTGACGCGAGCAAGCCTCAGTCCCTACGCGTGAGGCTGAACGACACACTGACGCAAGCAAGCCTCAGTCCCTGAAAAGGAATTCCGGGAGCTCCGGACTTGGAGCTCCGGGAGCTCCGGGAGCTCCCGGTCCGGGAATTCCGGGTCCTCCGCAGGGAGGGGGGGGAGGGCCCAACGTTGACAACGTTGACAACGTTGGCGCCGTGGGGGGGCGCCCAACCTGGAGCCCTGGGCCCTCGCTGGCAAGAGGGGGGGTCCAACGTTGACAACGTTGACAACGTTGGCCCCTTGGGGAGTCGCCTCACCTGGAGACCTGGGTCCTCGCTGGCAGGAGGGGGGGGCCCAACGTTGTCAACGTTGACAACGTTGGCGCATTGGGGAGGTGCCTCACCTGGGGCCCTGGGTCCTCGCTGGCAGAGGGAGGGAGGCCCAACGTTGACAACGTTGACAACGTTGGCGCCTTCGGGGGTCGTCTCACCTGGAGCCCTGGGTCCTCGCTGGCAGAGGGAGGGCCCAACGTTGACAACGTTGACAACGTTGGCGCCTTGGGGGGCCGTCTCACCTGGAGCCCTGGGTCCTTGCTGGCAGGGGAAGCCCAACGTTGACAACGTTGACAACGTTAACAACGTTGGCGCCTTGGGGGGGCGCCTCACCTTCAGCGCTGGGCCCTCGCTGGCAGGGGGGGAGGAGGGAGGCGGCCCAACGTTGACAACGTTGACAACGTTGACGCCTTGGGGGGGGGCGCCTCACCTGGGCTTTAGGCACGCGCTGGCAGAGGGAGGGAGACCCAACGTCGACAACATGACAACGTTAGGGGGCCGTCTGTCTGACGCAAGCAAGCCTCAGTCCTTACGCGTGAGGCTGAACAACACGTTGACACAAGCAAGCCTCAGTCCCTGAATGGGAACTCCGGGAGCTCCGGACCTGGAGCTCGGGGAGCTCCCGGAACTTCCGGAGCTCCCGGTCCGGGAGCTCCGGGTCCTCCGCTGGCAGGGGGGGAGGGCCCAACGTTGACAACGTTGACAACGTTGGCGCATCAAGAGCCCCGAGTCCTCGCTGGCAAAGAGAGGAGAAGTCGGAAGCGGAGGAGAGGAGAGGAAAGAAGAGATGAGCAGGATAGGAGTAGGAGTAGGAGGAGGAGTCGGAGTAGGAGCGAGAACGAATTGCAATCTGCAAACCAGTAAATGAGCATCTTTAAAACTGTTGACCATAGATTATCAGTTGTACCAGAACATGTGTATCGTTATCCGATACGTAGCCATTTTGGCCCAGACACAAAACTGTGTGTTCGCGGCAAAAGGCAAGCGAACCGCGCCACCCGGGTCCCTTTTCAAGGGACTTAGGCTTGTGCGCCGTTTGCCGTGCCCGAGCGCTCCGGGCAGGCGGCAGCAATGGCGGTTCGTCGGGATCCGCGGAGAGCAAACGGCTCGCTGGAGCTCTTGGCGGAGCGCAGTGTGGCGAGACGAAAGCTCGACGCGGACAGCAAAATGGCAACTGCCATCTGGATCTTGCTCGCCCTTCGACATGGAGGCCCCTTCGGCTCTCATTCGATTTGTTCTTACAGTTGCTAGCGCTGCTGCACCAGCGCCGCTTGGCAGAAAAGGCGAAGCCGTGGCTTCAAGAGGACGACGTGCCAGCAGACGCGGGCGTTCCCCCTGAGGAAGCCCGTCGCGTGGTTGACATCATGACAGGCACGAAGTTCGGGCATCCCGATCGGTACAAGGATCGGGTTTCGCTCGAAGTCCCCCGGGCGATAAGGCGAGCCCGGTCCAGGACGCACGCTGTAGCGATTGCTCTTGCTGTTCGATACAAGTCGAGCCCCCAGGGGCTGTCGGAGAAGATGGCGGCCGCCTCGCAGGCGGAGGCAGAGTCCCTGGTCCGAGACCACAAAAACGGCACCGCCTACGAGCAAACCGGGAACACCAAGGATCGGACGACGAGGACTATACACATCCACAGGCCCTGGCCAGGCCCATCTTGGGCCCAGGGGCGGTATATGCGCCCTCCTGGCTTGGTCAGGGAGGCATAAACACCGCCCCTGGGCCTAGGATGGGCCAGGCCAAGGGCTGTGGATATGTATAGTCTTCGTTGCCCAAAAGGAGGATTTGGCGCGTGGGTTCTTCGCCGCGGCGTCGGCGGTGGAAAGGCGAGCCCCGTATCGCGACTGGCGCCAGCTGGAGAATGCGATTGCGCAGCGGGTCCAGCAGCATTGCCGCGGCAAGTGTCGTGAGTGGTTCAGCGCCAGGCAGGCGGCTGCGGACCTCTGCCGCTTGCGCAGCTTCGTAGGCGGCCTCGCCAGCGGCATGCGGCCAGCCCAGTGCACCTTAGGGCCTGGAGCACGCAAAGGCTTCTACCTCGCAGAACGCGGGAAGAAACTTCGAAACCCTCGGTATAGGATGAAGCGCGTGCCGCGCCGGTGTGCGTTTCTGCGCCAGACGGGCTTTTGTGAGTTCATGAAATTTGTGAAGAGGATGAAGTTTGATGCATCTTGTGCCCGTGCGCGATACCAGCCTACGGAGGATCCGTTGCCGCGTTAGGCAAAGCTGCACGCGTCTGTTTGGGGATTGAAGGTTCGAGTTAGTGGGGCTAATTGCGATCACGAAAAAACCATCGCCATCATCATCATCATTATCATCATCGTCATCATCATCATCATCATCATCATCATCATCATCATCATCATCATCATCATCATCATCATCATCATCATCATCATCATTATCACCATCATCATCATGGTAATCTCTGTGGTCTCCGGGGCCCCCGGGGTGCAGTTAGAAGTGGCGCCTGTGGTTTTTTATTGCGATATCTCTATGTCTTCACAAAATGAAAACTCCGGGGATGCCAAGCCAATTTTTTTTCAGGCCGACGGCTTGTTTTTTTACTTTCGTGATATTCCTTGTGGTCTCCGGGGGCCCCGGGGCGCAGTCAGAAGTGGAGCCTGTGGCTTTCTATTGTGATATCATTATGTTTTGACAACATGAAAACTCCGGGGATGCCAATCCAATTTTTTTTTGGCCGACGGTTTGTTTTTTATTTTCGTTGTATTCCCTGTGGTCTCCGGGTTCCCGGGGTGCAGTCAGGAGTGGGGCCTGTGGCTTGTATTGTGATGTGCTTATGTTTTCACAACATGAAAACTCCAAGAAGCCAAACCAATTTTTTTCAGGCCGACGGCTTGTTTTTTACTTTTGTGGTGTACGTTGTGGTCTCCGGGACCCCGGGGTGCAGACGCGGAGTGGCGCCTGTGGCTTTTCTTGTAATATGTTTATGCTTTGTTTAAGTCGACGGTTTGTTTCTTACTTGTAACATATCTGTTCATCTAACTTGATTGTCTTTTTCTGTCTGGCTCAAACAATAATCAGCGAGGCTGACCGCGCTGCTCGCCTACATTTATATATTTACCCGCTTGCTTCTCCACTCAACGATGGCTTATTTATACGGGTGGGAGATCAAACGCGGCTTCTTCCATGATTTGCAACCCCCAGACGACGAAAACAAAGCGTGGGAATGTCAGAGTTGCCCTGGGCGCTTGGAACGCAGCGGCGTGGAGACCCACCAAGCAGCTGACGTAGATACGCCCCAAGCAGCTGATGTGGAGA
This sequence comes from Prorocentrum cordatum, assembly GCA_963575745.1. Classification (NCBI taxonomy): domain Eukaryota; class Dinophyceae; order Prorocentrales; family Prorocentraceae; genus Prorocentrum; species Prorocentrum cordatum. The sequence goes on from CAUYUJ010003891.1 coordinate 713,630, forward strand.
GCGTCACTGTATCTTGCGCGCCAGATTTTGTCGTGACGGATTATCCGGCCGTCATACTCAATTCTACTCAGTCGTACGACCTCAAAATGAATTCGGTACCAGGAGACGTTTTCATGGTCGCAGGGGACATCGAGGTGATCGATGGCTACTCGATGCGACCGCTAGTCGGTGGAGGAGCTATTCAAGTGGATTGCTGTCGACCAGCAATAACAATGGACTTCGATTTGAAACACCCTATCAAGGTCATTGAAATTGGCACGAAAAGGAAGAAGTACTGGCATGGACAGTTTAATCCCGATCGATTCCTGGACAACAGAGACATGCAATTGACGTACTTCCGATTCATCCATCGGATTCGCAATAGATCTTTCGGACCCAGTTACACAGCCATGTCGCAGGTTCAGGATGAAAGATGCGAGCTCGTCTGCTTTATCGACGCGTGTCGTCACATTGGTGCGGAGATACCGTACACAAAGAACGGCCCATTTTGGGCTTTGCGCGATGGGAATCAAATGCTGAGGAAGGTGGGGGAATGCTTGCAAAGAGTTCACCCACATGAGATAAGCACTGACAGTAAGTACGTCGTTCATATTCCTGCAGCTAGCGGCCGCATTGGCCATTTCATGACCCTCAGCGTATATTCTGAAGCAGATGGGTTGTGGGACCGGGATGAAGGCACCAAGGTCATAGACCGAGTTGATCGTGACTCTGTAATGACTTACTTGTTTGCGATATGGAGTCATTTAAACGTGAAGATCTACAAAATGGATAAGATGATCGTTGGCCCAATGCCCCTCGAACCAAAACAGGGCGATTCCCTTGGCGGCGTCGCCACTTGCTTGACCTGGCGGGAATCTGAGGTGCCATCGCCGACAAGCTCTTGCGGAACACCACGTTCGCCAACTACGCTGATCAGGGCTCAGGAGTGTGACGCGATGTTGCACAGACTTGACGGCCGCCGCATTGCCCGGGCCGCCGAGCTCAGGCGTAAGCACTACGCTGCAAACCTGCCGGAGCTGGACGATGTTTTCGACTATGATCTCGCCGTTGATTCGTTCGAGCCGTCTATTGGCGCGCCGCTTCCTCATGGCGATTGCATTATGAGCCACCATTCGCACTGCGGCGGCATTGATTCGTCGTCGTCGATTGAGTACACAACCGCGCAGTGGCATTTGTACATGAAGTACCGTTTTGGATGGTATTCGATGAAAGAAATGGTGCATCGCATGCTTACCATGACAACCAATTTTGGAATTCCAGGCCGCAATACGCTTGGGACCTTTTAAGATGCAACCCGCCTCAGGATGTTACCATTTGCAGCGGCAAACCAGTGGACATAGCTGTAGAAACGTTCAACTCTGGGATTCATTCTCCCGTCGATGGCAACCTTTCACAATCGTACTCTAGAAAGAAACACAACGATTTTTGCCAAATCATGAAAATCTTCGGGTGGGAGTACGTTGTTCGCACGGCAGCGGCGAGGCAACTGTCAATGGAATCTGAGGTCGGCGACCCCCAGCAGGAGAACATCGGCGAAGCAGCGGACTCTTTCGACGCAGATGTTGGCGCAGGAAGGAGGTGTCTTCCTTTCCATGGTTTCACTTTGGTGGCGCAAGGTGAAGATTTGACAATCTCTAGCTGCCGCGTCAACGACGAGGAGGGGCCGGTCTCTCGCGGAGCAGATCGCGGGATTCAACCTGCTGCCGACGGAACGTGTTCGCAGACAATTCTTCCGTCAACGCCGTTCCAAGTATATCCACCAACGCCTTTTCAAACAGGAGGGCGATTGTCGAGCGGAGTTGGAGGAGCAGGCGCGTGGAGTTCAGTTGATGCGCTGTGCGAGATCTCATTCCAAATCCAGCGAACTCTCCAAATACGTGAAGTAGTCGACTTAGAAGCGGCGAGGTTCGATTTTGCCGATTCGAGCTATCCGCAACAATTCGTCGACAGCGCGACCCGCGGCGTCGAATTCGATGTGCGATCGATTCCGACCGCTCAGGTTAGTGGATGGTTACCCGGAGGCGCTCCAGAAAGCAGGCAGACAGAGAGTTTGCTCCATGAGGCGCTGGCGTCTGTGGAACCTCTGAAGGTGATGGGAGGGGGGGAGGGGAAGGAGTGACGGGGGGGAGAAGCAATGCGAGTATTAGGACCTACGCATGTTTTTACACATTCCGAGCAGGTTTCTGGCGGTGGCGAGATTTACTTGGTAGGCACGGACATGCTGTACAAGCACGTGACTGATCCAGCGGCTTTATCCAGGTTGGATTGGCTGTTCGAGCGCGTCGGCGGACCTGCCTGCGATGGATGGGCTGCCCCGCGGGCGCTCGTTCGCGATTCCACCCTTGGCATTGAGAGGGTTCACGATGGCTCGCGTTCCTGGGTATACGCTACACCACTGGGAGAGCAAGCCGATGGGAGACCTCCCCTTCGTGGATGTAGTAGGCGCGGTCGCATACTACATGGAGAAAGCCGTTCGACACGGAGTCTACCCGTGCGTTGAACACGCGGGGAACGTCATGGTGCACGTTGAGTCGGAATATGTGCGGACAGTCATTGTTGACGTCGACGGGTGGCACGAACCCAGCGCAGACTTTAACCCGACTTCGGCGCTCAAGCAGATCCCGGTGATATTTGGCGGTTTCGCGTCCCATTCAGAATACGGCTTACTATTTGCTGAGCGCCACAACACCGACGTGTTCAACCGCGACATATCTTTTTTTAACCAGCTCATGGATATCTGCGAAGAGCACAGCCGCTCCTTCGCTGAGTGGCGCCAAGGTCAACTGTCACAAATGTTAGGAGATGTTTTGGAAGAAGACGGCGTCGTCGGCGATGTTGCACCTGACAGAGTTCGAGAAGGCGCGCCCGCGGAACCAGAGGAGCAGCGAGTTCCCGACGGCGGTGGCGTTCCTGACAACGCCCCCAAGGCATTGGACTACGTCACTCTGAAGGAAGACTTCTTCAGCACGCGTTCCGGGCATTTGGCTGACGCCCAGGCTTCTGCCCGAAGAGCACTGGCTAATCTTTCTTCGTCGTCTGTTCCAGCCCAATCGGCCGCTCAGAGCAGCGCGTCGAGGGCGCCGAGTAGCCAGCGTCCGCCCGCCGCTGGATGGGAGCCCCTAGCGCCGAGCTTCATCGCGCAATTGGGCGACTTCGAGTTGACGTTCGAGCGGGACTGTCAGCAAGGGATGTCCAGCCTCCCGGACACAACGGCGCATCTACGAGCACGAGTCGATCACATATTCAACTGGAGTTGCAGGCAGATGAACAACGTGCAACTTCTTGCACGCGCTGCCAGCCAAGCAGTGCTCCTCCTGCGCAACAACCACTCCGACGAGTACAAGAGCGAGCTGCTCCAGACGAAGGTGTTTGCCGTTCTTATGGGGGACAATTACAGATCACACGTGGAAGGGTTGTTTCAGTACGAAAACGGAGCATGGCTTCGAACGAATGCAGCGACAGCGGCAGCTCTTGAATGGTTTCTAGAAGCGCTGAGAATCGCACATAGCTACTACCTGTTGATGGCCCAGGCGAAGGCGCGCTGGTTAGAGGGGGAGAGGCAGTCGACAGGAGAAGGGAGAGAAGGAAAGAAAGAAGAGGAATGAGGTGAGATATAGGACGGGACTGAGGCTTACTTGCGTTCGGGTTTTTCATTCCAGAAACCGAGGCTTACTTGCGTGACGCATTTGTTTGGGTTTCGTGTGTACAGTTTGCGTCCGTCGTCGTCGAGGCTCGCGCCTGGGGACTAGGGCTTGCTTGCGTCAGATAGATAGATTGACGAGGGGCATGCACATTGCCTTGTTGTGAAAGTCCCGCGCCCAGGTAGAGTCACGTTCTGACTGCGCTGTTGTCGCCGAGCTGCTGATATTTCACAAGTACGCCGCGCCGGAACTGATTACAGAGCATCACTTTCGGGATACCGTTTGGAAGACAAGCGACACGAAATCAGAGCAGTGGTGTTACGGTTGCAGTGATCTGCGTCGGCAGCTTCTCATCAAGTATGCCAGCTTCAGCAAAACGATGATTCATAACTTCCACAGGCGGTGCAGTTCTATGCTGCCGTGCGAACGACAGCGCGGCATTTCTTTCATGGATTGCTTTTTGAAACAAAAGATGGTCAACACATACAGGCAAATAAAGATCCTGAACACAATTGCTACGTGCAGATCCCCATAGAGATTGCCATTCATGCACCCGATGATACATATCGCCGGCTTCTGGGATTATTGACGACGTCCTTTGCTGGGTCCGATGGATTCGATGCTTTCTTGGCAATGAGCGCGTTGGCGTTGGGGCGCGAGCCGATGCCTGACGTCGTGATTGCAGCATATTGCAGCTGTCGGCTATGGTCTTGATGGGAAGACTCTTATTTGTACCGACCTTATGTCTGGCGTCTGGGGTTCGCATTTCGGTGCTTGCTCTTCCACGATGCCGCAGGTCCCTCGTGAATTTCAACAGCAAGGGCACGCTTTCATCGACTCGGCCTGGATGACGCTCGACGAGTGCAACCGCAACTTGGGCATCGAGGAGGCCGCGATGAAAGCGCTCGTGGGCGGCATCCTGATGCCGCTCCGCAAAAACCACGAAGCTGACACGCATTACGCATCGTATTTATATATGGCGCGAGCTTGGTGCATGAACGTTGGCGACATCCCGCTGCTCCCTGCCGCGATGGAGACGTCGCACGGTCGAAGGTGGGGGTGCATCTTCTTCCGATCTGAATTCACTGCCCATGCGGAGCGCGTCGATGCGGGGAAGCAGATTTTCGCTGCTCAGCCGGATGCTCGTGAGTTTGCACGGAGCAACCCAGTCGCTTTGTTTTTTGAAGAAGCTTGTGTTTCCTTACAGGTCCTTATATTCGCCAGCTGAATGCCGCAAGAAATTTGAATACCCCAATCACGACAGCATCCCGCACAACGACACTCAATGGCTCTTACGAAGGTTTGCTCGACAAGACGAGGCGGAGGCCCCCGACGCCGCGCCCATTGCAACGATCCAGAGCCGGGCGCCACCTCCAAATGAATCCCGACCAGAACTACCCGAACGAATTTGTGAAGCGCTGAGGTTTTTCATGCTCCGTTCAGAAGCGTCAGCTCCTTCATTTTCAATGAGCGAACGAGATCTCCGCCAAAAGGTAAGGGGGCACATGGTGAATGACATCCGAACAGCATCAAACATGCGCCCTTACTTCGTGAAGATGAATGAGGGGCGCCTGTGGCGCAGTAAGCGTGCTGTGATATTCGAGAGGAACAAATTGGATCTTGCAAGACTCGAACATTTAATGTCAAAAGTTGAAGGCTCGCAAACTGCATGCGGGACATTTCGGCAGTGGTGCCACAGGCTTGCATCAGCGAGTTGGGTCGATTCGCGCACCCACGAGGATTTCGACGACTGCGTCTTGATGGGCGACCCCGCCCAGATAGAAGACGAGCTGCACGAAGTATTCCAAACATTGGACACGCAACACCATAAAGAGAGGACGTGCTTGGAGATTATCAATTTCGGAAGAGCCAAGGAATGCGCAGCCGTCGGCCTCGACAAGCGGCAGGCCCAAGTGGATGCGCATCTTCACTTGCACCAGACCCAGGGTATTCAAGCGGGTTGCCAGATGGCATTGCCCAGAGAATACAAGAAGCATTGCTACAGCGATTGCTTTCTTGGAAGAGAGTACCCGCCGTGGCTTAGCATACCTTTCTTACCCCGTGGAGCAAGGGCTGCGTTTGCGCCGGACAATGTCGTGTCGTTCGACATATGCACGGCCGCCTTTTCTGTTGTTTCCCTCATGGCCGCTGAGTTGAACGTCGAAGTCCCCTGGGTGACCATGTACATCAACAACAAAGCAGTTTGGCGCCATGTCGTGGCCCAATATTATGGCATGCCCGATGGCGCAGCGAAGAAGCACATCCAAAAGTTGCTCTACATCGCACCCCGCCCACCGAGCGAGCAATCGAACATGGGCGTCCTCCCATTCGCAGATTGCCTGGCGCAGGAGGCTCAGCGAGTTCGATCTGCCGTCCTCCAGAACAACCAGGACTTGATCGATGCCATGGCCGATACGGGGAAGGACAGCGCGCAGTCAAACAAAATATTGCATGCCGCTTGCTCGGGCAAGGGAAGTGGGGGACTGGGGCTTGCTTGCGTGCTTGCGCGTTGAAAGTTTCGGGTGGGAGTTTCTTTGAGGAAGAATATGCGGTGGCACTAATGCTTGCTTGCGCCCGCCCCCCCCCCCCCCGCCCCCGTTTCGCTTTGATGTTTAACGGGGCGGGGTGGGGCGGCTGAACTTGAACTCGTTTGCCTGCGTTTTTTTTGCCGCGGCGATTTTTGTTCCTCGACAGGGCAGCCCAGCGCGATCTGCTTTTGCACTATTACTTCAGGAGCGAGAACATAAGCTGGTTCAGAGGCTGATCGCGCTGAGCACTTCTTTTGGATTTACAGATGTCGTCGCGATCATATTCGACGAGGCGCGGTTCCGATCGGATGCTATATCGACTGCTGCACCTCAAGATTTAGCTGACACTTTTGCGAAGGACACTGGAGTGGCTGTCTCGTGGACAAGTTTGTTTCGCTTCTGAGAAACCAGCAATCACAGCTATTCCTCGAAAGATCCTGCGCGCAGTTGGCGAACGCGAGTTGGAATTTGACAAAAGCTTGACGTTGCAGGTGGTCGCTGGTACTTCTATGTGCGCTGTCTCCGCTCTTGCGAACGTGTTGAACCTCGCAGCGCCGTCGGCGGCGGACTTCTTCGTGCGAGGTTCCTGCGATGGCCCTTTCACATACGAGACCATACTGAAAGCATGCCCTCAGCTGCGCATGAGCACCGCTGGACCCGACTGGCAAAGCACGCCTGGCTTGCATATTGTTCACGAACCTCCCCGGACGTGCGATCGAGATGCCGAGCCCGTGGGCCAGGCATCTGGCGTCGTCATCCAATTTGACGGCAGCGCCGTCTTTTTTGATGAGGTACTGGCGGCCCCTGTGCGGTTTCAGACTCGGGATGGCTTGTGCGCGGTCCTGAACGGCAGTGAGGAACTGACGGTCATCACCGCTGAGCTCGACGAGCCGGGCTCTTTGACCTCGCAGCCGAGGCGCAGATTGCCAGCCAAACGATTGCGCCCTGACGGCACGGCTCGACCAACATTCTACAGCTTATGCGCGGGAGGCAAGCGGACTACTTGCCGAGTGGAAGCGCAAGTGCAAGCTCCGGCAGATCTCTCAGAGAAGCCCAAGCAGTTCGAATGCCCCTTGATCAAATGTCGCCGCCCTCGCTGCGGCGGATTACTGATGACGCGCAATTCAACGAGAACTGCGCCATGCGGTCAGTTGTACGGATCAGACTGTTGCGTTGACTGCGAACTCGCCGCGAAGCAATGTCCGAATTGCGGCTCATATTACAGACGCAATTTCATGAGAAATTCGGACGGCTCTAAAACAAACGTCTTGACCCACAAAGAGATGTTAGGTGCCGGCGTGCTCTTCGTTTCTCCTGCCGTCGGGTTCACCGTCGCATGCCTCAGGCGCGTCGTGCACGACATGCTGGCGGGTAAAAAGGCCCCTGGACAAGAAGCTTCTATCTTGATGGAAATGAAAGGGTACAATCAGTCCGACCGCCCTCTCCTGTGTCACCGTCGTCTTCGCGACAATATTTTGCACGCCGTGGAGGCATTTGCTCTTTCAGAACTCAGGCCTAGCAAGATAATAAGATATGATGTTACATACCCTGCGTCTGAAATTTACTCCAATAGGGATGCCCTGATGCTAGACCTACCGCCCGGCACGACGAGTCTGGGATTCGACGGCACGTTCGGGGTGCACAAAACCATTGAGAAAGGAGTAGACGCGCGAACCACCCGTGCCTGCGCGAAGAAGAAAAAGTCATTCATAGATGACCAGGGCCGCGTTCGCTCCGCATCATGCAAAACAAAAGACACCGTCAGAGCAGCTGTTCCTGATCATACAGCCGGGTGGGTATTCGTCGTGGATTGCCGGAAAGGTGACGGTGAAGTCGCGGCGGGCGCTGAGATGATCAGCTCAGAGAACCACGCAGAGAAGCACTCACAGGTTGCCAAGGTCATCGAAGGGAGGGGTGGTTCCAAGATCCGCACTTTGGCGCACGATGACACGTGCCACTTTCGTCCCTATGTGGAAAAGAGGCACGCCAACGTGTACAAGAACATCCAAACGTGGTTGATCGACAAGTGCACGGCGTGTGAAATCTTACACCCTTCTCCTTCTCGCATTTTGTCGCTCTCCACTTCTTCTCCCCTCTCTTTCAGGTTGCACCGAAAGAACCGCAAAGACGGCTGTAAGCTCAAGATCCTATCGCAAAAGGACAAGAAGGTCGACGCCACGTTGAACTCGAGCCGCTCCGAGCAGTTCAACTCATTCATTCGAAGGTCTAACTTTTTCCTCAATGGGCTTAGAGTGGCATCTCATCGTTTCTGGGTGCACAGGCTCATGCAATATTTCAATACGCCTGGAGTGCGTGTCAACAAGTATGGCGGCCGCGCGAACGTTGGATTCCGAGCGAAGAAACGGGCGTTGAGACAGACAGCCCGCAAGAGCCTTCTTGTACGCAAACGCGTACAGAAATGCGTCGCTAAAAGCCCAGCGTCATCTAGGCGGCGATGGTCATTCTGCAGTGCTCTAATTTCGCCTGCAGAGACTTCTGTGCAATTTTTAATGGAGGTCCGCCTTAATTGCCTCCGTACCTGTTGAGGTTAGCGCTTTTGTCGTTGTCACTAAGAACATCTCTTGTGTGAAAAAGTGACGTTGGCCGTTGTCGGCAGCAATGGTTTCCACGCGGATGTTCCGCGATGGGGCTGGGTATTGCTTGCGTCCGCCGACGTGTAACTCTACGCGCGGGACTGGGGTTTGCTCGTGTCAACAAGCTTTGAAGGTTGATTGGTTCAGTAACAAGTTATTGTTGTCAAGGGGTGCTGCTTTGAGGGACTGAGGCTTGCTTGCGTCAGACCGCTGGGCATCGCTGGGAGCCCTGGGCCCTCGCTGGCAGAGAGAGGGGGAAGGGGGGAGCTCAACGTTGACAACGTTGACAATGTGGACGCCTTGGGGGCGCCTCGATTGGGACCTCGGGCCCGCGCGGGTAAATGGGAAGAGCAAGAGGTGCTGCTTTGAGGGACTAAGGCTTGCTTGCGTCAGACCGCTGGGTCTCGCTGGGAGCCCTGGGCCCTCGCTGGCAGAGGGAGGGGGAGGGGGGGAACCCAACGTTCACAACGTTGACAACGTTGACGCCTTGGGGCCGCCTCGATTGGGACCTCGGGCCCGCGCGGGTAAAGGGAAGAGCAGGAAGTGCTGCTTTGAGGGACTGAGGCTTGCTTGCGTCAGACCGCCGGGTCTCACTGGGAGCCCTGGGTCCTCGCTGGCAGAGGGAGGGGGAGGGAAGATACCCAACGTTGACAACGTTGACAACGTCGACGCCTTTTGGCCGCCTCGATTGGGACCTCGGGCCCGCGCAGGCAAAGGGAAACAGCAACGTTGACAACGTTGACAACGTTGATGTTTTGTAAAACTGCATATTTTTGAAGCTCTGGATATGCGTTTTTCGGAGCACGGGGTGGAATCGACATCTTTGTCAGCTTTGCCATAAAAAGCTCAAGGCGCCCAGCGTCCCCCTCTCGCCAAGTCGGGCAGGCGAAGGGCGCCCTCCCTCGCGCGCGTCGCGGTCGCACCTCGCGCAGCGAGCGCGCATGTCGCAGCCCTGTCGGCGCGCTTGAAGGACCCCTTCAATGTTCGCAGCGCGGCGCGGCCAGGCCCAATCGCGCAGCTGCGCGCGGTCTGCCCAGAGGCGCGCCCCATCCCTGTTTTCGACGCTGCTGCGCTGCTTGCCGACAACGGCGCCGGCGCCGCGAGCGATTTGATCGGCGTCGCCCCGGCAGATTTCAAACGCGCCACGGCAATTATCGAGCGGCGCCCGCGGGGCGGCCCGCGCGGCCATCGCGACAGCCCAGCGCGGCGGCGCGCCAGCTGCATTGGGCGGAGGAGGCGCGGGCGCCCTTGGCACAGGATCGCCTGGTCATCTCGCGCGCTCCGCGTTTGCCCGCGGGCGCCTCGCGTCGGCCGCTGCAGGGCCTGCGTCGCAAGGCAGCCGCCCTCGAGTCGCCATCGTCCTCGGCGCGGGCGCGACGCCGCGGCGCGTCGCTCGCGGCGCGTTGCGCGGGCGCCGGGACAGCGGCAAGGCGCGCGCAGCTCCCCCCGGCGGGCCCCGCGCCCGCAGTCTGGCGGGCGCTCTCAGCCGCCGGGCGCGAGGGCCGGCGAGGCGCGGGCAGAAGCCGCGAGGGCTGGAGCCCTCCTCGTCGCCTCGCTGGCGGCCGGGAAGGCGCGGGCGCGCAGTGCCCGGGTGAGCGCGCTCCTGGGCGCGTGCCGGCGCTCGCTCCTGGCGCTCAGCAGCGGGCTCGAGTGCTGGGTGGCATTCGCAAGGACCGCCCTTCGGCGACGCGGGAGAAACTTGCCGCCGCCCTAAGGAGGGGCTGATTCTGTGGCCCGCGACCTTTCGGTGCGCTGACACTCCTAGCAACTGTGTCTCACGTGAAGAAGGCGTGCCTCGTGGCGCGCGGGAGCGCGCCTCTTTTATCTTCTTGCATCGCGCGCTTGCCCGCGGCGGGGGTCGGCGCGCTAGGCCCAGGCGGCTCGCGCCGCCGAGGTCGCCGTCGAGAGCGACGGCGCGCGCGGCCGTTCGGGGCCGCGACGTCGCCCGCCTTGCGCCGCACCTGGGCCTCGGCGACAAGGGTCGCCGTTTCGCCCTGCTGCGCTTGGCGGCCCGCGCATTCCCCCTTCGGCTACCTTCGAAAACGCCGCCCGCAGTGCGCGTCGCAGATGGCGAGACCGCAACTCGCGCGCTCGCGGCGTTCGTCGTCGGCGATCAAAAGATCGAGCTGCGCCTCTCCAGGAGAAAGAATCGCGAGGGCCGCTCGGCGTCGTCGCGGCAACGCTGGCGCGACGAGCGCGCGGGCACCCGCTCCGCGCGCGTTCTCGGAGCCTGGCTGAGTGGCGCGCCAGCTCACCGCCCCCTCTGGGCCGCGTGGCCCCCGGGCGCAGCGCGTGCTCGGCTGCGCCGCGCGTTCGGCGACATGGGGCTTCACGGCGCGGACGAATTCGGCAATCGCGCGTTCAGGCGCGGGCGCGCGCGGGACATTGCAGCCAAGGGTTGCCCGGTCACCGACCTCCATCGCGCGGGCGGTCGGCGTCAGCCCGCGCGGATGAAATGCCCGCGCCCGGCTCTAGCCACAATCGGTCGTCGAGGCCAACTGGGCAGAGTCGTCCAGCGACGGCGTGGCTGCGCCGGGCGTGGCCCGCGGGAGCGCCGTTGCAGTGGGCGGTGCCCCCCTGAGGGCCCGACCGGCATCTGCCCGTTTGACCTCGGAAAGGCCGCGCGCTGCGGGGCAGGTGCGTCGGGCCCGCGCCCTCCGCTCCTGGGGGGAGCTTCCTCTTCCCCCCTCGGGCCCAAGCGAGGCGAGTGCAAGCGCCAATTTGTGGGGTCGGAATAACGGAATTATTGCCTGGCACAAATGCGCCAGTGCTGGAAACGACCCCGCAGCTGGCCGCGGGGGCGCCCTCGCTCGGCTCGTCGGCCGCGCGCTTGCCGACCCGCTTCCGCCTCTCGCTCGCGTTGTGCGGCGTGGTGCCGTGCCGTGCTATGTCCGCCTGTTTCTGGGGCGGGATATAAATACCGCGTCGTGTCTCGCGTCTCGGTCCATAGGTGGCCAGCACCGTGTCTCGCGTTTCGACCCATAGTGACCACGTGCTGCTGCCCGTAGCGGCTTGCTGAGTAACCGCGCGCTGTGGCCCATAGTGGCCTGCTGCGTTCATTGGCCCAATGGGGCATCTTCTTCGTGTTCCCGACGCGCCCTGGGGGCATGGGAGCGGGTGCTCCCCCGCGGGCCCCACCGGCATCTGCCCGCGCGGCCTTGGAGAGGCCGCGCGCTGCGGGACAGATGGGTCGGGTCCGCACCCTCCGTTCCTGGGGGAAGTTTTTTCCTGCCCCCCGGGGGCCGGAAGAGGCGAGTGCAAACACCAGTATTTGTGCCATCGGCGCACCGCTGAATGAAGAGAACTCTTAGAAAAGAACAAAAATTATACCGGCAAAGCAACCTAACAGCGATGTGTAGAAGCATATCTGGAAGCGTTCCCCTTAAGATTCAGGTGAAAATCCAGTTGTAAAATTCAGCTGTTCTCGCAATGGCAGTCGCAGTGGCAACGGCCTTAGGATCCAATGAATACCTAAGGATTCCGACGGATTCCCAAGGCATCCTTAGGCATCCTTCGGAATCCATAGGAAACCTTAGGAAACCTTAGGAATCCTGATTCCTAGGGATTCCTAAGGATTCCGAAGGAGTCCTCGGGAATCCCAAGGATTCCGGAGGATGCTTAACTATGCCTACGGATTCCTAAGGATGCCTACGGATTCCTAAGGATTCCTAGGGATTCCTAAGGATTCCTATTCCTACGGATGCCTCAGCCTGCCTCAGTTTCAGCCTCAGCCTCAGCCTGCCTCGGCTTGCCTCAGCCTCAGCCTCAGCCTGCCTCGGCCTCAGCCTCAGCCTGCCTCAGCCTCAGCCTCAGCCTGCCTCAGCCTCAGCCTGGGTCAGCCTCAGCCTCAGCCTGCCTCAGCCTCAGCCTGCCTCAGCCTCAGCCTCATCCTGCCTCGGCTTGCCTCAGCCTCAGCCTCAGCCTGCCTCGGCCTCAGCCTGCCTCGGTCTCAACCTGCCTCAGCCCCTCCTCCTACCCCCCCCCCCACCTTCTCCCCCCCCCTCCCCATTCAGCCTCACCTTGTCTCAGCTTCAGCCTGCCTCGGCCTCATCCTCAGCCTCGGCCTCAGTCTCAGCCTGTCACGGCCTGAGCCTGCCTCGGCCTCAGCCTCAGCCTCAGCCTGCCTCAGCCTCAGCCTCAGCCTCAGCCTCAGCCTCAGCCTGCCTCGGCTTGCCTCGGCCCCAGCCTCAGCCTGCCTCAGCCTCAGCCTCAGCCTCAGTCTGCCTCAGCCTCAGCCTGCCTCAGCCTCAGCCTCAGCCTGCACCAGCCTCAGCCTCAGCCTGCCTCAGCCGCAGCTTGCCACAGCCTCAGCCACAGCCTCAGCCTCAGCATGCCTCAGCTTTAGCCTCAGCCTCAGCCTGCCTCAGCTTGCCTCAGCCTCAGCCTCAGCCTGGCCCGGCCTCAGCCTCAGCCACAGCCTGCCTCAGCCTCAGCCTCTCAGCCTCAGCCTCAGCCTGCCTCAGCCTCAGTCTCAGCCTGCCTCAGCCTCAGCCTGCCTCAGCCTCAGCCTCAGCCTGCCTCGGCCTCAGCCTGCGTCAGCCTCAGCCTCAGCCTGCCTGAGCCTCAGCCTCAGCCTGCCTCGGCGTGCCTCAGCCTCAACCTCAGCCAGCCTCGGCCTCAGCCTGCCTCGGCATCAGCCTGCTTCAGCTCGGGCATTCAACATATGGCACAGGACAGGTGTTCTGGGAACACAAAGATCACGCAGTGGCCCACAGTGGGCTCCGGACAATCAAAATATGGTACAGGAATGGTGTTCTGGGAACACGAAGAACACGAAATGGCCTACAGTTGGCTCCGGGCATTCAAAATGTGGCCTGGGAGTGGTGTTCTGGGAACACGAAGAACACGAAGTGGCCTACAGTTGGCTCCGGGCATTCAAAATGTGGCCCAGGAATGGTGTTCTGGGAACACGAAGAGTAGGAATCCATATGAAACTATTGGAATCTATAAGAGTCCTGGGGAGCCCACGGATTCCCCCAGATTCTCCCGGCACCCGCCCAGACCCCCCTGGGGAGTCAAGATGCTCTCTTTTGAGCCCACTAGAAGCCTATCAGTTTTCGCTGTTAGGTAAAAGCGACTGGCTCATAAACTCTCGGAGTGCCGCGCAGATTTCTTGGTTCGGCGCCAAGGCTCCCTTGCGGCGCCTGTGGCGCCGCCCCTGGTGCGTTCCGCGCGCCAGGGATGAGGTTCCTCGCGGAGCGCTGACAAAAATATGGTTGTGCAAATGATTCCTCTTTTTCCAAAATTGGCATGCAGCGGACGAGATCTGAAGCAAACGGATCCTGGACCCCGGGTCCTATCCCCAAGGTCCCGCTCTTCATCCAGAGCATAGACCCAAGAGGGCCCGGGGAAAGCCCCAGGAGCCCGAAGACATGAAGGGGGCCCCAAAGCCCTGAAGACGGCGAACGATTACAGGAACCGCCTCCCTCGGGTCCCGTGGGCTTCATGGCGTGGAAAGAAAGGGGGCCTGGCCGAAACGGAACGCCTGTCAGGCAAGCCGGTCAGTACCGCCCAGGCGACCCCTGGGGTTCGGCCTTGTCTGGAACTGCCAAGCGACATCCGGCCTGTCGTCGCCCATGCGGCGGCCCAAGAGCGGCGGCAAGGGCGCCCAGCGAGATGGCTTCCGGAAAGGCCCGGCTGCAAGAAACACGCGTGAAGCAGCGAAACACAATGCATTCAACCCGAAAAATACGGACGAGCGATAAGGATGCAATGGCTTTGGGAGGCCATGTCGACACTTTGCGAGCGGGGCTCGGCCAGCGAAGTGTCCAAGGATGGGCCGAAGGAGAAGGATGCAACGGTAACCTTGTAAAGTTACTCATCCTTACTGTGCGGGTTGATTGTAACGCATTGGCAACTGGCCCTCGTGCGACCAACGTGCTCCTCTCATTGAACCGTGCCACAGCTGAGGCACCTGGGCCATTCCTCCTCACGACCTCCATCCTTTGCGCTTCGTCCGTTGTCGGGCTCTTCTAGGGACTTGCGGGAAACCAGGGTGCCTTGGTGAGTCTGGACCCACGGGGTCGGCGGGTCGGTCGAGTCCAGTCAGTCCAGAGACCGTAGAGGAACGCGTCCCGCACCCAGGCTTTCTCCTGGGACCAGCTCGGACGGTCCCGGGGCCCAGGCGGAAATCCCCAGGAGCACGAGAACGGCGAAACAACCTCCAGGGCCCCCTTCCTGCAGGCGCCCCTGCCCTTCATGGCGACACGTGTTGTTCATCAATGTTCGCTTGGGGAGCTGTTTTCTTGAGATCCGACGTTGGTTCCATATTTCTGCTGCATTTTTCGAACCAGATCGATATGCGATGGCCTCGGATGCCGAAGCTGGGCGGAAACGCCAAGCGTGAAAAACTTGCAACGCCCAGATCTCACGGTCTTCGAGATGATCTCTGCCTCTTGGCACACACCCCAGGTCCCGACCCATATCCCAGGAAGGGCTCTTCGCCTCGAATCCTGTTTGACGGTCCCAAGACCCGGCGATGGCCCCCAGAGTCCGAAAACAAGGAAAACCTTCCCGTCGTGATTTTTGGTCACGAAGAAAAGGGTCTAGTACATTACTTAGCTGCCTCCCGCTGGTCCCCGCCAGCCCGCCAGGGAGGCCCCGCTGGGGCAGCCGCGCCTTCTCCATCTCTAGTTTGTGCTCAAGCTCCAGGTGCTGCAGTCTGGGAGATCGGGGGCGGCCAAGAGGGGGGCGTCCAAGAGGGGGGAGTGCCAATCATGACCGGCGGCATGTGCGCGGCCAAACGGGGGGGCCAGGGACGTAATGAAAAAAGAGGAGGCGCTGTGAAATCTGGGAAAGTATCATGGCCACGCCATGATATCCACCCCCCCCTAGTCATCACCCCCCTCTTTGCCACCCCCGAAGGGGGGGGGGCCAAGGTCGCCCCGGGACGGAGGAAGGATGAGGGCAAGAACTGGGAGGGAGGAGATCAGGACCCAGACCCTTTTTTTCTGTCCGGCAGGCGCTGACCGAGCGTCCATAGCGCCGACGCGCCGTGCCCGGGTCAGGCCACCTGCACCAAATTAGGGGGGGAGGGGAGGGCCCCCACGACCCCGGCCAGCACAGGGGAGTGCGCGGCAGCGGGATGGTGGGGGGGCGTTGCCTCCGCGAGCGTCACTGGCAACGCTCACCTCAGACCAGGAGGTGCCACTGACCACTCTGTACACCCTAGCGGAGCGGGTGGGCCCAGGCAGCACGGCTTGCCCACCGTGGCGGGTACTCTGAAAATGGACAGGACCCAGACCCCCTCGCGTCACGAAAGAAACATCACGACTGCAATGTTCGACGTCCAGGGGCCATTGTTGGGCCTGGGGACCGTCAGCAAACGACGCGTGATGAAGAGCCGGCCCTGGGAGATGGGTCGAGACACCTGCAAGTCACGTCATAAAACAATCACAGCGTGCGGGAGTCTGGGGACGGGAGGGAAGAAGAGCAGGGGGGTGGGAGTTTCAGGAGGCCGCCAGCATCTCCTGGGGGGTGCAGGAGTCCTTGGGCTCCAGGAGGCCCACGGATCGGGAGGTGCTAGAGGTGCCCACAGGAGAAGGTACACCCAGGGGCGCCAGGTATGAACCCAGGTCTTCCACCAACCATAACACATCCGCGGTTGAATTGGTGATCGGGGCGTCACCCCGCAAATACGTAATGCTAGAACGTGTGCGCCAATCGTGTCTCCAGTGCCTGCCCGGGGTGCCTGAAACCGGGCTCTAGGTGCACTTGCATTGTTGCAAGGACCCCATCTCCCTGTCGGCCACAGTCGTTCCCTGACCGTGACGCATCGAGAGTGGGGGCAGTTAGGCAACGTCGCAATCGTATAGAGAGACGCGTGAGGATGCTCCGCGGTGCGTCTTCATGCGCGCAGGCCTTGTTCCTGTTTTTAGTCCCAAGAGTGATGCCACATGGTAAAATCTCGTTTGGCAAACCGTATCGTGTAGATTCGAATTTGGCGGTTCTGACTGTAGCTAGACTGTAGCTGGATTTGAACGCAGACGGGGCACCGCCGAATTCGAGAACATCGCATGTGGTGCGGAATCAAAAACCTGCGCTCGACTGTAGGATTCCTTGCGACAGGATGGATGATTAGAGGCGACAGTGCGAAACACTGCGCGTCGCCATGCTGAGTAAATCGCGCAGTGCGCATTCGCTCGGTTCCCCTTGGCGGTTACGTGGTCTTCCGTTGTCGATACGCTCGGCCTGCGGGGAAAATCGGTCCTCGAAGCGGTCGTCGCGGGGTGGCGCTCTGGGGCCGAGGGCCGAGCGGACGCGCTAATGCGCCGCAGGAGGCCACTCTGGGGAACACGAGTTAGGGAGCCCACAAAGGACGTACGCGCCCAGCTATGTACATGAACACGGCCCCTCGATCCGCGAGACTGGCCGCGTGATATGAACAATCGCGCAATGCGCACTCTCGAAACCAGCGTGGATTCGTGTACATGTACGTCCTTCTTTCGCTCCTGGACAAGCTGCGACGATCCGCGATCTGCTCGATCGCGTCTCGCGGTTCGAGCTGCTCGCGGGGAGGCCCAGACCCGGGGGGGCCCTCGGCCCCGGGGGGCACTCCAAGCAGCTCCCGCACGGAGTGGGGAGAGGGGAGCTCGCAGGAGCTCCCGGCACACCTGGCGCTCCGTGCTGCAGGGAGAGCGGAGTGCAGAGGCATCCGCGCGGTCGCGAGACGCGCCGTGGAGAAAGACCACCCCTGGCCCAGTCCGCGAGGCGTTTCAGTGTTCTTCCCTGCGGGTGGCTCAGGAAATCGAGACAGGCTCGCGTGGGCTCCTCACTCAGAAACTGCACTGATGAATCGCATGACCAACTGGATATATGGCAGCGTCTGGTCGGATCGAGTCGAGTCGGAACGTGCGTCGGAAATGGCCGCATCGGCACCGAGTCAAAATCGAAATGGATCGGCCGCGCTAAAATGCACAACAACGCCATTCAAGCACCCAACCGCGCCAAATCGCCGGAACGTCGAGATCGAATCGGAACGAGCTGGGCGGAGCCGGCATTCCACTGGATCGAACGAATCGAAATGGGTCATGCATCTGATGGCTGAGATCCATCTTGCTCGCGCTCCCCCCATCCCCATCGCTTGTCACATCCCTCCTTCCAGAGCCCTCGCCGTCAATCCAGCCCTCGTAGGGAAAGAGGTTCGCGGCACAGGAGGCGAGCCATATTCCACCTTGCTCGGCAAGATGTTGGTAAATGGTTTGAGTTGACGGTAGGCGAAGCCTTTTCGGAAATTCTGATATCTGCACATGCCCAACGTCAACATGGTCGTAGCACGCGGAGGACTGTTAGGCCGCTCAATGGTCTCGACAACTTGGGCCACTCGGTGGCCGTGTTTGGTGCAGGCAACCAACAGTCGCAAGTCAGTGCGTCCCGTCGGTCGGGGGGTCACGCCCCATCGCTGCCAATGGGTCTTCAGGACCCTTGCTGCCACGGTATGGCAGTCTGTGGGCCCGTGTGCCCGCGCAATCAGTGCGCGTGCGTGCCTGCCCGTCTCAGTCGGGCTGTCTCGGGCGCGAAGGGCAGCGAAATGTGCTTCCCAGCCCATCCGCCCAATGATTTTCAGCTCGATCTTCTGGCATGGGACTCTTGATCTCGGACCCGCACTGCCAGGGGCTCATGCCCTGGCGCTGCCATTTTGAGACCGTCTGGCCATTCAGGGGTCATTGCGGCTTGGGCCGCTCAGTGGCCACATCTGGCGCAGGCAGCCAAGGGCGCGTCCTGAATTAACGTCTCTTCGGTTGGGGAGTCACGCCCCCGCACTAGCATTGGATCTTCAGTACCTGCTGCCGTTCACCGGTGTTTGGCTTTAGCTGACTCTGCCCGCCTCGGCCTGCCGTCGCGCGTCGGAGCGCCTGCACGCGCGGTCGTCTTCATCGGGTAGAGACGAGCGCCCTGGAGAGCGAAATACGTTTCAGCTTGGTAATCCAGAAGCCGCATTAAAGTGATCATTTGTTTTTTGGCCCCCCCTCTGTCACAGAGGGGGTCTGAGATGCCCCCCCTCTGTCACAGAGGGGGTCTGAGATGCCCCCCCCTCTGTCACGGAGGACCTCGTTCTGGGTGCTCTTCTGCCACGGGAGCTCCCGATACGATTGGAGACGATAAAATGTGATAGCGGGATGGGGGATTGGAGGGGGAGGGAGAAGAAAACGATGAAGGAGAGGAGGCAACGACAGCACCGATGAAAGCACCGTTTCTTTTTCCTTCTCCGCTCGGGCAGCGGTCGCCGAGCACGACGGCGCGCGCGAGTCGCCGCCGCTCACGATGCATTGGCAAGGCCTCCGCTGCTGCGGAGGGTCGACGTTCGGCCGATGAGGCCTCCCTCCGCTGCTGCGGAGGGGCGGCTCCTGTGCGATGGTTCAACTAAGCTTTTCCCAGGGATTGGTTTCGGGGGGGGGTTCGACCCACCTCCAAGTCGTGGTCGCGACCTCCCAGTGCCCCTGGCCGCTACTCCACCCACTGTGGCTGCTCCACCAGTCACTGGGGCGTTGGTCGCTGCCGAATGCAACTTGCATGTCGCGCCAGGCGGAGTCGACCATGCGGTCCTGCAGCGAGGAAGCCTCGCCGCTCGGCTGTTGCCACTCGCGCTCCTCGCCCTCCTTGGTGCGCCACCGCTCATCCCTGCGCCACTCCTCGTCTGTTGGTTGCTGCCGTGGCGTTTGTGGCCTCCGCTGCTGCGGGGGCTCTGGCGGCTCGTGGCCGAGGGCAGCGATCGCGTCCGAGATGTAGATGGCGGCGCCGCGCTGCCCTCGCTGCTCCAGCGGCGCAGGCCCTGGAGATGGGCACTGCGGGGTCGGCTGCCACCATGGGGGGTGATAAATAATTATTTATATATCCCCTCCCTGTCAACTCCCGCCCCTTCCCGACACTCATTTCCTTATGTCATCCCTCGTCCTGCTCAGCCTATTCCTCATTCCCTCTCCTCCCTCCTGCCCTCCCCGTGCTCCACCGCCCCTCTCCCCCCCTCCCCCTTTCAACCCCCCGCCGCGACCTTCCATCGCCAGCCGCGGGCATGTCGCGGCCGTCGTCCGCGCTTTCGTCTGCCCATCTTGGTGGGCGCCACGCCTGTTGGGCGCGCTCGTCTTGCTCGCCCCTCTCGCTGCGCTGCTCTGGTGCCTGGCGCTCGTGCTGCTCGGGCGGCAGCGGCGCCCTGAGCGCAGCTGCCAGCTGTTTCTGGGCGCGCCTGTCTTTCCTCTCTTTGGCTCTCTCCTGCTTCCTCCCCGGCGAACGCACGCTGGCCATGCGCATTTGGAACAGGAGAGGGTAGTGGGCGCCGCCGTGCCAGCGCCCCTCCACCTCCACGGTCTCTGGCGGGAACGTCTTCTGCAACGCGCGGAAGAGGGTCACCTCGCGATTACTAGAGAAGCGGCGGTCCCCTCTAGCCTCAGCCTCGGCGCGCCTCAGTTTCTCACTCTCCTTCTCTTGGATCTTGCGTTGGCATTCCTCTGACTGAGTCAGTAAATCCTGGAGGTGCTCGCGGGCGTCTTTTTTCGGGTAGTAGCAAGAGTAAGGCATCCCAGGGCCTCCGTTCTGGCTGTGGTGCCAGTACGTCGGCTGCGATGATGGGCTGGTGGCGGCCCCCGCTGCTGCGGGGGCCTCTGCCTTGCTTCTGTTACGGTACCCGATCTCACCGATCACCGACTTGCGTGCGAAGAGCAACCCCGTCTCGTCTCTGTCGTGCACGGCGCTCAGCGGCCAGCACAGGGTGTACTCGCCAGGCCTGTTGAGAACGAAGATGCCGCAGCTGTCCAAGCACGGAGTGCCGTCCAATCCGCGCCAGAAGTACGCTGCTGCCGTCTCCAATCGCATGCCTAGACCCCGAAGACTCGGCAGCGTCTGTGTGAGCGCCATGTTGAAATCCCCACAAAGGATGTCAACGCTGTTGTCCTGCAAGATGGTCGCCAACCTCGGCCACCACGTCTTGTGAGCCTCGTTGAAGCCTCTGGAATTTTTCGCCGTGTCGCGGTGGAGGTGCACCGCGCACGCCCGCACTTTCGAGCCGAAGTGGGCGTAGGTTTGATCGAAGTAGAGCTCAACCACCATGATCCTCGAGAACGCTTCCATCTTGCGCCCTCTTGCTGTTCTGTAGTGGCCGTCGACACTCCTTTCCCAGTGGAGCAGCCGCATTTCGTAACACAGATTTGCGCGCGCAGCGATGCACAAGGACTTGTCCTCACGCCCGCGCAGGGTCAAGTATTCGTACTCTGGTCGATTCTGGAGCTGTTGGCAATCGCCAACACTCGCAGCACGACTTCCTCTTGCTGTCGCCATCGCTGCTGCGGGGGCGACAAAAGGCCCACCGCTGCTGCTGCTTTGGCCCTCCGCTGCTGACGCCCCCGCTGCTGCGGGGGCGTCCGCCTGCAGCGGCGGTGGTCTCCCTGGCCGCTGTAGGATTGACTCCATCTGCTCCTCACATTCCGCAAAGCACGCCACGAGAGCAGGGCAATGCCGCAGCTGCAACTCAAGTCTCCGCCGCTGGTCCGCGTGGTTGGTCTCGCTCGGCATGGAACCCCAGTTCCCGAACAGGACGGAAAGGTTGCCCACGTTGTCGTTCCGTGGCCTGTTCACGTCAGCCGCTCTTCTTTCGCAGAAGAATTTTGGCGGGGCGGTGTCGCGAAGAACGCATTCGCGCCGCTCGACGTCGTTGGGCGGCCTGCAGCCCCTAAATTCCTGAGGCTCTTCGTCATCGCTCGGATCCACCACGGAGTCGCCTGGGCGGGTGCGTATCGTAGAAACTTCTGATCGCGCCGCCGCTGCTGAGCTTGAGACGCCAGGCGGCGCAGCCCCCGCTGCTGCGGGGGCGCCCTCTGGCACAAGGGCCCAAGGACCCTTCCAGGGTTCTGCCTGACCACCTGCAGGTCGCCAAACCTTCCCAGATTTCGCTGTGAACACTGCCGTCAGTCGGCCCCGAGGCCCCGCTGCTGCGGGGCCCAATGGGCTGCTGCTGCTGCTGGTGGCCGCGGCCATCGCTCCCTGCCCCCGCGTTGCAGGGGGGGCGGCCGTCACAGCCGAACTCCCGGGGCCGAAACGGCGGTGGAAGGAGGGGGGCGGGGCGAAGAGGAGGAAGACGGGGCGGATAGGGAAGGAAAGGGCGGGCAGAGAGAGAGAGAGAGAGAGAGAGAGAGAGGGAGAGACAGGGAGATAGTGAGAGAGGGATAGAGAGAGAGAGAGAGAGAGAGAGAGAGAGAGAGAGAGAGAGAGAGACGGACGACGATAACGAGAGAGAGAGAGAGAGAGAGAGAGAGGGATAGAGAGAGGAATGATATAATGACCAGGAGAGATCAGGGAGAAGGAGGGGGGAGAGCAGGAGGAGGGGCGGAGTGATCGACACCCGCGTGGTTTTCTCCCCCTGCCTGCTCTCCCCCTCCTCTCACCTCCTCCCCCGCCCCCCCTCCTCCCTGTTTCTTCTGCGCAAGGCCTGCGCTACGTCCGCGCGCGCACGCGGCACCTCAGTCGCAGGCAGGTGGGAGAGCAGTGGCTGCTGCCCGAACTCACACCCCGCGCCTCGCCGCTGCTGCGGCGGGCCGCGCCTCTCAGAGGCCCCCAGCTGCAGGGAGCGCAAGCGCCAGGGAGCCAGACAGACGGCGTCGCGTCTCACTGTGCACAAACATGCTGAAAGCTCTCGGGTTGCCCCCCAAGTACTCGTCTATGACGTTCTGCAACCATGTGGCAAACGTCTCCGGCCACTTTCCACCGAAGTCCTCCATGCCAGCGGCGTCCCATTCCCGCCGAAACCAGTCAAAATCTGACCGCTGAGCTGCAGAAAGCCCAGAACCCAAAATCGCAAGGCGATTCAGCGCGTCGCACCTCGACGTTCGACCCGCCGCGCCTCCGCAGCTGCGAAGGCCCGCGCCCAGCTCGGATAACCCGACATGCTTCATCCTGTGTTTGATATCTATGGCTGCCTCTGCGTCTAAGAGTTTGGCTTGCTGTGTCCTCAGCAGCTTGCGCGCTTTCTTTACTTACGTCGTCCCCCAGGCGGGTTAGCTCTTCTCTGCGCCGCGCCTCGACATCCCGCTGTCGTTTCTCGTTTCTGAGCGTCGCCTCGCGGGCGCCCTCGTATGCTGCGAGGGCTCGCTGAACCCCAGGATCTTCCTTCGACACTTCACGCACTCGCCCCCGTTCTTTCCGTAATTGCGTCTCCATGAACGTGGCCCCCGCGATGTCGCCCCAGCTGCGCAACTCCTCAGCGATCGACGAATACGTTCTCATCAATTCAGACGTCTGCTCCGCAGTTTCCATACGAGACGTCGACAGGCCAGGCGGTGCCTCCAGCGCGCTCTCCCCCGCCGCTGCTGCGGTGAGACTTTGATTGGCCCATTCGTAGTCAAACTCGCCAGCGGCGCTCCACCCGTCGTCGTCCTCGCTCCCATCATCTTCATCTCCTTCGAGGGCGTCGACGGAATTGCCACCCTCAGTGCCCCCGCTGCTGCGGAGACCCTCGGCTGCGTCTTCCGCCCCCTCCATGCCATGCCAAATCTTGTCGCCCTCGTCCAGAGCCGTGTCGTCTCCAAGGTTTGCGAACACGTCGTCGCAGTGGCCGCGTCGAGGGCGCGGGAGGACCAATCGCATGATGTCTTTGTAAGTCCATCTCAAGCGCCCCGCCTGTACCTCTTCTTCGACCTCCGCTACTGCGGCGGCGACCTTCTTACGCATCCCCAACTTTCTCCAGAAATGGCCTGCCTCCTTGCATATGCGCGCGTCCAAGTCCGCATCCCACAGATTTGCCTTGAAACCAGTTTCCCAGTACCCGTCTGCCGCAGCCAAGTGAAGACTCATTTGGGACATCACTTCCACCATCAAGTCAATGCATTCTAACTTGTCCAGCTGTGGGACGCACTGGCCCAGCCTCATGGCTCTCAGCAGCGCGGCTCCTTCTCTCTTCATGTACTCGCGCTTGGCGTGTTGATTCAGATGTGTGTCCACAGTTTGGAGGATTGGGGTTACGCCGCCCCCGTGCGGGATGAACACGTACCCTCGAGACCAACATAGCTTACTCACAAGCGGGGACAAGTGAGGGCCATGATCATCCGCCATCATAATTCTCCACTCCCGCTGCTGCGGAGGCTCTGGCAGATGAGGGAGGTGGCGGTCCAGGTACGCGAGCACGCACGGTGTCCGGTAAGACCCCTTGGTGCCGGTGCCGAACCCTCGGCGCCGAAGGTGTTCGAGCAGGCGCGGCCTCAACTTCTCTCCTCCCCCCTCCGCCTTGAACATGCACTCCATCGGTGGGGGGCCTTCTCTCCGCAGTCGATCCTTGTCGCTCATTGTCATGAAATTGGCCGTCCACCGCTCCCGCACCGCGCCGTGGCACTCCACCAGTGGCACTTCGACCCCCGCTACTGCGAGGGTCCTCACGCCAGCTGATCCTGTTTCATTGTGGTGGAAAGGCGACTGGTCGAAGTTCTCCATCTCGGGATCCTGCTCGTTGAGTACCCTAAACACGTTCAGCCAGCCTCGCTCGAGGCGCTCTTCCAAGACGGGCAGCGGGCACTTGTACTTCCTGTTCGGGTACCGCATGCTGAGGCCGTATTCCTTGCGCCAGGAGGCCCACCAGCGCGACCTCAACTCCACGGCGGCGGGTCGCTGCCCGATCCGCAGCTGCTGCGTGACGTACTCGCTCATGAGCTCCAACGCTTTGGTCTGGAGCATGCTTTGCGTGAACCTTGCTATCTTCGCTGGCTCTCTTTGGGTACTTCGCAGTCCACTTTTGATCATCTTCCAATCCACACTGTGCCGAATGGAACTCCACCATTCAAACAGAGCTTACCGCAACCAAGGGCATTTTCGAGCTGGGCCCTGTCCCTGTTGTGGTATCCTTTTCCGCCCTTTCCACTTCAGGAGGCGCCCCTGCCCGTGCTGCTTTTCGTGTCCCCGCGGCTGCCGAACAGCCTCCGCTACTGCGGAGGCGTATTTCGACGACAGAAAAGCCTTGTGCCAGCGCCGCACAACGCGCGTGCGCTTCCTGAGAGGGAGACGGGACATGGAACCCCAGTCCCACGCATCCATGAATGAACGCGCCCCTCCATACGGAAAGCGGTCTCCAGGCGTCCAGCCTAAAGAGCGCATGTGCTCGTCGAAAGCACCCGCTATCTCCATCCTCGAGCACAGGAGCGACGGGACCACCACGCGCTTCTTGTTCTGGGCGGGGGCTTTGCGCTCGCAGCCGCGGTTCCTGTACCTCAAGAGCTGCTCCTCCCGCTCTGCGGGCATCAACTCCCGAGCTACGTCCAGGGCGCACGCAGCGTCTGTCAGTCCTGTCCACCATTGGATGGCTTGCACGAGCTCCTGACAGACAGCCTCGGCGTCGACTTCCACCACGGCCAAGTCCTCAGGTGGCGCCGCCGCTGCTGCGGCGGCAACGCCCTGTGCTCTCGGAGGGGCGGCGTGGCCAGGCTGCGGGACAAGTTCTTCGTCGTCTAAGGCGCTCTGCAGGCGACGAAGCTCCTGGACGTCATCCTGCGTGACTTCTTGTGTCAGGACCATCGCGTCGAGGAACCACGCCAGCCGCACCCTTTGCACGATGTAGTCCGCGATGTCCTGGCGGGCGGGCATGGAGGAGGGGCAAGGAGACTCGGTGGGGAGGGCACGAGGGGAGAGAAGGGCGGGATGGGAGAGGCATGAAGGCAGAATGGGGAGACAAGGAGGGGAAGAGCATGTGGGGGCAGCAGAGATGGAAGCGAAGGATCAGGGTGGTCGGAGAGAGCAACTGTCCTGGCGGAGCTCCCTGCGAGACTCTCGCGTGGAAACCTCCTGGGTCATCTGCAACATGCAATCCAAACCGCAGTCCCCGTCTGCGACTGTGGACACGACGAACACACCGAGAGCCGAATAGAAACCGTCCACCGTCGAAGCATCTCCCGTGAAATCCACAAAGTCGGTGGAGACGCCTGCGATAAAATGATTGCATCGAAACAAAGGATACTCCTCCGACACGGGGGCCCAGTCCGGTGGCCCCGAGTCTCGGGGGACGGCGCAACACGCGATCGCGTCCACCGCAGGCTCGCGGGTTAACTCCTCTAGTTTCCACGGCGGCAAGACAGCTTTGCAAAGGTCGACTCTGTTGCGTCCTTCCCACACGTAGACGCGCACCTTCCGCAACAGCGCAAAGATTACGAAAACAGAATATCCTATCCACTCTCGGCCTCCCCCCGGCCTTCCGCGAATACTGCGCGACAGCTTCATCAATTTCTCGAAGCACCTCTGGCCTTGTTCTGAAAGTGCCCCTGCAGGCGCCCCCGCTGCTGCGGGGGCGCCTGCAGGGGCAACCGCAGCGCCTGCTGTCGCGGCTGTCTGTTCACAGGCGGTAACTGCCGCAACTTCCGCCCCTGGAAGCACGGGTTCCGCTACGTCGCGAACAGCAAGCGGGGCGGGTTGGGGGAAAGCGACAGGGGCAACCTCCTTTGCTGAGAGAGCTGCTGTTGCCGCGGAGTCCTTCAAGACAGACTCCACTGCGGAAGCGGCCTCGGCGATTGCGTCGGCGCCAGGCGCGCCAGCAGGACCTACGGACGCCTCCGCTGTGGCGGGCTCTGCAGAAGGGCACGCGCACGGCGCCGCCGCCACTTCAGGAGGAGGCGCGCACGCTTCCGCTGACGCACCCGCTGCTGCGGGGCCGTCAGAAGAGCCCACATACGGCTCCGCTGCCACTTCAGCAGGGGCCACGCACGCCTCCGCTGACGGCCCCGCTGCTGCGGGGCCTTCAGCAGGGCCCACCGACGGCTCCGCTGCCGCTTCAGCAGGGGCCTCGCACGCCTCGGCCGGCGCCTCCGCTGCTGCGGGGGCTCCCGCTCCTGCGGGCCACCCGCCCGCGCATTGCACTAAATGCCAGGGCGCTTGCAAGTCTGACCACTTATTGTAGTCCACGGAACCGTCCGCCAGACGATGGTCGCTGGGACACGGCCACTGCGAGCAGAAATGAATCTTCTTACACATGCGTCTGCCAGAGTCATAATGGCAAGCCGCGCCGCTGCTGCGGCGCATAACGTACCCGAATCCGAATATTGTCCCCTTTAGTTTCCGTGGGTTCATGAGCACGAAGTCGGGGTCTTTCTTTTTGTCTTCTTGGTACCAAAACTCCACAAATTCGCTGGCCTCGCGGTCGTGCCCGACTCGCAGAGGCGCGTTTGCAGGGCGAGCGTCTCCTGGGTCTGGAGGCGGAGCGGCTGCGGCTGCCATGATGCCGAAGCCATGCGCGCGCACACGCGGCCGCCCTCTGGTCTCGAGCCCAGCGCTGCAGGGCAAGCAAACGGCCGCATCCCCCCACAAGGAGGATGTACAAGGGGGCGGGAGGAACGAGGAACAAGGGAGATATGCGGGGACCAGCGGACACACGCCTGAAAAAACACGACCGTCGGCATGCTTCGCGAGGGTTGCTGCTGTGAGATGGGCTGGTGAGGAGGGGCCCGAACGACTCACACCAGGACGAGCGGCCCGAACGACGCGCAGAAAACTCAGAAGCATGCGCACACGAACGAACGCCCCGAACGACTCCGAGAACACTCCCCAGAAAACAAGGCCAGAATGTAGGAAGTCGTCGACATCGTCGTCGAGGGAAGGCGAACGCGGCACGGGGGATGATGATAGTCTCCTCTTCCACCGTGAAGCAAGAGCCCCCCCCAAAAAAAAGCGGGCCGCTCGGGCGTTTGTACTAGACGCCAAAAGTGCAACATCCCTGCAGGCCGCCTCTGCAGGAATTGAGGCGCAGCCCCTCCCGCAGCCGCGCTGCGGATGCGCCAGCGGGCGCGGGGGAGCGGCGGCGGCGCCAGCGCGCAGCTGGTAGCTGTCCCCTCCTCCCCCCCCATCATGGCGATGATGAGAATGATGAGCATCCTACGATGATGAGGCCCTATGTCCTGTCCCAGAGTCTCGGGCCCCGCCCTGGGCCGCGGGCCACGCCCCTGCGACCGTGTTATATATACATACATATATATATATAAATACACACATATACGTATGTACATACATATACGTCGACACACCATACATACACAATATATACATATATGCATCATGTAATCAGTCAGCGGAGGCCCGACGCCGCCCAAGACGACCGCACGGAGCGAGAGGCAGAGCGTGCCTCGAGACAATATTTTCTGTTTCTCAGGGGTTTTCTCTGGTTGGCGACGCGCCGCCACCTGCTTCGCTTTCGATGCGCCCTTCACGGTTCCGAGGAGATCCGCCATGGGATCCCGACCTTTTTTCTCCCGCTGCTGCGGGGGATCCTGCTGCAACCCCCGCTGCTGCGGAAGCGTTTTTCACAGGAGTCGACGCTTCATCCACGTTGCCTCCTTCTCCGACGCGAAGCTTCCCAAGCACTTGCTCTAACATTGTCGTTTCGTTCAAGGCGCCCTTCACGGCACTGAGACCACGGACCACCTTGAGCATGCACAGGCGGTGCTTTCCGACGGGCACGAAGGCTTCTAGGCTTTCCTCGCCGCCAAAGGGAACATAGCGCTCCTCAAATTCCAGAGCAAATCCCGATGTTCCCTCGTGACTTCGGCACAGTCCGCCCGTCGCGCAGAGCACCCCCATGCTCGCGTCATCTTGGCGCGCTGCTTTCCCGATAACGACATCCCGCCATGTTTCCGATGCCTTGCGTTTCATGCCGCCGCGCGCAAGCCCTCGCTGCTGCGAAGGCGCCCGCGTTCTAGGTGTCAACTCCCCTCACTGGTGATCCGCCTGAAAACGGCTATGGAAAGCGGACTCCTCGTCTCGAACAAATCCTCCTACTTCTCATCGGACTCCAAAACCTAACCACTTCTTGTGGTCGCTTTTCCACGGCCACTGCGAGCATAAATGAATATTCTTCCATGTGCGTTTGCCATATTCATAATGGCAAGCCGCGCCGCTGCTGCGGCGCATAACGTAATTACCCGAATCCGAATATTGATCTCTGTAGTTTCCGTGGATTCATGAGCACTCTGTCGGGGTCTTTAGTTTTGTCGTGTTGCTATAAAAACTCCACATTCGTTGACCTCGCGGTCGTGCCAGACCCGCAGAGGCGCGTTTGCAGGGCGAGCGTCGCCTGGGTCTGGGGGCGGAGCGGCTGCGGCGGCCGCGATGCGGAGGCCATGCGCGCGCACGCGCGGCCGCCCTCTTGTCTCGAGCCCAGCGCCGCAGGGCAGGCAAACGGCCGCATCCTCGCAATGATCCTCCTGTCGGTGCTGCTAGTGTGATGTTGCTGCTGCTGTTGCTCCTCCTTCTCCTCCTCCTCCTCCTCCTCCTCCCCCCCCATCCTACTGGTCCCAACCCCTCCGCCCCGTCCTCGCCAGATTCCGCGAGTTCCTTTTTGTCCTCTAGCGCGCGAGCGCTGGAGAGCCGCAGGCTCGCGATCCCCCGCGCGCGCCCTAACCCCTGTCCAGTCGACAGGAACCCGCAGGCATCCACCTCAGCGGTCAGCGCGCCGCTGGTGCGGTGCATGCACCGAGTCTGTTTGCACAAAAAAAGCCGTTGTAGCGGTCAGCGCGCCGCTGCTGCGGCGCGCGCCAGCGAGCGGATAACGAGGGCATCACTGCTTTGTGTCCTGTTTGATGGCTTTCTGGACCACGTCCTCCAAGAACGCTAGAAGAACCTGCTTTTGCTGCGCACGGGTGGACTGTTTCAAGGGCGTCGTCACTTCCGTCAACGCCACGCCTGTGGACCATTTCTCCTCGTTCAGATCCTGAATCCTGGAGGCCCATGTTCGGCCTGCCATTGGCCCTCCTTTGACCTCCAGTGTCCACATCCCAGACGGGCACCACCTGGTGGTCCACGGGCGCTTCTCGTCCAAAGCGTCGTCCTCGTCGTCGTCGTTGGGTTCGGGGACGCTTTTGCCCTGGCTCTCCTCGCACAGGTAATGCAGAAGCCAAGGCAGGTCCTGACTATGAACGAGTAGTTGCCCATATTTGTTCTCATACACACAAATCTCTTTCGTGTCGGCCTCATCTGGCTTAGGAGACATCGGCATGGTTACTCTGCAGAGCGTGCCTCGAGGAAACCCTTTCTGTTTCTCAGGGGTTTTCTTCGCTTTCGATGCGGCCTTGACGGTGCCGGGGAGATCCGCCATGGGATCCCGACCTTTTTCTCCCGCTGCTGCGGGGGGCCCTGCTGCAACCCCCGCTGCTGCGGGGGCCTCTTTCACAGGAGTCGCCGCTTCATCCACGTTGTATCCTTCTCCAGCGCGAAGCTTCTCATACAATTGTTCTAACAAGTTTGTTTCGCTCAAGGCGCCCTTCACGGCACTGTGGCCACCGACCACTTTGAGCATCCACAGGCGGTGCTTTCCGACGGGCACGAAGGCTTCATTGCTCATCTCGCCGCCCAAGACAACACAGCGCTCCTCGCATTCCAGAGCAAATCCCGCTGCTCCCTCGTGACTTCGGCACAGCCCGCCCGTCGCGCAGAGCACCCCCATGCTCGCGCCATCTTGGCGCGCTGCTTTCCCGACAGCGACCTCCCGCCATGCGTCCTCTGCCTTGCGTTTCATGCCGCCGTGCGCAAGCCCCCGCTGCTGCGAAGGCGCGCGCGTCCTAGGCGTCGCCCCCCCTCAAAAGTGAACCGCCTGAAAACGGCTATGGAAGGCGGGCTCCTCGTCTCGAACAGATCCTCCTACTCCTCATCCGCATCGTGCTCCCTCCACGAGATTCTTTCCATCTCATCCAACCCATCCCCCTCCTTCTCTCCGAACGAGCACAGCTGCCTTCCCTGTCCCTTGACCGCCCCTCTGCCCCTTGAGGGGGGGCCTTGTGTGCTCTGACCGGCCCTCTGTCCCACAGAGGGGGGCGCCCTGATCGAACGACCACCCCTGTTTCACAGAGGAGGGCGCGCGGAAACGCACGACCCCACCCCCTCTGTGACAGAGGGTGTCCCGCGCTTTTCCGCCCGACCCCCTCTGTGACAGAGGGGGTCCCGCGGAAAAGCGCGGGGCCCCCTCTGTCACAGAGGGGGTCGGCCTTGCGTGCTTCGACCGCCCCCCTGTCCCACAGAGCGCCCCGCGAACAGGACGGCAGGACGATGAGCAGGACGATGAGCACGGAGAGAGGAAAACAGGACACGGGAGGGAGGCGGGAACGGACGAGGGGGGACGGAGACGGAGGCGAGGCGCGAGGGGAGGGCAGGACGAACATAGAGGGAGAGGAGCAGGACGAGACCTGGCAGGGGATATGCACCAGGAGAGAGATCTCATGGAGGAAGAGGAGGGGAGGGGACGAGAGGCACTCACATTTTCCGCATTTGCAGGCCCTCGCACTTGCTCCATTTCTCAGCGGCCGCCGCGCCGCCATGAAAATTGACGTACCACCGACACTACTGCGGCTGATGCGTGACCTCTCCCATCCCTGTCTGGTGCTGTTTCTGCTGCCCCCCTCCCCCCTCCCTCTTCGACCTCCTCTCCCCGCCCTTTTCCTCCTCCCCTCCAGCTGACGGCTGCGGGCTGCGACGGGTGGATCATCGGCCGCTGTCATCTGCCGCTCCGTTTCGCGCACCCTCCGCTGCTGCGGCGGGATCACACGAAGTGGGCCCCCTGGCCAGGGATTGTCATCTTGCCGCTCTTGGGGGTTTTCCGTCCCTCCTCGGCGTCCTTCTTCCGTTTCTTCTCCTGCTCTTTCTGCTCCTTTTGCCATGCCTGCTTCTCCTTGTGGGTGTCGGTGGCCCTCTTCTCCTTTGTGATCTGCAGCATCAGCCGATCTCCGCGCACCAGCGGCACCGTGTTGTGCATGCACGGGACAAGCACGCTGCAGACGCGGAGGGGGGCGGCTGGCTGGCACTTTGTCATTGTCTGGAACTCTTGTGGTCGAAGTGCAACGTTGAACTTCCAGTGCTCCTGTCCCTGCACTAGCTGGGCTCGGGCAAGTTCTTCTGGTGTCATCCTCTCAACTCCCCAAAAGAAGTGCAAGGACTCGGTACCTCCGAACTTAAACTGGTACGGATTCTCTTCCTGTTCGGCCTCGCCCTGTGCAGGCGCCGCTGCTGCGGGGGCCGCCTCGTCGAGCTGCGGACCCACGGGCGCCTCGCCCTGCGCAGCCCCCGCTGCTGCGGAGGCCGCTTCCTGCGGCGCGGGCTTGAGCTCCAGCTCTGGTAATTTGAAATCAGGTTGTGCCCAATATGTTTCCATTTTCTCGACAGGAGTCGGACGTTTCTCACCGACTAGCACCTCCACTGCCCGCGGATTGCTCGAGACTTTCGGGAAAATCTTCGCGGTGGGGCAGCAAGGGAAGAGCATCAGTTTCCCCTCGGCGATGTCCCCAGTAGCCACCACATGGACACTCTTGGCTTGAACGTCATATTGCATCTGGACGGGTTGGGCGCAAGTGTCCGCGTGACGATGGAAGCCAGTCATGACTTCCGCGATGCTTGCTTGGTGCCACCTGTCTGTGTCGAGATTGCCAGACGGAGCCGAAGCGTGCCACGATTTCACTGGGACCACCATCAGGCTGTTCACGGGCTTGGACACTTCAGACATCTGCCTGTTCAGAGGCTTGTCTTCTTCGTTGAACTCTATCAATACTGGCTGCGGGCGAGAGCCCTCGCCACCTCCGCCGCTGCGAGGGCCAGCGGGTTTCTCGGGGGCCGCGGGCAACTTGTCGGTCCACGGCGCAGGAGGGGGCGGGAACTCTTTCTGCGCGTTCTTTTCCATTTTCTGCCAGGCCTCGCGTACTTCAGCATAGTACGGACGCACTGTCTCGCACACGGCCTCCACAACTGCCTCCAGACGAGGTTTGTTAGCCTTCACCCTTACGTACACCTGGTAGAAGGTGTCCGTCGCAGTCAGAACCGCCCCCGCGGTCAAAGTCGCGCTCTTCTCCTCCCCGTGGGCCTCCGCTGCTGCGGGGGCCAATATGCGACGGACATACCCCAACAAAGAATTGAGCTCCTGTATCCGACTGTTGCCCTCGCTGTGTCCCCAAGCCGTTTCCGGCGCGGGGCATTGTCCGCACCTCGGCTCTTGCGAGTACGCCCTCATGACAAGGGCTACCTTCACATGGGGACAATCTATGGGGAGTTGGTTGAGAACGCTCCAGGTGGCTGGTGCCAGGGAACGTATTTTGTGATCCACCCAACGTCGATCATAATCTAGAATTTGCGGTATGAGCTGCCCTGATGCGGCCCCCACGTTGATGACGAAAGTAAACATGTCCTCGAACCATTTGGCCTTGGCGTACTCGGGATGTCGTTGCGCGCAAGCCTTGAGAACAGTTTCGTACGAGATATTCACGGGGTGTCCTGTCTCAGATCCGCGCGATGCTTTCTTGCCCGCCGCTGCTGCGGTGGCGACGAAATCAGCGACGGACGTCAGGACCTCGATTTCGTGAGAGGTCACACCTTTTCCCTGTGGGTCGTTCAGGGCCGCGGAAATGATCGCGGGGCCTTGCGCGAAGACGGCATCGAAGTGAATTTCCCACGAGAGCACCTCGCAAAGCAAACCGTTATCGAGCACGTCCATGAGTTCTGTGAACTTCGGTGCGCGACGCATTTTTGGGATATCCCAGGAACCACCTGTACCTGTCTGGAACTCCTCCAAACCACATCCTTTGTGGTCTTCGGGAATGACCCACACTGCGCCGTGCTTGAGGTTCAGCAGACCAAGGGTTAGGGTGCAGTGGCTCAGCGCCCCGTAGTTGAACGTTGACAAGCTTGTGTACGCCGAGCGTAGAGCCTCCACGGACTTCGTTTTCTGCAAGTTGTGGTCCGCGTGCGCCGTGTACGGCCTGCCATGGAGGCGCTCGTAATCGGCCTTCTTCCCCGCAGGGAGTTCCTGAACAACCACTGCTTCGTGCTGCGCCTCGTTCAAGAGGAACCTGTCTTTCAGAATGCCACACAGGAGATTAACCACTCTGGCAGCGGAGGGGCACGTCCCACCTCTGTTCTGCGGGTGGACGCAGATATCCTCCAAGGAAATTTTGGCCTTCAGCCGCTGGCCCTCGGAGTCCTTCAAGGCATAGCGGCTGCGCAACGTGGCGGCATCATTCAGGGGACCTGACTTGATGTCCTCGGACATCTATCCAGGCGCCCCCGCTGCTGCGGGGGCAGCTTCCCAAACAGATGCTCCGCGACGGTTGCCCCCGCTGCTGCGGGGCCCCGCTTAAAGCACGAGTGCCTGTCGCGCGCGCGGACAGAAGGAGGGGCCTCACGGATCCGCGGCCTGCCCGCACTTGAGCAAAAGGAGAAGGAGAGGAAAGGCAGATAGAGGGAGAGAGACAGAGAGAGAGAGAGAGAGAGACAATGAGAGAGAGAGAGAGAGAGAGAGAGAGAGAGAGAGAGAGAGAGAGAGGCGACGAACGGCGGGTCGACGCGGCCTTCTCAGTTTTTCGATACGCGCACATCCGCCTGAACAGGAGAAGCATTGATACATCGGCCCCCCCCTGTGTGAGAGAAAGGTTGCCCACCCCGAACCCATCTGTGAGAGAAAGGGGCGCTGTGAGAGTTGCGTGTATGGAAGCGATGATCACTACAAAGACATAATGACGGGCGGGAGGTTGCAGGAGGGAGTGCAAGGGGAAGCGAAGCAAAGGAGAGAGCAGGACACAGGTGACAGCACAGATGTCGTGTTTTCCCCCACACCGCATGCGATGCCGCACGCGACGCGCGAAACCGCGCTCCCCCGCGCGCGCGCGAGTGCGCCCCTCCGCCGAGGTCACCCCCCCTCGGCGAAATTCTCGCGACATCCCTCCGCTGCTGCGGAGGGGCGTTCCCCTTGTGCGCTCGGGATGTCGTGGTCATCCTGAGGACCGTACAATCAACCATGTGGGGGCACTGTCGTGTTCATCCGCCCCGTAATTACATGCGAAGGGGGTCGGCGCCTTCTTGCCAGGAGCTGCCGACTGGCGGCATCTTGGACCCTAGTTTGTACCAGTTGCCCCAATGGTCGCGGTACCAAAGTGCCTGATCGAACCCATCGTCATCTTCCACGCCTGTCCTCCGAGCAGTCTTCTCATCCCACAACCCACCACGCTCCAAGACAGCAGCCCCCGCTGCTGCGAGGGCTACAGCAGCCCCCGCTACTGCGAGGGTTTGTTTCTTGGAGCTCGCCTTGCGCCGAGCTAGCGGCCGCGCGGCCGCCTCCGCCGACGCTGCCGTGGGTCGAGCCGCCGCCCCAGCGCGCTTGCTCGAATGAGGTCTGTGGTCCGGTTTCCGAAAACCCCTCTTCTCGCCGACGCGGCATCGTCCCGTCCTTGTGTCGGGTTTCCTATTCCTCTTCTCGCCGACGCGGCATCGCCCGATCCTTGCGTCGGGCTTCCTAACCCTCATGGCTGGCGATCTCGAACCCAAACGGCACGGCAGAGATTGGGAGCGGGACAAATAGGTGACACATGGAGCGGGACAGGGGCGGGGAGCCCAGGACGGGCAGCAGGACCGACCACGGGACCGGGACCGGGACCAGCACCCCCGTTCCCGGTCCCGGTCCCGGTCCCGGCCCCGGTCCCGGCCCCGGTCCCGTGGTCGGTTCTGCTGCTCGTCCAGGGCTCCCCGTCCCTGTCCCGCCGGTCCCGGTCCCGGTCCCGCTCTCCCCCTGGTCCCGGTCCCGGTCCCGGTGTCGGTCCTGGCCCCTGCAGGACCCCTCCTCCTCCTCCTCCTCTTGCTCGCCCCCCTTTCCCCCCCAGCAAAAAGCAAACGACGACGACGAGCACGGCGACAACGACCGCGATTTCTTAAGCCGCTCAATGCGAGCGCCTGCCTCCTCGCGCGCGCGCGCGCGCCGAGCCCGCGCCTCAGATCTCTTATGCTAACCCCCGCTGCTGCGGAGACCACCCCTGCGGAGACCACCCCCGCTGCTGCGGAGGTCTCCGCAGCCGCGCGCCGTCAGCTGGAGCCGCTTGAAGGGCTGCGGCGCCGCGACAATGCCTCGAACGCGTCACTGTTGAACGCAAACGTGTCCGCAGGAAGCGGCGACTCCCTGGGGAGGAGCTGCGGCGGGGGAGGCTGCGGCGGCGGCCTCGGGGCGAGCGGCGCTGCCAGAGGGCGGGGCGTCTGCGACTCTCTTGGCAGGAGCCGCTTCGGCGGAGGGTGCGGCGGCTGGCTCGGGACGAGCCGCGGTGGCGTAGGGTGCGGTGTCTCCTCCAGCGGGGGGGCCCCGCGGCGTCCTCCTCCACGCGGGGGAGATGGCGGTGGTGGTGGCATCATTGGCGGCATGCCTGGCGGACGGCATATCTGGCCTGGGAGGAGCGGGCGCCATGCCCTCGGCCTCAGCATCACCTGACCTGTGTGGGGGGGGTGCGCGGGCGGCGCGGGCAGGAACCGCCCTGCCCGCGCCGCCCTGCGGTCGCCGCCCTCCACCTGCCCACTGCGTCTGGAGCGGCTGCGCCCCCTCTGCTCCTGCCCTCTGCGTCTGGAGCGGCTGCGCCCCCGCTGCTGCGAGGGCACTCTCCTCATTCGGTCTTTGCTCCTCTGCTCCCGCTTTCTGCGTGTGGAACGGCTGCCCCCCCGCTGCTGCGAGGGCTTCTTCCTCTTTGGGGTTCTGCTCCTGATATCTTTCTTCTTGTTATTCTTCTTCTTGTTTTTCTTCATCTTCTCCTTCTCCTTCTTCTCCTCCCTCTCACCTCTGTCAGGGTTGCTCTGTTCGTCCTGGGGCGGCGTGGGGCTGCAGGAGTCGACCCAGAGCGGGGCCTCGTCGCCCTCAAGCTCCTCCTGGGCTCCGTGCGCCCCCGCTGCTGCGGAGGCTGCTGCTTCAGATTCTGTCTCCGCCTCCTCCTGGTCTCCGTGCGCCTCCGCTGCTGCTGAGGCTGTTGCTTCGGGTTCTGTCTCCGCCCACTCTCCCCGCTGTTTTTCCCACTTGGCTTCCCGCTTCCGATCCTTCTTCCTGGCCGCGGCGCCTTTGCCAGACTTCCTGTTCTTGGCTTCTATAAAAACGAACAATGTGTGGCAATGTTCCGTGAGGCGGTTCGCATCCTGGGCCTTGTGGATCACCCTGTGCAAGTGCGGCCAGTCATATGTATCCTGCTCCTTGCGCTCCGCGTCCGTGAGCCTGACCCAGGTCGGACGCGCCACCCAATCCAACTGGCGGTACTGCAGGCTGGTGAGGAGCCTCCGCTGCTGCGGAGGCTGGGAATCCTGATTCAACCAGCGCGGCAGATCAGGCTGCCCGCCCGCAGGGCACTCGCGAACCTGAGCGGGGCCAAGAATCACGATGTAGTGCGGGTGCGTCACGTGACAACCTTTTGTCGGACACCACAAAGCCAAGCCGAGTACGCCTGTACCAGACGCGCCGCAACTTCTGAGCAGCTCCGAAAGATCCTCCCTGCCTGCGTCAAAGATCCCAGCGAGAATACGCACTCGGTTCCACAACGCCAGGTTCCGCAGCCCGTTGCGGAAGTTCTCGGGCCACGGGTGCCCCGCGAGGCTCGTCTGGTGTCGGAAGAACACGCCCCCCACTGCTATGGAGAGTTTGCCTTCCTTTGCTTTCGGATTGTGAGCCACCGCTGCCAGGGTCACCGACCAGGCCTGAACCAGGAACTTCCCGTGGCAGTGCCAGCGAAGCACCTCGCACTGCTCGACGCGCTCGGGAACCCAGAGGAGAGCCCCGACGCACTCGCGCGCGACCTCCCCGTGGAAGCCACTTTGGCGGATGAGATCGTCGAGATGTTGCTTCCGCCGATCGCGATTGATGCGTGCGCCAGGCTCGAAGGAGACTAAGACGACCCCTTCGCGCCTGTCCCTGACAGCTGCGACCCAATCCGACAGGGGGCGCCCGCGCGCAGGACGAGGGAAGCAAAAGCCAGATTCACGCGCGCCTCTGTCTGCCCCTCCTGCACCTGGTCTTCGTCGTCGTACAGCAGGGGCACAAGAGGCTTGGAATGGCTCGGGCCGCGCTCTTCCGATGGGAAGTGCGGGCGGCCTTCCTCTGGGAAGCCCTCTTGGACAGGAAGCGCCGGCGACCGAGCCTTCGAGGTCAAGGCGAGAGTCTTGATCACGCGGGCCCCCGCTGCTGCGGAGGAGCTTTCACGCAGTTTGCGCGCTGCGATCAGAGCCTGCCGTTGTCGCCAATTAGTCGTGCAGGGAGATCTCGGTCTCGGGTCATCGGAGCCACCCTGTCCAGGCTCGATTACCACTGTGGCGGCGCCTGGCTCCACGGATGCCCCCGCTGCTGCGCAAGCCGCCTCCTCAGCCGTTATGACTACAAGGCGGTTGGCGGCGGCCGTTAACTTCCGCGCATCTTCGATCAGGCCATTCTGCATCAATTCCTGAGCAACCAGCAGGCTCTGCGAAACGCTTTCCTGGGCACCAGACATCGACGAAAACAATGACCGCAGTTTCGTTGCAACCTCCCCCCCCGCTGCTGCGGAGGCCGGTGCTGGAT
Organism: Prorocentrum cordatum; assembly: GCA_963575745.1. Classification (NCBI taxonomy): domain Eukaryota; class Dinophyceae; order Prorocentrales; family Prorocentraceae; genus Prorocentrum; species Prorocentrum cordatum. The sequence goes on from CAUYUJ010003891.1 coordinate 751,662, forward strand.
CTGCCATTCCATGCGGAACTGCATCAGGGGCCTCCTCTGGCAGCCCCCGCTGCTGCGGAGACTTCGGCAGAGGTTCCTGCGCGGCTCCAGTCGCGCCAGGCTGCTCCATGCCCTGGGCCGCTCCCGTCGCGGAGGCGGGCGGGCGCGGCGGGGGGCAGACCTGCAACGGCTGCGGATTCACTTTATCGCAATGCCATCCCTCCCTGCGCTCAAATGACTTTTCCCCTTGCGCCACTCTGCTGCTCCCACTTCTGAACTACCTCATCCCTTCTACCTCTGCCTGCTCCCTCCTCTTCCTGTTCAGTCCTCCCTCCTCCCTCCGCCGCGCTCATTTCTCCTTGCTCCCTTCTCTGCTCCTCCTACGTGGGGCGTTTCACGACAACGACGACGACGACGCCGACGAGAACGATGACCACGACGGCGACAACGAGGGCAACGACGACCACGACGACGACGACGAGGACGATGACCACGACGGCTACCAGCGACGACGACTAGCGACGACGACGATCGACGACGACGACGCCGACCACGACGACGACGGCGAGGACGACAACGAGCGACGACGACGACGACAACCGACGCCGACGAGGAACGACGACGACGAACGAGGACGACGATTACGACGACGAGATGACGAAGGATCGAAGATCGAACCTCGAAGTGCGAAGCTTCGAAATTCAAACTTCGATCTTCGAACTCCGAACTTCCAGCTTCTAACTGCGAACGTCGCTGGGGTGCCAGGGATGGACTGGGATGGAGGGAAAATGGGAAGGAAAAGCGAGGAAGCGGGAGAGGAAGTTGGAGGAGAACGAACAGGCGTGGAGCGACGAGGAACGGGCGGCGAGGAGCCGACGTTGAGGGCGGCGGGATGGGGGGACAGGGAGGAGAGGGGAGACTTCAAAACGAAAATCGCGCCACGGCGCCTGCGCGCGCGCCCCCGATCTCGGCGGCCGACGCGCGCGCCCCTGCAGAAATGCAACGCGCCCTTAATTCGAGCCCCGCTGCTGCGGAGCCACCTACTCCACAACCAAATCGTCTGGGGAGCTGTTCGGACCCCAAACTACTAATTAGTTCTTCAGCCACTCGGCTCTTGCGAGTCCGCCCTCATGACAAAGGGCAACCTTCACATGGGGGCACTCAATGGGGTGTTGATTGAGAGCGCCCCATGTGGCTGGTGGCAGGAACGGACGAGGGGGGGCGGATAGAGGAGCAGAACGAGCACTGGCAGGGAATATGCACCAGGAGAGAGATCTCATGGAGGAAGAGGAGGGGAGGGGACGAGAGCCACTCATAATTAAGCGCACGCAGGCCCACGCACGTGCTCCATTTCTCAGCGACCGCCGCGCCGCCATGAGAACTGTCGTACCACCGCCGCTAATGCGGCGGATGCGTGACCTCTCCCATCCCTGTCCTGCGCTGTTTCTGCTACCGCCGCCCCCCCTTCCAGCCGAGCTCGGGTTTCATGCTCGGAGACGGGCGCGGCTGGCGGCTCTTAGCGCGGGTGCGCGTGCTGCCTCCAACTCCTCATCCCCCTCCTCCTCCTCTCCTCATCCCCCCCCCCTTCCTCCTCGTCCTCCTCTATCGGCCCAGCTCCGATCGCCGCTCAGCTCCCCTGGTGCGGCTGGCGGCAAAAGTACCGAATATTGCCTGGGATGTCCTTCACCTTCTTCTTCGACATCTCAAGCATCATCTTGCCCATCTCCTCGGTGCGGCGCGCCTCCTCCATCATCTGCCGCGCCTGGTCGACGAGCATCTGGCCCTTCACTCCAACGGCGCGTGCATGGCGGCAACGATTGCGCCACTGGAGCAACCGCACCACCATGGTCGCCCAGTGCCAAACACTGCCCTCCGTCGTGATGAGCTCGAAGTCATCGACGTCGTACTTGCCCGCGATGCTCGCCATAGCGGCGCAAAAACCGCGAAGGAGCCTCCTCTGGCAGTCCCCGCTGCTGCGGAGACTTCGGCAGAGGCTCCTGCGCGGCTCCAGTCGCGGAGGCGGGCGGGCGCGGCGGGAGGCAGACCTGCAACGGCTGCGGCTTCACTTTATCGCATTTCCATCCCTCCCTGCACTCACATGGCTTTTCCCATTGCGCCAGTCTGCTGCTCCCACTTCTGAACTACCTCATCCCTTCTACCTCCATCTGCACCCTCCTCTTCCTGTTCAATCCTCCCTCCTCCCTCCACCGTGCTCATTTCTCCTTACTCCCTTCTCTGCTCCTCCTACGTGGGGCGTTTCACGACAACGACGACGACGATGACCACGACGGCGACAACGAGGGCGACGACGACCACGACGACGACGACGAGGACGATGACCACGACGGCGACCAGCGACGACGACTAGCGACGACAACGACCGACGACGACGACGCCGACCACGACGACGACGGCGACGACGACAACGAGCGACGACGACAACGACAATCGACGCCGACGAGGAACGACGACGACGAACGAGGACGACGATTACGACGACGAGATGACGAAGGTTCGAAGATCGAACCTCGAAGTGCGAAGCTTCGAAATTCAAACTGCAACCTTCGAACTCCGAACTTCAAACTTCGAACTGCGAACTTCGCTGGGGTGCCAGGGATGCAATGGGATGGAGGGAAAAATGGGAAGGAGAGAACGAGGAAGCGGGAGAGGAAATTGGAGGAGAACGAACAGGCGTGGAGCGACGAGGAACGGGCGGCGAGGAGCCGACGTTGAGGGCGGCGGGATGGGGGGACAGGGAGGAGAGGGAAGACTTCTTTACGAAGATCGCGCCACGGCGCCTGCACGAGCGCCCCCGATCTCGGCGGCCGACGCGCGCGCCCCTGCAGAAATGCAACGCGCCCTTCATTCGAGCCCCGCTGCTGCTGCGGAGCCATCTACTCCGAAACCAAATCGTCTGGGGAGTTATTCGGTCCCAAAACTACTGTTTGCCACCCGCTGCTGCGGACGCCGAGGGCCTGGTGCTGGACGCCGCGGCCCCGCTGCTGCGGGGCCCCTGAGAGGGCGTCGGCCCCCCCTTCTCTCTGGCGGCGTCGAACTTGACCTTGCGCTCCACACCGAGGTCCTTGTGCCAGCGAAAAGTTCCTGACCCGTCGCTCCCGCCCAAACCCGCGGTTGGTGGCCTCACCGTGTCCGCGCGGGGGGCGAGGGGCAGAGCTTCGACCTTCCTGTCGCCCCAGTGCGGGTGTAAACGGACGCCTGTCCCGTCGTCGCGGTGCAACACGAAATCCCACATCGGCAGCTTCACTTTCACCCGCTGCCCCGCGAACTGTCGCGCGCGCACAATACTCTGACGCATGTGGTCGTAGCTGTTTGGCCGGACTTCGAGGGAACAGCCGATCAGAGCCCCGCTGCTGCGGGGCCCCTCCACGACCTCCCTGATATCTTCCTCCCTGAGCGTCGCCACCATCTCTTGCCACCGCCAAGGGACTTCCTCGTCGCTTTTGAAACCAAAGCTCGTCCTCGCACCGTGGTCGCAAACAGCGACCATGGTGGGCTTCGCATTGTCAAACCACTTGGCTTCTGACTCGAACGGGGCAGTTGGGTCTTCATTCAGATGGCGCCACCATTTCAACGCTTGATTGTGTTGCTTAAACGAAGTGCCGAGCCTCTCTTCATAACTCAAAAAATAATTAACATCAAACTTCTCAAAATCCTGGGGCCCGCGCGCCGCCGCCGCTGCGGTGGCGCGGGGCTCCTGCGCCGCAGGCGCGGCTCGGGATCCCGACCCCTCTCCTGAAACTGTGTTCCCAAGTTCTGGTACGTTTCGGAGGGCAGCCCTCACGAAATTATCGAATTCGGGCTTGCCGAGACCAGGGGCGCGGGGGCTCACAACGCTAAGCGCGGCGAAGCGAGACGGCCGTTGAGGCGAGACCGCCGCCGCTGCTGCGGCGGCAGGGCCATCGCGCCATTTGGCGTCCTCCGTTGGCGTGTGCCCGTCTTGTCGCCAGTCTCTCCAACCCCTCGCTGACCAATCATGGCCGTCCTCCCAGCCACGCCAGCCGCTGCTGCGGCTATCCCACCATCCTCCCGCGCCATCCCATGTGTATCCGCCTGCATCGCCCATTGCAAGACGATGGCGCAGGCGCGCGTTAGGCCGCGACGGGCCCAGCTGCACCGGTGCTCGCGGGCGATCCCACGGGCGCGGGGTGGTTTGAGCATAGCGGCGGCGGACGACGCGACGTGATTGGACGGCGGAGAACTTGAAAGGAAGGGGGGTTGGAAACGAATGAACGAAGTGGACGAAGAGCGGAAATCGAACCAGAGGGAGGCGAAAAAAGAGCGGAAAAGAATAAGGACATGCAGACGAAGGAGAGTGACGAGGTAGATGGCGGGCCAGAACGGCAACGGAGGATAATGTGGTGGAAATTGTGAAAAGGACGCATGGAACAACACGACGAGGATCACAGACGCAAAGATGATGAGCGCAGTGGTAGCATGACATATCCGAAATCAAGAAGCAGGATGAGGAGGAACGGGATGACGAGCAACTCTGTCGCAGAGAGCCTCCGAACGCACCCCCTCTGTCACAGAGGGCCTCCGAACGCACCCCCTCTGTCACAGAGGGGGTCCGAAAAACACCCCCTCTGTCACAGAGGGGGGAAATGATCACTTTAATGCGGCTTCTGGATTACATTTGCCAGTGGGCGCGTGGCGCCTGCCATTGGTATCGGTGCGGCTGCAGCTTGCTGCAGTCGCCTGCGGGCACGTGGCGCCTGTCAGCGGCGTCGGCGCGTGGCGCTTGCCAGTGGCACCGTTGCAATTACACCTGCCGCGCGTGCCTGCTCCGCCCGCGGCAGCGTCGCAGCTTCAGCCTGGTCCTGTTGCCGGCGGCGAGCCCGGGGGGAAATGAGAAGGAGAAGGCCTTCTCAGCAGACTCGGAAATCCCCCAGCCTTGCTCCGCGAAGCGCGAAGCGCGAATAACTTCGCGCTCTCGCGCCGCCCCCCCAAAGGGAGAAAAGGAGGACGAGGAGGAGGGGGAGGAGAAACGAGGACCGCGAAGCGCGAAGCGCGAATAACTTCGCGCCCTCGGGGGAGCCCTTGACAAACTTACTGGAAGGCGCGAGAGCTTCTGAGAAGGCCCGCCTTCCGAGAGGGCCTTCTCCTTCTCGCTTCCCCCCCTCGCTCGCCGCGGATTGCGGGCTCGCGTCGCCTGCCAACGGCACGGCCGCAGCTTCAGCTTGCCACACTGGCCTGCGGGCCCGCTGCGCCCGTCAGTGGCACAAGGGCTCCCAGCTTCGCGCTTCGCGCTGCGCGAAGCGCGAAGTGCGAATAACTTCGCGCTCTCGCGCCACCCCCCCAAAGGGAGAAAAGGAGGACGAGGAGGAGGGGGAGGAGGAACGAGGACCGCGAAGCGCGAATAACTTCGCGCCCTCGAGGGAGCCCTCGGGTGGCACCGTCGTGGGCTGAGCCCGACGCATCCGCCCGCGAGCACGGGGCGAGGAGAGCGGCCCGCGCGCCGGGCGCACGAGCAGACAGGCCACCGAGCAGTGCCTCCGCGGAGCCACGCGGCGACACCGACACGCCTCTTCGCGGAGCGCGGTGGCGGAAATGTGTGGCAAAGCGATTGGTATCGGGTGGCCGTCCCCCCCCCCCACGCTCGAGTGCCAATAATACCCACGGGCCAGCGTTAACGCATGTGCTGCCCACATGTATGATGAGGCAGCCGTTCCGAGCAGTGTTCCAATCAGAGCGATGGGGGTGCCATGCGCGACCGCGAGCTCGAGGCGACTAGAGGGAGGCGAACGACAATTTGGAGCAAGGATGTTCACTCTCTGGATCAAAATGCCCTCCGTAAAAGGGGCAGTCAAACTCCTCCTTCTCCTCCTCCTCCTCCTAGCTGCCATCTGGGCCTAAGAGATTGTCAGGGCAGCGCGCGCTCACACCCAGCCATTCCACAGCATGTGGAGGAACGCGTGACTGGGCGGAGGCCCGCATGGCAACAACGGCATGGTTCGGCAAGGACAAGTTCTCTCGCGTGCCGCCCGCAGGTGCGGCCCAAGAATGCCTCCGCCCGACGTCAAGCCAGCTACGACGACTCCGTGCCTGTTGCACGCATGCCAGGAGGTCGCAACAAGCGTCTCTGGACATTCTTCGCCGACTCCAAATGGGACCGCCACCTGGACTCGGACGCGATCCAGCTCTCCCCGACCCAGTGCGAGCCCGAGACCGCACAACCGAACCCACTGACCAGCAGCATGAGAAGCAGCTGGACTTCGCAGACCAGGAGAACGAGACGCAGGGCACGCAGGACCAAGGGGAGCAAAGCACGAAGGACACCACGACGCACGAGAAGCAGCTGAACTCGGACTACCAGAACAGGACGCTGCGCAACACGGACACTCCGACGAAGTACTTCGCAGACACCAAGACGAACGAGAAGCCGCAGAACTTCGCTAACCAGGACGGGCTGCCGAGCAACCAGGCCGCCAGGAAATACGAGGGGCAGCTGAGCTTCGCCCACGACAGGGTGGACCACGAGGACGTGAAGCACTGCCTGGAGATGCTCGCCGAGATCGCCGAGAAGAGGGACGACTGCACGAAGACCTACGAACAGTACGGCAACGACCTCAAGCAGGACGTGCACGAGGATCCTCATCACCTGGACTTCTCTACGGCGCCCACCGACGTCTTCGTTGGCCGCGAGGCCGCGAGGTCGAGGAACCGAGGCACTACCACACCTCAAAGTCCGGGGACGAGAAGATGGAGCAAGAGAGCTTCGCAGGCCTGGAGAAGGCGCCGGGCACGCACCCCGCGACAGACGAGGAGAACTTTGCTGACCAGGAGGAGCTGCCAAGCACCCAGGCCACCACGACCTGCGAGGAGCAGCCGAGCTTCGCAGACCAGGAGGAGGAGCGGAGCGAGAAGGACACCACGACGCACGAGAAGCAGCCGAGCCGCGACGACCAGGACGCGACGCTGGACAAGCAGGGGCGCGAAGCTGAAAAAGGACTGCGCTGCGACGCTGGGCAAGCGGCAACGCGAAGATAATCGAGACGCCTCCTACACCCTGCGAAATGCTTAAGAAATCATGGGTTAAGAAATTCATAATCTCAGAACTTGAATAAAAACCCAAAATTTCCATTCAGATCTTAGGATTTACATTGAAACATGAAGAATAATCGAGACTCTGGCCGAAAATTTAAGTTTTCTTAAGCATCGCCTAAGGTGTGCACTTACCAGGCGGAGACGCTGGACACCCCGAACACAACGAACTGGCACTACGACGACCAGGACGGGGACGAGATCCCGAGCGGGTTCCCAGACCTCGTATACGACATCGTGGCGATGCGCATGGCGGAGGGCTACGCAGTCAAGGAGTCGTGGCTGTACGCCAGGCTCGACGAGTGGCTCGAGGAGACAGTCACGGCGTGGACCAACATCCGAGTCTTCGAAAAAAACGGCGACGGGAACATCGTGAGAATGATCGGGCCACACGGAGTAATGCAGGGAGACGTGGACAGCGAAGACGAGAAGCAGAGCGAAGCCGAGAGCACGAGCGACACAGAGAGTCGAGGCGGAGTGAGGCCAAACCTCGATACGTGGTCGCTCTCCTCCACCCGCTCCTCCTCTCCCTCGCAACGAGGCAAGCAACCGCAAGCGGGCAGCAGGCGAGATAGCACCCGTGAGGGTGGGTGCTACCCCGCCCAGGGCCCCCGCGTGGGGTAAACGGTGCGGGAAGGGCCCGAGTGTCTCCTGGCACCTGCTCCCCCAGTCAATAAAGTGAACACAGCTAGGCCGTGCTAGATACGCAGCTACTGAGTGTAGCAAGAGCGTCAGACACTCAGACATCGGCCCGACTGCTCGATCGATCGATCCTCCTCCTCCTCCTTCCAGGGATGAGCTGGAGACTCGTCGCCGAGAAGGCCAAACGTGTAAGCAGAACGCAGGACGACGAACCTCGATCGTATGCGCACAGGAGGCCGCTATAAATCAGCGCCATACCTGGCCAGGGCCACGCTAGGCCCGAGCATGGTGTCCACGCGCTCCTGACAGAGACCAAACGGGCCTTGAGGGCCCCAAGGGACCCCAAGACTGCCCCACAGGAGGCTAAGACAGCCTCAAGATGGCCCACGTAAGCTCCATGGGAGTGAAGACGAAAGGTGTTGATTACATGTGATGACCTTCGTCCTGCTCCTCCTCCTCCTCCTCCTCCTCCTCGTCCTCCTTGTCACCGTCGACCTTATCATCCTCATCATCCCCAGCAAAGCTCTCCCAACCCTGAAAGCATGACGAATCGCATCTTCGACATGGTGGTCCCCAGAGAAATCCCAACCCATTCCCCAGGCTCGGTTTCTCATCCCGATTTGTTGTTTGACGGTCCTGGGGCATGGCGAGGGCCCTCAGAGACCGGAAACTGTCAAAACACTTCCGTCGTGCCCTTTTATTTCACGACGAGAACATGTCTGCGTCCGTATACGGTTGGTGTCGCAAAGATAGCGTGCAACACCGATCTCCGAAAAGCACGCTAACCCCCCCGAATGGAAGATCCGAGCGTAAGCTTCAATGCTGAGCGCGTTTTCTCGGAAATATCTGGGGGGAAAGCGTGCACATCTTTTCGGTGGTAGCGCGCCACGTCGCTTCTTCTGTACAGTCGAGGCATTGACCAAAGGAACCCTAAATAAGGAACGAGGCCGCCATTCTTCGTAAGTTAAACTTCGATTTCCAATCGAAAACTGAAGGGAAACCTTAGGCAAGGTGTGGAACAATTAAGGAACATCGAGCCCCTCCCCAACGAAAAGGGTTCCTTCTTCAGAGCCCCGACTGTACGCACTGTCCCCAGTGTGGGGGACAGCGTGCAATTCCCGGGGCAGTGGCGCCACATCGCACGCTCTCCTTGCAACGCCAACCGCATGCCTCCTGTCAGGTGGAGGAGGCTCGGGAGCGGCCAACAGGGGGGTGTCCACGAGGGGTGTGTGCAAATCATGACTGGCGGCATGTGCGCGGCCCAGCGGGGGGGCGAGGGACGTCATGAAATCAGAAGAGGCGCCATGAAATCTGGGGAGACATCGTGGCCCCCGCCATGATATCCCCCCCCCCCTAGTCATCACCCCCCTCTTTTCCGCCCCCGAGGGTTTGAGAATCAGCTCACGTAGCTGATTTTCCCGGCGCCTCCCGGCGCCGGAGGCGGCTATGTATCGAGGAATGGGCCCCTCGGTGGGGCCGAAACCAGCTGCACGCAGCGAACTTCGTAACCCCCCCTTTCCCAATCCCCCCGCCATGAAATCTGGGGGGATATACCATGGCCCCCGCCATGAGATCCACCCCCCCCCCCCTAGTCATCACCCCCCTCTGTTCCGCCCCCGCGAGGCGCGCCGCCCTGCCGCCTCTGATTCTCCATCACCTCCGCGATCTTCTCCTCCTGCGAGCGCTCCCTGTGCTTGCGGACCTGCGGCGGCGGGGGCGCGCCCGAAGCGGCCGCCCCGCGGCGCCGCGGGCGGGGGGCGAGGTGGCGGCACGCGGAGCGGCGGCGCTGGAGAGGAAGCAGACGAGGACCGCGGCCAAGACCGAGCGCGGACACGTCGATCGTCGGTCTTCCTGGTCGTCGCCGCCCTCCTCGTGGTTGGCGGGTCGCGTCGTGCTCGGAGAGCCAGCGGCTGCGGGCCATCTGCGCCTACAGCGACTCCCTGCAGGTGCTCGTTGGTCACCACGTGGAGGCGCCAGGACCGTCGATTGGCTGATGGCCAGGGGTCAGAGGATCCAGGCCTCCAAGATATGGTCCGAGCAGATGGGGTCGAAGGATCGCGCCGCGTCGCGCGACGGCCGGCGTGGACCACGGCCAAGGTCGGCGCCGACAAGGTCCCGCGGCACCCTGGTCATGGCCCACAGTGTTTCTTCCCCCCGATGGGCGGAGCAGACCCGCTCTGGCCACACGAAGTGGATTCATGCCCGCCTTGATGCAATCAAGCTGCTGCAACAAACAACGACGAAGCCCCGTCTTGGCCCCAAAGTGCCTGGGGTGAGCGAGGAGCGCTTGAGGAACAGCCACGGAAGACGGAGGGGCGTCAGGAACAGCCAGCCCCTGCCGAGCCTGAGCAGTTCCTTCATTCACCGTCTTCTTGACCGCACGGCCCGAAACGAACACCCGCTCCCATCTCGCGGTCGGCTCTTTGAGCCATCCGAGGGCCTGCCAGGACAACGGTGGCAGGCGCCACCTGTTCGAGGAAGGCGCGCGCACGCGTGCAGCACGGATTTTGCACCCGAAATGTGAAGCGAAGAATCATCCTGTGCCCTCGCCAGGCTACCTCTGAGGGCCTCGGGGCCTCATGGAAGGGAGAGGGTCAAGCAAGGTGGTGGTGGTCAGGGTGGTCACTGCACAAGGGAATCAAGTCCCGAGCAGAGCAACACGCACCAGGACCGCGACGACACCGACGACGACGACGACAACGACGACGGAGACGAGGCGCTGACGAGGCGCTAACGATCCACAACTGAGTTGAGAAGCGCCGATTTGAGAAAGGGACCACCCTCTGTGGTTCAGTACACAGCACACCTTCTGGGGGTTCGTACACAGCACGTCGTTGAGCGGAGCTGCGGAATGCAGAGCAAGGGATATAGGACGAGGACGAGGAAAGGCAAGAGCAGGGGGCGGGAGAAGGGAGGAGGCGCAAGCGAAGGAAGAGCAGGAGGGGAGAAAGCACGAGCAGGTGGACGCGGGGAGCGCGAGGAGAGGAGCAGGAGGGCCGAAGGAGCGTCGCCCCCGAGACAGCGCCCACGCGTGGAGCGCAGCGCTGCTCCGGCACGGGCACCCGTGGGACCCGAACCGGAGCAGACCTCCTGCTCCTCACGCACGAGCTGGCCCCGGGGGGGGGGCCATTCCCATCGCCCCCCCACTCAAGTCCAGAGAATACCTTCTGAATCGAGGTCTGCCCAGTCCCAATCGAACTCCCACTGAGTTCAACTTATCATCCAATGCGCACTCCGTGACTGTGCGTGTTGGTCCTTTCCTACCGAGTGCACTCGAGCCCTCTGCCGAGTCGCCCCCCTGCTCAAATCCAGAGAATGTCTTCTGAATCGAGGTCTGCCCCATCCCAGTCGAACTCCCACCGAGTTCAACTTACCATCCAATGCGCACTCCGTGACTGTGCGTGTTGGTCCTTTCCTACTGAATGCACTCGAGCCCCCCTCCCCTCGCCCCCCCTTCCCCCTCCTCCTCGTCCCCCCCCTCCTCCTTCTCTTCTCTTCTCTTCTCTTCCCTTCCCTTCCCTTCCCTTCCCTTCCCTTCCCTTCCCTTCCCTTCACTTCTGCCGAGTCTCCGCGCCTCGGCCCGATCCCCCCACGGCTTCCCGGGAGCCGAGGCGCCGCCCCCGGCGCCCCGCGGGAGCACAGAGAGGGAGCAGGGCCAGGTCGGTCGCTGGGCCAGCTGCGCGGCGCGCAGCCTCTTGTGGGACGCACAGGGACATACTAGTACTATATGTCCTCCTTGGAGGCGCGCGTCCGACCCGAACATATAGTATACCCATCTTGTAGTAGATCGTTTCCCGAGCGGGGCGGGCTGAAAGCGCCCGCAACGACACATATACTATAAGATTTCTCGGTGCGCGCGTCGCCCCTGGGGGGGAGACGCACATATAGTATAAGAATGTTGGGGTGACGCGGATCTTGGTGAGTCGGGGGAGCGTCGCGCCACGCCGCCACGTGCGTGACCTTTCCGACGCCTCCGACTTCCGGCGCTTCCGGAGGAGGCGTCCAGTGCGCACGATTGCAAAAAAAAAACCTTTTTGAAGGATTGCAATCCTTTTTGCAATCCTTCGTTCGAGTGGTTTTTATTTGCAATCCTTTTTGCAATCCTTCGTAAACGAGCCGAAACTCTTTCGCGCATCGCCAGTGGGCCTTGCCCGAGACGGACAAGGGCCCCCGAGGGCGGCCCGCGATGCGTTGCTCCAAAGTGGCAAGTGCGGAGGCCGCGCCTCGTCGAGGGCCTCTGCCCTGCCGCGCGGGCCAAGGCCTCGCCGAGAGGGCCTGCGGGCGTCGGTGTCCCCTGGGCGCTGCTGTGGATCCCTGGCGTGCAGGAGGGGTCGCGAGCCGTGGAGAGCTGCTTGAGTCTAGCTCTGGACTCTGACTTGCCGCGAGATGCGGCGATGAATCGGGGCCGATTTTATGAAGCAACTTGTGTCAGCGTTGGTCATCGACTCTCGTGAATGGCCGAACCTAGAACGCATTCAACTCTCCAGCCCAACGGGCCAAGGGCGCGGGCAATATTTATATCCATATCCAGTGCGTTTTGGACTTTCTTGGAAGGGGCGCCGCAAGGCCGAGGCGCACTGGATATGGATAAAAATTTAGCCCTTTGGAGGCAGATTATAATCCATACCTATACGACCACCCTTCGGGTGATAAGGAGGTTCGGGGGGGGGAGGAACCAACGTCTCACTCGATCGGTCTCACTATCGATCTCACTATCGATCTCAGTATCGGTCTCGCTCGATCGATCTCCCTCGATCGATCTCACAATCGATCTCACTCGATCTATCTCACAATTGATCTGACTATCGATCTCACAATCGATCTCACAATCGATCTCACAATCGATATCACATTCGGTCTCACTATCGATCTCACTATCGATATCACAACCGCTCTCACAATCAACGTCATCATCATCATCATCAACAACAACATCAACATCAACATCATCATCACCAACATCATCATAATCGGGACACCGTCCTCATCATCAACACCAACATCATCATCATCACGGTCATCAACATCATCGGGACACCACCATCATCATCATCACCATCATCACATCATCATCATCATCATCAATCATCATCATCATCATCATCAACAGCAGAATCGGGACACAGTCATCGTCATCATCATCGGCAGCAGCATCATCATCGGGACACCATCATGATCACCATCGTTATCATCATCATCAGCAGCATCATCATCATCATCATCATCATCATCATCATCATCATCATCATCATCATCATCATCATCATCATCATCATCATCATCATCATCATCGGGACACCATCATCACCATCTCATCCTCATCATCGACATCATCATCATCAGCATCAACATCATCATCAGCTTCATCATCATCATCGTCATAATCGGGGCACCATCATCATCATTACCAACATCAGCACCAACATCATCATCATCATCACAATCATCATCATCATCACCATCGAGTCGCCATCATCATCAACATCATCATCATCACCATCATAATAATCATCATCATCGGGACGCCATAATCATCATCAACCTCATCTTCATCAACATCATCATCATCGGGACACAATCATAATCAGCATCATCAACATCAACATCATCATACTCATCATCATCGGGACACCATCATCGTCATCATCATATCATCAACATAATCATCATGATCATCATCATCCTCATCATCGGGACACCATCAGCATCATCATCATCATCGTCCTCATCATCATCATCATCATCGTCCTCATCATCCTCATGATCATCATCATCATCATCGGGACACCATCATCATCATATCATCATCATCATCATCGTCCTCATCATCATCATCAGCAGCATCACCATCATCATCATCATCATCGTCATCAGCATCATCATCATCATCATCACCATCACCATCACCATCACCATCATCATCATCATCATCATCATCATCATCATCATCATCATCATCATCATCATCATCATCATCATCATCATCGCGGGACACCGCGGGACACCGGCGGGACACCGCGGGGCACCACCGCGGGACACCGGCGGGACACCGCGGGCCCCGGCCGCCCAGAAGGGAGTCATTTGGTCCGGCCGCGCCTCAGCCACACGGGACACCAGCGGGACACCGGCGGGACACCGCGGGCCCCCGGCCGCCCGGAAGGGAGACATTTGGTCCGGCCGCGCCTCAGCCACAGGAGACTTTTTCTCGCCCGCACGCGCAGCTTCGCCTCGCTCGCACGCACGGCACGCACGAACACGAAACCGAAATCGATTTCCCGGTGGGGGGCTCTCCGTTCCACTTCGATCTCACTCCCTCACCTCCGATCCAGCGCGTCTCATATTTCTTGGGAAGAGAGTCCGAAACTCCAAGACGCACTGGATGTGGATAAAGGCATTGCCCGCAAAGGGCGTGCTAAGATCTCCGGTAACTGGTTCACAATAGTTCTAGTGCACGCGCGCGGGGCCGCCCCTGGTGGCCCCCCGACGACAAACAAAAAAAACCGGCAAGGTCCCGGCAAGTCCCGGCACGGTCCGGGCAAAGTCCTGGCACCAGAGACCGACGACGCACCACAAGGCCTGTGATGTCGTCCTCACCTCGCGCAGCCCTCGATCGCGCGTCGCACCAAGAGGCTTGACGCTTCGCGTCTCTTCCGTCAAGGCAAAGTCCTGGCAAGGTCCTGGCCAGGTCCCGGGCAGGTCCCGGCCAGGTCCCAGCAGGCTCCCAAGAGCGCTCCAGGAGCGCTTCCAGTGGCCTCCAAGAGAGCTCAGCATGGCCCGAGATGGCCCAACAGCGATCCAAGACGCCAAAGATGGCCAAAGATGGCCTCCAGACCTGCGGAACGCGGTGGAGCCTTTGAAGACAGCTGTCGATGACATCACCGCACGCGTTGCCGTTCTCGAGTCGCTTCCACATCGTCCAGATGCTGATTCTGCGACTGGTTCCGCACGCAGTCTGGCTTCCACAGTTGAGGCGAAACTCAATGAGATCGAGCGACAAATGGCGGAACTCACCACGAACAAGCAGTATGAGTGCAATGCTGTCATTGGTGGATTGGGTAACTTCGATACCTTGCGTGACGCGTCTGCATGGATCAATGAACAGGCGCTTCATTTCGGAGCTCCGGAGCCTAAGGAGACCTTCATCAAAAGCGACGCGTTCCAGCAGATCTTCGCAAAGTTTGACACGGCCAGTGCCCGGGACACATTCGTCACAATCCTGGGGAAAGCTCAACTGAAACATCAAAGAAATGTGATTTGGACGCGTCCAGACCAACCTTTGGAAAAAAGGGTCCCAGAGAGCTTCTTGTTCAGCTTGCGCAAGACATTCTTGGGATGGGGTTATTCCAAAAGCGAGGTACGCGTGGATACTCTTGAACAGAAGCTCAAAGTAGCCAAAGAACCTGTGTGTCACGTACTTGTCGCCGGGTCCGCTCTCCAGGTTACGTGGTGTGGAGCATGGGCTGCCTGGGGCGATCTTGCAAACAGCCCGGAGGTGTCCGACCTCACCGATCGCGCTAATGGGGCCCTCCAGCGTGCTAGAGGCAGCGGCAAGGGAAAGAAGGGCAACCACTAGGAAATACGACGGCGCATCGCCACTACAAGTACGACGAGTGCGGGCAAATGGGTAACATTTCCATGTTCGCCAGCACTGTGTGGACGGATTGCCTCCTGGAATGTCGAAGGCATCAGCCCGGAGAAGCCACACAAGTTGTACGAGATGATGAAACACATGTCAGAATGAAATGTCGGTGTGTTGTGTCTTCAAGAGACACATTGCCGTGGGTCACAGATTTTGGAACACGAGGGATACTTATTCATTCTTTCTGGGACGGAGCACGACAGCAGAGAATATGCAGGAGTTGGGTTCGTAGTGGCACCTTGGATGAGACACGCTGTCAAAAGTTACCGGGAAGTGGGAGCCAACGTCAAACCGAGAATTACTATTGGAATTGTGTGGTGCCTTGGAAGCGTGCGTTGCGAATACATTTTTCGACGCAGGACTCGAAGCTAAAGCAACTTACCGCGATCTGGGCACCCATCCAGCAGAACCAGTACAACCAGGCCGGTTCGAACAATTGGACCATGTCGTAGTTGAGCGAAGTTGGTTCATCAGCGTTACGGCTAATTATCTGGAGCGATCGGTGGAGGGTGCTCCAATCGCATCACTTCGTGCAGATAGTGGACCTCGACGTAGACATCCCCAAAAAGGAACGCTCAACAAGAACAGCCACAGCAGATCTGACGACACTACAAAACAAGGACATCGCAGATACATACGCTGATGCCTTTGTTCGCAATTGGGAAAGCAACCCGCCATGTACAGATCTGGAGTCCAGGGCAAAATCCGTGGCTACATGCATGCTGGGATCTGCACAACATGTTCTGCCAACCATCTCCGTGCAGAAGCGCCGGCAGTGGATTACAACGAGAACGCTTCATCTTATCGAAGAGCGGAATCGCCGTAGAAATGCCGGGGCGGATGCACAAGTCATGAAAGGCCTCAACAAGCAGATACAACTTTCGGCACGTGCCGACAGGAAAGCGTGGCTGGAAGAAGCAATAACACAAAACGGATGGCAAGCTATTCGGTCACTCCGGAAAGGGCGGCCGATGAAATATGGACGTCTACGGGATACCCAGGGTAATCTAGTTGACGCAGAGGAGCGAGCCGAAACGATGGCAAACTATCTGGAAAAAGAACAATGGAAATTATGTCATGAGGCAGAACAGTTTCCCAACCTAGCGGAGGACAGCAGCTTCTTACCCATCGACGTTGGCAGCATCAATTTGGAAGAGGTTCGACGAGCAGTCAAACACTTGAAGGTGCAGAAAGCGGCCGGGAATGATGGAGTACCCCCTGATCTATGGCACGCGCTATGGAGGAACAGCGCGGCCCTAGAGATATTAAGACAGCTGTGTGATGATTGTTGGCAGCAGAAAGACATACCTGCGCATTGGCGAGAAGCTTCGGTTGTATCAATATTCAAAAAAGGCGACACCTCCGAGCCATCCAACTATAGGCCCATATCCCTGTTAGCGGTGGGCTATAAAGTTTTGGCCAGTATAATTTTACACCGACTCAAGACTGGAGGCGCGGAAGAAAAACGACGAGAATCTCAATATGGATTCCGGCCTGCCCGGGGCACCAGCGACGCACAATTCTTAGTGCGAAGACTCATTGACGCTGCACTGGAGGACAAAAATGGTAAACTGTTCCTGCTGTTGCTAGACTGGAGCAAAGCTTTTGATCGTATCAGACCAGCGGGACTACTGTTCGCACTCCGCCACTTCCGAGTACCACCCGCCATGTTGAACATGATTGCCGCGATCTACAAGGCGCGCAAGTTTGTCGTCAAAGATGGGGCAACAACATCATCGCAAAAGTGTCAACCAGCTGGAATTGCACAAGGTTGTCCTTTATCTCCTTACCTGTTCGTAATCGTTATGTCGGTGCTTCTCGAGGCCGTCGACAAAGACTTCCACGCGCAGCCGGGCATCTTCAAAAATAAGCCGTATGTGGTTACTAATGACGTGCTCTACGCCGACGACACGCTGCTCGTGGCACAGTGTCCGGAGTCACTTCAGAGGCATTTTCATATCGTGTCAAACATTGGGAAAACTTTTGGGCTCGATCTGAACGCTGGTAAAACATTATTATTGAAAATTAAATCGGATGCTACGGTTTTGGGGCCGAATGGAGAAGAAATCCAATCTAAAGACGACGTTGTTTATTTTGGTGGCCTCTTAAGCGCAGATGGTCGGCCCAAGGCTGAAATAACGCGCCGCCTCGGAGAAGCAAAAGGAGCATTTGACAAATTATGTGCTGTGTGGAACCACGCAAATATGACCAAGCAGCACAAGCTACGAGTACTGCAAGCCTGCGTCTTCTCCAAATTATTGTACGGATTGGAATCTTGTGTATTATTGCAAGCAGACAAGAACAGACTGGATGGATTTCAAGCCAAATGCTACCGCAGAGTACTGAAGATCCAGCCGGCATTCCTATCTTTCTTCAGCAATCAACGTGTCCTGCTTGAAGCACAATCTCCTCCATTGTCAACTATACTATTGGAGAGGCAGCTTAAATATTACGGTAAATTAGCAAGGGCACCTTCGCAATCGTTGCCGAAAGCAATGGTGTTCCAGCCAGGCGAGGCGCACTCCCTAATGCCGCGGGAATGGCGGTCCCTGAAGAATCGAGGCAGACCGCCCTTGCAATGGACCAGTTACATGCACGCCCGCGCGCTGAGAGTCGCAGGAGACGACCCCGACCGCCTGCAGATTTTATTGAATTCTCCTCCAAGGGAATGGGATGCAGCTGTTAAAGAGTATTGTAAACAGTCAGTGTGACTGCGATGAGTTCCCTCGCTCTGCTCATTCGCCTCCCTCCTCCCTGTCCCCTCCCCGCCCCCCCCACCCTCTTCAGACGGAGTGTTGCTGCTTACCCTCGCGCGCCATTTGCGCAAAGCTTGCAAGTGGTTGCCGGCCGAGGCCCAGTGACATTTTCCACGTATGCATGTGCACATTTCCTGCCGATGCGCCGTCTGGGCGCGGCTCTTTGTTGTAGACAACCCACAGCGCCTGCAAGACGCCCCCAGAGGCCTCCAAGACACTCCCAAGAGGGCCCACAGAGGCAGAAATTAGTGATTTTGCTCTAAATTTTGGAGGTTTTTGGCGTTCTCGCCTTGGGGGCTTACCGTCGCTCCAAGACGGCCCAAGAGGCTTCCAGGATCGCCCCAAGAGGGCCCAAGAGGCCTCGAAGAGCGCCCAAAACGGCCCCAGAGGGCCCCAGGACAGCCCCAAAGGCTTCCAAGATGGCCGAAAAGGCTCCCAAGACGGCTCCAAGAGCGGGCCCAGACGAGGGACCCGAACGGACATGTCGAGCTCTAGGCGCAGAGAGGTCCCCTGGAAGCCCGAAGAGGCCTTCAAGAAACCCCCAAGAGGCCCCCGAGAGGCCCCAAGAGACCCCCAAGAGGCCCCATGAGACCTTCAAAGAGGCCCACAGAGGCAGAATCTAGTCATTTCCCTGCAGTTTTTTGCAAGTTTCTGGCGCTCTCGCCTGGGGAGCTTACCGGCGCTCCAACACGGCCCAAGAGGCTTCCCGGATCGCCCCAACACGGCCCAAGAGGCTTCCGAGAGCGCCCAAAACGGCCCCCGAAGGCCCCAAGACAGCCCCCGAGGCTTCCAAGATGTCCGAAGAGGTTCCAAGATGGCTCCAGAAGGCGCCAAGACAGCCCCAGAGGCTTCCAAGATGGCCGAAGAGATCCCAAGACGGCTCCAAGAGCGTGCCCAGACGAGGAACTCGAACGGACATGTCGAGCTCTAGGCGCAGAGAGGTCCCCCGGAGGCCCCACCCCAAAAAGCTCCCAAGAGGCCCCCGAGATGCCCCAAGAGACCCCGAAGACCCCAAGAGAGGCCCCAAGAGACCTCCCAAGAGGGCCCACAGAGGCAGAAACAAGCAATATCCCTTGAGTTGTTGCAAGTTTCTGGCGCTCTCGCCTTGGGAGCTTACCGGCGCTCCAACACGGCCCAAGAGGCTTCCCGGATCGCCCCAACACAGCCCAAGAGGCTTCCGAGAGCACCCAAAACAGCCCCAGAGGGCCCCAAGACAGCCCCAGAGGCTTCCAAGATGGAGGTCCCAAGACGGCTCCAAGAGCGGGCCCAGACGAGGGACCCGAACGGACATGTCGAGCTCTAGGCACAGAGAGGTCCTTTCGAGGCCTCGAGAAACCCTCAAGAAGCCCCCCAAAGGCCCCCGAGAGGCCCCAAGAGACCCCCAGAGGCCCACGTGACGCCCCAGGAGGTCCCAGAAATACAGCCAAGAGGCCCCCGAGAGTCGTCTCACCAACCCTTCCTTCTTTCTTTCCTCTCCCCCTTCTCCTCCCTCTGCGTCAACGACCCTCAATCCTCGAGAGAAAAGCGCTACAATCAGTCATCAAGACAGGAATCGAGAGGCCTCCTCCTCCTCATCCTTATCTTCCCCTCTTCCTCCTCCTCCTCCTCCTCCTCCTCCTCCTCATTGTCCTCTTCCTCCTCCACTTCCTCCTTTTCTTCCCCTCTTCCCCCTCCTCCCGCTCCCCATTCTGCCTCAACGAACCTCAATCCTCGAACGAAAAACGCTACAATCAATCATCCCAAGACGGCTCCAAGAGCGGGCCAAGACGGGGGACCCGAACGGACATTTCGAGCTCTAGGCGCAGAGAGGTCCCCTAGAGACCCCAAGAGGCCCCCAAGAAGCTCCCAAGAGGCCCCCGAGAGGCACCAAGAGACCCCCAAGAGGAACCCAAGAGGCCCCCGTGACGCCCCAGGAGGTCTCAGAAATACCGCAAGGAAGCCCAGAGAGAAGCTCCAAGAAGCCCCAAAACTGCCTCCCAGAAGCCACGAACGCTCAGGCACACGCCAGCGATGCCACAATACGGGCCGGCGGAGTGAGCGAAACGATTAAATAAACCCCTCCTCCTCCTCCTCCTCCTCCTTCCTCCTCCTCCTCCTCCCCCCTCCTCTCTTCCCCCTCCCCGTCCCCCTCCCTTCCTTTCCTCCTTCCTCCTCCTCCTCCTCCTCCTCCTCCTCCTCCTCCTCCTCCCCTCCTCCTTTCTCCTCCGCCTCCTCTTCCTGTTCCTCCTCCTCCTCCCTCCTCCTCCTCCTCCTCCTCCTCCTCCTCCTCCTCCTCCTCCTCCTCCTCCTCCTCTCGACTCTTCAAGATTCGACTGTTCCTCCTCCTCCTCCTCCTGCTCCGAATTCTTCGGCTATCAAAGCGAGCTAGTATTGGTCGAACGATTTCGTCATCAACCCAGGCAGGATCACGTTCCATACTCGAGATGCTTGAGCGACTCCCCGCTTGGTCGTGCCTGATGATTGATGTAGTGTCATTCTTAGACCGATCGATCTCGGACATGGATCGCGATCGATGCCTTCGCTGCGCTTGCCCGTCATCATGTGGTCGTTGCGGTGGAGGCGCAGGCGGGTTTAGGTCCTGAGGTTCAAGGTACTGACCAGCAAGGTCGTAAGGTAGCGTCACGCTCAAGTCGTCAAAATGTCGGTGGCTGGTGAGAGAATGCTGGAAAGATCGCTGAAATCGGGAACATCATACTGGCGTGGGCGATCGTATGCGGGCATCTCGTAGCAGAAGAACAGCACGAATAAGGCGCTCGCCGCGCAGACCGCCACGGCGTCGATTGAGGTTGAGACCGGTTTCTGGATTAATTTCTGCCAACATGTGCCGTAGACTGTTGCGCCGCTCCCAAGGAGAAAAGCACGTCATACTTGCACATGGGCATGGCCCGTACTCTGGCGCAGCCAGTGCCGTAGCGGATGCCATCCAGGCGAGACTAGTGCGGGAATTTCGCTGAGATGTCCTGGGCAAGCTTCAGAAGCTGAGGCGGCTCTTGTCCGCCCCTGTGGGTATAACAATCAACTTCTCGGCGTCGCTGCTCCAATATCTGCCCTTGAGTCGCGGCCTGTTGAACATGGCGCTGTCCACTGCGTCAATCATGATGCGGAGGTGCTCTGTAAGTTCCTGGCCTTCCTTCAGTGACAGCGTCGAATGATAAACAACAAAGCCATCTCGCGGAGACTGACCAGCGCCCGCGAAGCCGAGTTTAGCAAAGCTTGCGCCCGTGGAAACGTACTTCTGGCCAGCAGAAAGCAGGGCATGATTAACCTCGCGATAGTAAGACGTGCTGGGAGGCCTGTCGAGCTGCAGGCAATAGGCTTCAGCGGGCTTGGCGAAGCAGCACATGAGAGACAAAAAAACCACGTGGGATCGACAATCTCTCAGAGAAACTTGATAAGCCGCGCGCTGCCACTTGATGTTGCCTGCGCCAAATTCAGCGTCCGCGACAAGAAGCACTGCCGGCCCTCTCCATTCCGGCGCGCCTTTCGGCGAAGGTTGACGGTGGAGGTCCACGAGCAATCCTGCTTTCAGATCCGCAACCTCCCTAGTCTGAGGCCCGGGCCACTTGGCCAAGGCGAGACGTCGCTCTGCTGGTGAGCGGATAGCAGCACTCTTAGCAATCATCATTTGACGCCCTGCTTCGTCGCGCGCCAGCTCGGCGGTGGCCGCGTTCTCGCCGCCCGGGGTGGAGCTGCCCAGCTCCGTGTAGCTCCGCGGAGTGACGCCGACAACGCCAGCTGATGAGGCGGCGCCGTTGAAGGTGAGAAGGAGGTCGCGTGCCAGCTCCGTCTTGGATTGATCAATCGCCTGCTCCTTGAGGTCACCATGCGTCTTTAGCATCGTGAAATTGAGCAAGTCGATGCGTTTCTCTGC
This sequence comes from Prorocentrum cordatum, assembly GCA_963575745.1. Lineage (NCBI taxonomy): Eukaryota > Dinophyceae > Prorocentrales > Prorocentraceae > Prorocentrum > Prorocentrum cordatum. Next base: position 773,611 of record CAUYUJ010003891.1, read on the forward strand.
GAGGCCCTCCTAATGCGCTCGCCTTGCTTCTCGGTGCTCTTCGTCGAGTCGGAGCCCGCGACCGCCCTTCGACTCTGTGGCCTGTCGCAGACGGCCGCGGAACCAGAGCCGGCAAGGCCTTTCTCCTAGCCCGCGACGGAATCGCGCGGGGACCCGAAGACGCGGCCCAATGTGTCCATGAAGCTGGCCAGGAGAATCCCGAAAGCGTGGCTCCGGAGCTCGTCACCTTGCTTGCAGCGAAAGAGCTCGTCGATATAGGTTATGAAGTCACCGCCAAGAACGAAGTGGCCGTCTGCCTGCGCGACGCAGTTGAAAACTGCACAAGCGTGGCCTTGACTAGTGGGCGATGTAGTGCGAGTTGGTCGTCATCGCGGCGCTTGCACTTCGTCTTGATCACGCGCGCCAGAGTGCCGACGACCTCTTTCATTGCTCTGGCCTGTAGCAGGAGCGCCCAAGTCTCACAGCGGGTGCGTGCCAGAACCGCAGATGCAAGGGGAGTGGTGCTGTTCACGTTCGGCTCCGCTGAGGGTCGCCATAGATCGCACTGCGGCCTTGATGTTAAGCCCGGGTGTTGGGAGCTTGGCGACATCTGAGATCTTGGGCTCGTCGGCTTCACTGGGGGGTCTCCGGGCAGCGCGAGGTCATCGCATTGCCGCGAATCAGGATCGCGTCGCCGAGACTGTTCTCGGCGACGCGCCGCGGTGGGCGAGGGCAACAGGAGGACACTGAGCACATGAGCTCCAGAGAGGATGAGGCCCCCAACGGTGGAAGCACGAGGGGCAGCGCCACGGGCGCAGCGCGGAGGCAGAAGCCGAATCATATATTACTTGTGCTGGGACGAATAAGATGCCAGTATAGCTGCGCGCCGTCGGCCGAAATGACGCCACCCTGGGGGCAGAGAGGTCGGCGGCGACGTTGCCGTCCTCGAGGCCGCGGGCGTCGGCAGCGATGGCGACGCCGCCGGGGCGCGGCGACGACAAGGCCGCCCTCGCAACCGAAGGCGTCGGCAGCGATGGCGCCCCCCCCGGCGCCGCCGAAGGCGTCAGCGACGACGCGTTCTCGAGGGGCTGGTCACCTCTCTCTGTCCTCCGTTCCATTTCGCCGCCCAGCGGGCTGACAGCTGGCGTCGCCATCTGCGTCCTCATCACCTGCATCCCGGCGGCGCCGACCAAGCCCCCCCTTCTTGTCATCCTGGTGTGTGTGTGGGGGGGGGGGGGGGGGGCGGGGGGGGGCGAGCAATGGGGGTAGAGAGGGGGGGGGGGGGCGCGGCGTGGAGGGGCGGGGGAGCGACGCGGCGCCGCCGCGACCCGCGGTCCGAGATGGCGGCAGCCCCTGAGCTTGCGGCGCGAGGCGTCGCCGATCAAGCGTCGTCGACGCCCCCCCTCGGCGACGCCGCGGCGCCTCTGGGCGCCCAGGCAGATGCGACGACAGAAGGAGGAGGAATGGCGATAAACTTAACTGACGGCCAAGGGAGATGACGGGGGGGCGGAGGGATGGGGGCGCGCAACACCATCCGACCCTGAGCGGTTATCTCGCCCGCGACCCTGGCGCCAGGCGCCAGGTGGAACGTTGTCCGCGCGCGACGCGCGGGGCTGCGAGCTGCGAGTCGCCAGCCTGCCCGCCCCCCCCCCCCGAGCGGGCTCGAACCGCCGGCCGCGCGGCGAGGGCGCCGCCTCGAATAGCAATCAAGGGTTTAGGGTTTAGGGTTTTGGGTCCAGGGTTCGGGCGGGGGCGGGGGAGGGCGCCCTTCTCCTGCCGGCGCAGTGCTGGGGCAAGACTGGGCGGGCGCGGCAGCCGGCGCGGAACCGCGCGGGTTAATTCGCAACGCAGGCTACCTTGAAGACGGCGCGCAGGGGGGCGGGGTAGAGGGGCCGACAACGCTGCGATCACCCATTGTTTCGAATCGTGACGCCACGACCTGAACTGGATAGAAGATACAACGCCTGCTATATACTATGCTACGTGCACGGGTGCACGGAGGCACGCGGGGCCGCCCGTTGTCGCTGCCGCGCGCTGCTGACGGCGCCGTTGCGCATGTCCACGCCGTGATATCTGAGCTAGAAGAATGACGCGACCGAAGCCCGCGCGGGCCTGCTGTGACCCAGGTGCTCAGGTGACGTCCTCGACGGTGCATGCCGCGTCGAACAGCCTGGCGCGATGGGGAACGCGGCGGCATATGTCCTTCCCCCCCCCCCCCCCCGCCCCCCCCCTCCTTCCCCCCCCCCCCCCCGCCCGCTCAACGTTCGACGCGGAGACGCCAGGGGGGGGGGGGCGTTCCGGCGCGCAGTCGGGCGGCCGGCGCTTTCCCAACCCATTGCGGAACGCGCAAAATCGAGCGCCGCTTGAATCTAGACGCGCGCCCCGACCCAACCGAGGCGGCGCGCTGCCTTCGAGAGGAAATTGCCGTCGCCACATGAACCCCCCCGCGAAGGGCGGGCGCCCCCCTCCCCCCGCGCCCCTTGCGCCCCCCAAATGGACGCGCAATGGCCTTCCCGCCCCGCGCGCCAACCCCCCGCGAACAGAGGCCGCGGGCCGCGCTGCGCACGGGCCCCGGGGAAAAAAGGACCCGACAAGAACGCGTTCAAATTACAGCGTTTGGGCGTAGTTGGGGCGAGGGCATCGGGGGGGCGCGCCCCTAGAGCGCCGCGTCAAACTTCCCCGAAAAATATATTCAGCGGCGTGGCCCTCCCCAGCTCTTCCTCCCAGCCCCCATCCTCCTCCTCCTCCTCCTCCTCCTCCTCCTCCCCCACCCCCTCCTCCTCCTCCCCCTCCTCCTCCCCCTCTCCCACCCCCCCCCGTCCGTTTCCTCCCCATCTTGACTGCGCAGGGGCGCGCGATGGCGCGCGCGCGCCAAGTTGCGCGCGGCCGCGCGCCGCGCGCCCGCGGCCGCTCCCCGCCCCCGCCCCCTCCGCGCACATTTGTCCTAAAGTTCGGGAAAGGAAGAGGAAATTATAACAATTCGGCAAAGGGCGGGGGCTGAGCTGCGAACGCGCGGGCGCGCGGGGCCGGGGCGGGGGCCGGCGCGAACGGGGGGGTGCAGGGAATGGGGTATAATGGGGGATGGCTCGGTCAATGAAGCAAAGGAAGATCGAATGCGAGCGTCAGTCGGGCGCGCGCTGCGGGGGCGCGGAGGCGCGCGCGCAGCGGGGGAAGGGAGGGGCGAGCGCGGGGGGGGGGGGGGAGATCGACGACTCACTCGCTGCTGCGCGGCGCACATTTCGGCGCGCGCGCTCCGCGCCGCCGCGCAGTCGCCCGCCGATCGCCGCGGCCTCGGGCAGAAGGCTTGCACCGAGGCCTCGGGGCAGAGGCCCCGGGCTGCAAGGACATTCGGGCTGGCGGCCCGGCGCTTTGCGCGCCTGGAAATAACCGAAGCTCCGGTGCCAATCTTGAATTCGGCCCCGCGGCTCTGGGGCCAACGCCCAGGGCTGCCCGATGCGCTTCGGCCCCGTGGCCCAGGCGGCCCGGGGCGTCGAGCGCGCGGCCTCGGGCCTGCGGCGCGGGCGCGAAGGGCTGTCGCTGAGGTTCCCAGGCCTGCGCCCGAAGCCCTAACCGTTCGAGTCGGCGCCGAACTGGCGAACGGCAAAAGCACGAACAGCATGCAGGAACGCGCGGGAAACTGGAAACGCAGAAACAATTGCACGCGTCTGCTCAGACAACGCGCGCGCCAACAAGCACAAAAACAAAGGGTCGCGAACGACGAGCAAACATATAAATCGACACATGCAAAACAAAAACCCATAACCATACAATAAGTATTGATAGAAGCACAAGGTTCCCCGCGTCGCCGCGCAAACCCGCGCCTCGCGCGCTTGTTTCCTCGCTTCCGCGCAAGACGCCAACGTTGCTCGCGTCGCGTTGCAAGCGCTGGCGCCCCGCCTCGCTTTCTTTCGCACGCGCGCATGTTTCGCGAGTTGATTCGCTCGATGTCACTGCGTTTCTGTTCGTTGTGCGATGCCTTCGCGCGCTGCTCGCTCGCGCGCAACTGTTTGCGCGACTCCGCGCCGTTGCGCGATGTGTCGTAGTTGGTTTGCACTGCTGTGCGTTTGTGCTCGGATATCAAAATCTAGGCGTGCACGTTGGAGTTGCTTGCGCATCCTCCCCCGCTGCATGCGTGAATTGTTTGAATTTCCGCGCGCTCGCTCGCGCTTTCTCCCGCGCGCCCGCGCATTTCTGCGCGCTGCCCTGCTCGGCCGCAAAATTTTTACGAGTTCGCTGTGTTTTCAACGCTGCGCACCACCGCCCTGAAGTTTTTAGCGCCTTTCTCCTGCGCGCGTAGATTTTTGCGCGCGCCCCCCGCTTGTTTTCGCATCCTCGCTTGCGTTTTTGCGCTTGGACCCCTGCGTTCGCATTTTTTCAAGCGTCGTCGCGCGTCGCCGCCCTCGACCGCGCCCCCCCGCGCTCGCCCGAGGCCCGCGCGGCGCGCGCCCCCCGCGCGGCCGCGGAGAAGCGCTGGGGGGGCGCGAAAGAAGCGCCGGGCCCGCCCGCGCGGCCGAGGAGAAGCACTGGAGAAGTGCTGGGGAAGTGATGGGGCCGCCCGCGTGCCCCGGGAGAGGCGCCGGAGAAGCGCCGGAGAAGTGCCGGGCCCCCCCCGCGCCCGATCAGCGACGCGTCGCGCCGTTGGGCGCTCGGCGGCGGCCGAGGAAGCCCAGGTCAACGCGGCGAACGCAGAGCCGAAGTCAAAACGTTATGCGCATGGAGAAGAACCGCGAGATAATGACGGCAAACATCTTAAACTACGCGCAATCACTACAACAAAACAACAACAACTTATATCTATAACAATGGACAACACTGCATAAAACGACGCAACTGGCAAACCGACCCCCCCCCCCCCCCCCCAACAAAAAAAAAAACGCGAAGAGGTGAAACGCATATATATATATATATATATATATATATATATATATATATATATTATAATATATATATATATATAAAAAAAAAAAAAAAAAAAAAAAAAAAAAAAAAAAAAAAAAAAAAAAAACGCTACGCGGAGATAAACAAAAAAACAACAACGCGCGCATAATCATCATACATAACAAAAACAGCAACACAGTATATATATAACCTTCGCGCCGTCGCGCGCGGGAACAAACGCAAAAAAACGCGCGGGCGCTCGCGCGCTGGAACAAGAGAAAAACAAAACACGAAACAACCGCAAAACTCAATGAACGCCCCGAAGCAATTGAGAAACCGACGAACTATAATCGCCCCCGAGAGAAGAAAAAAGGGGGGACGAGAGAGAGAAGATTTTTTTAAAAGGCACCAATGGAAACATGCGAGAAAACACCAGAAACATGATTCCACCCAAGAAACACACAACGCCCGAGGGGGAACCGCATCACGCGCAGCAGCGCACATTGAAACGACCCAAAATAAAGCAGAGAAACCAACAACAACGACAACGACAAAGCCAAACAGTCGCGCGCGCTTCCGATCGCGACGGCAGTGATTCGCAGATAGGAAAGACGCGCAGGACAGAGCGATCCCGCGCGCCGGCGGCAACGCCACCTGCGGGGCGGGCGCTCGCAGAGAGCAGAGAACCAATGGATGCGGGGGGGAAGCAGAACGAAGCGAACGCAGCGAGCTGGGCGGGCGGCGTCGCGGGAAGGAGGGCAGACAGAAGGCCGAGGGGGAGGGGCGCGCGAAGCGGCGATAATACAAATGCGACAGCAGCGGGCAGGCAGAGAGGCGGCGCAGAGGACTGGCAGCAGCGAGCAGAGGCCGCGCGCAACGGGCAGGGACAGACGAGTAGCGGTGGCGAATTACGAGCGATGAGATCCCCCGCGCGCGGATGGATGAATGGAGCGGCGCCGGGGGGGGGGGGCGCGGGCAAGCTATGCGCGCTCGCAAAACATCTGACGACCCACTTCCAGCGGGCCACCGATCGCCTCCCTGGCGGCTGGACTTGGGGTGGGGTCGGGAGCGGCTGACCAGTCTGACCGCGCCCACCTCCCCCTTCCTCCTCTTGCCTCCTGCGCTGGATTGCTGCATGTTGAATTTGCGTTGTGTTCCAAGCTGATGTGTTGCATTGCTGCGTTGCGTGTTCCCGTGGGGCAGTTCGCTGCGTTGCATGTTGCTGCGCTTGCATGTTGTGCGTTGCTGCGTTGAGTTGCGCTGCGTCGAACGTCGCTGCGCTGGGCCATGCGTTGCTGGATGTTGTCATATGGCACCATAGTGCGTTGCAGCTTGCGGCGATGCATTTCCTCTCGTGCATTTTGCTGCATTTCGTTAAAGGGGGGCGGCCATTGCCTCGCGCCGCGCAATATATTCTGAAGATGCGATCCGAAACTATGGATGTGAATTGCTGCCGCGCGCGCGTGGGCTCGATTGCCGATTCGCCCTCGACGTCGGCAGGGCATCTCGGTGGTTCGGCCACGCCCCTTGGCGCCGCGAGGGCGAACTCTCGCCTCCGCGCCGCTGTGAATTATCCATTCGAACTAACCGTTCTCGCCCGGCAAACTCGGCAACGACCATTCCGCTAGCAACTGAAAGCGTCGGCGACGACGATGCGGCTCCAAGGCTGGCGCTGCTCCGAGAAGCCCAGCATCTCTCTCCCCCCTCTCTCGCCCCCCCCCCATGTGCCCGGCGCCTCTGCGACGCGCTCGGGCTGTCCAAAGTCCGTGGGCCGGGGCGGTTTTCTGCGCGGGCGCAACTCCGGCTACTGCCGAGTAGTATATGTAGATCTCCTGGCGCACGGCAAATCCACCTCCGCCCGCTAATCCTTTAAGCTTGTCGCGCGGGTCAGATCCTTCAAGTTCTCCGTTAAGGGCTTGCCAGAGATCCTCGTCGGGGCAGTTCGCGCCCTCGTCGGTAAACTCGAATCCCCTCTCATATTCGTCCCGCTGCTGTCTGGCCACGCTGGCCTTCTGGCGCCTGGCATGCGTGAATCGCCCGTTGAAAATCCGCAACAGGTCCTCCGACTCCTCCTTAGGCATGACTCCGTTCATCGTCTCCAACTTCTTGTTCGGGGACTTGACGGCTCCGCGATAGTCGCGCGTGGCGCGAGCCAGAGCGCCGCATAATCTGTCACCCCGCTCTCTGAATTTAGCTTTGTCGCTGGAAAAGCTTCGAGGTTCCAGTGGGCCTTGAACTCGCCGATGGGTTTGCCGTTGCCGTCCCCTCCTTTTCCTCCCCACTAGTGGCGGGCGCTCGCCAATTTGGAGATCCCACTTAACAAAGCCCCGCGCGCATCCGCGCTTGCCGCCGTTCTCTCGACCAGCCGGTGAAAACTGCGCGCGTCCCCCTCAACCACCGAGTTCGAGCTAGCGAAACTTATCAGCACGGCGCTCATGTTCTGCTGTGCGTGCACCATCTCGACGGCCTCTTCCTGGGTGAACTCAATGGTGTCCGTAGAGAGGCGGTCGACAATGAAGTCTCTGATTCCTTGGTGAGTGGCGCGCACCGCTGTCCTAATCAAAGTTACCATTGACCGTTGACGACACGCACATGTCCATACACCTCTGGATATCAAGCTTAATCCAAGCCTCTCGGTCCGCAGGTGCGCGAAAATCAACCGGAGGGTCCTGCGGGCCTGGGGTAAAACCAGCTGATCGGCATCCTGTCATTGCAACAGACGCCCCGCTACCATGCAACAAATCAAGAAGGGTTCAGCGCACATAATCGCGCGCATTCGTTTCACCTGCGACGCTCGGATGAGTCAGACTTCCGCACGATAAAAGCTCGAGCCAAGCAGCGTCGGCAACGACAGCTACTCAACTCCCTGCACCACTATGCCTCCACAGTTGCCATCACATGCTCTAACACCTTCTCCTCCTCCTCCTCCTCCTCCTCCTCCTCCTCCTCCTCCTCCTCCCCCTCCTCGTCCTCCTCCTCCTCCTCCTCCTCCTCCTCCTCCTCTTCCTCTTCCTTCTTCCTCCTCCTCCTCCTCCTCATTCTCATCCTCCTCTTCATCCTCACCCTCATCCTCATCCTCATCCTCATCCTCATATCCATCCTCCTCCGCATCCTCATCTTCATCCTCATCCACATCCACATCCTCATTCTCATCATCAGTATCAAAATCATCATGATCAGCACCAGCATCATTAGCATTATCATCATCAGCATCATCAGCAGCATAAGCATCAAGATCAAGATCATGATCATTGTCATGACCATGACCATGACCATGACCATGATCATGATCATGATCATGATCATGATCATCATCATCATCATCATCATCATCATCATCATCATCATCATCATCATCACCGTCATCACCGTCATCATCCTCGTCATCCTCGTCATCCTCATCCTCCTCATCCTCCTCATCATCAGTTTCATCATCAGCATCATCATTATCCTCATCCTCCTCCTCATCATCATCATTATCATCATCGTCATCATCGTCATCATCGTCATCATCAGCATCGTCATCATCACCACCACCATCATCATCACCACCCCCACCATTATTATCATCATCAGCATCAGCATCGCATCATCATCATCATCATCATCATCATCATCATCATCATCATCATCATCATCATCCTCATCCTCCGCCTCCTCCTCCTCCTCATCTCGTCCCTCCCATTCCTCCCACCTGCGCCACCTTACCGTCAGGGCATTGGAGGGCCGTGGCGCCCAGAAGTCGCACTGCCTGCCTGGCGACCGGGTGCCGCCGTCGCGCGCGCGCCGTTTTAGCGATCCGCGTGCCAACCGTACGGCGCCTCGTACCGAGCATGAAAGAAACGGATTCTGGGGGCCCCGTGAACCTTTCGCCGCGGTCGGGCCCCCTGGGGCCCTCAGCGGCCCCAAGGGGCAACTCATAGCTGGCCTTGCTGGAAAAGCCCCGAGGCCTGGGTCGGGGACACGCGCTGGCCAGGGCTCGGGGGAGCGTCGGTGGAGTCCGCACACAAGAAGAGGGGTCGCAAGTCATGGCGAAGCACCAGGGGGCGTGGTAAAAAAAAAAAAAAAGCAAGGGGTCATTACACCTGGGGAGACATCATGGCCCCCGCCGTGACGTCCAACCCCCATCGTCATCACCCCCCGCATGGCCGCGCCCGAGAGCGGGCGGTCGGTTCCAGATGGCTCCCAGACCCGGGTCAGTCAGAGGATTTCTGAAAGGATTGTCTGACTACCGTTAATGAAGGGGAACTGGGACACACAAATAAATACACACAAATAAAATTATCCCCCATATTTTCCCATATTTTCTGGGTTTTTGTCTTCCCCCCCACTTCCCATATTTTCCCATATTTTCTTGGAATCGCCGATTAATTGTGTCTGTGTGTTTTTTCCCCTCCTGAGTTAACGCTGACCCCTAACACGTGTGCTCCGATACCCCTCCAATCGGCCTTCTGCCCACAATTCGGCTCTCGCGCGGCCTCGGGCGGCCCACAACTCGGGACGAACCCGGCCTCCCCAGAACGCCCCCGACGAGGCGCAGCCGATGGAAACCACACGCCCCGAAACCTCAAACCAGACAATTTCCGAAAATATCCGTTCCAATCATGAGCCATTTCCTTCACACCGAATCTCCGCTGTGAGTGGCCGAGCCCGCGCCGGGAGCGGGCCGGGGCGCAAAAACTTCGCGGGAACGCCGCGCGTCAGCCGACGCCCTGCCCAGCGAGAGGCGGCCAAAAAGTGGAACTGTTGGTCCCTCCCTCCTTTCACCCTCCTCGTGCTTGGTCCTCCTCCCTGCACGTCTGCATTCCAATCTCTCCTGCCGCCAAGCTGCTGCCGTAAGGAACCCGAGTTGAGGAACGGAGTTTCTCAAAACAGCCTGACTGCACGAGGCGCACCAGAGGAACAACCATGGAAGGGTCAAAAGGAACAGCCAAGCCCGTCCGAACACAAAATGTTTCTCAATTCCGCGTTTTGACTGTATTTCCTCATCCTTTGTTTTTTCCTCCTCCGCCGCCTCCTCCTCCTTATCCTTCCACGTTCGTCGCCCCTCTTCCGCCACCCGCCTCTTCCACAACTCCTCCTTCTCTCTCACAGGGCTCCTCGTCCGCCGCCTCATCGGCCCCATGCAGCCCCATTCCACCTTGCTTGTTGTTTTTCTCTTTCTCTCTCTCTCTCTGTTTCTCTCTCTCTCTGTCTCTCTCTCTCTCTCTCTCTCTCTAACTCTTTCTCTCTCCTCCGTCTCTATCCTCACAAATCGTCCTGCCTCTTGCTCATCGTAGATACTGATGCACTGATGCTCATGCGCTTTTTCAACCGGGACATATCGGAACGTTTTCGGCGTTTCGAAACGGCTGTCTTGCTGCAGCTTTACTGGCTGTCGGCAGGGGTGTGTTCTACTCTATTGGCTCGATCGGTTTTCGATGGTTTTCGGCTGCCCACTCGCATCTGCCACCCTCCCAATCATCATCGTCGTCGTCATCTTCATCTTCATCTTCATCATCATCATCATCATCATCGCCTCTCCTTCCGCACGCTACCGTCACCACTCATCGCCGTCGCCATCATCACCATCATCATCATCATCCAGGAGCGCCGACCTCCGGAGGAGGATGCGGAAAAGCAGATCGCAAGGACCTGCTGTTTTTTTGTTGCACTCCACTGTTCCAGCCAGGCCAGCGTCGCCTAATCGTTGAGGCCACGACGCGTAAGATCGGCCCGACGTGCTTCTGCCAGAACAGCCGCCAGGTCAAGCAGACGCATTAGGGTCTCGGCCACGTGCTGGGCCACGCACCTGTTGACAACTCGAGTGACATATACAGAGCCAAGCGCGTTGTTGATCTTGCGCGCCCTTGCATTCCGAAGCGCGCCGGAGCGAATGATGACGGCGACGCGCAGCCCGCTGTCGGCCGCAGCAGCCTCGGCGCGGTCGCGCGCCGTTGCAGCTGCTGGGTCGAAAGCGCAAAGATACTTCAGGCCGGACTTGTCGCGGCGGCGCAATTTGCGGCCCAGCGCGCGCAAGTTTCCCGCGCAGGAGGGCCCTGGCCCACGTGCGAAGTTGATTTCTCCAACGCACATCTTCGCTTGCACGGCGCGGGCCCCGCAAAAGAGTCACGGGCGCGCGCGGCAAGGGGCGGCCGCCGCCCGCGCGCGGGCCGTCGCCCCGCTGCCCTGGCCCCATAGCAGGATCGACGCGCGCGCGAACGCGTCGTCGGCGAACTCCTCTCCCATGATGAGCTCCCCGCCGATTGCGAGGAAGTCCTCGGGCATGGCGCCCCCGGCGACCGCCCCCCCCGCATTTTCTGAGTCGGCCGCCGTCGCCGAGGTCGCCGCGCCGCCCGCGTAAAAACGGCGCGACGCTTCGACGGGGCCGGAGGCAAGTTCGCATCGGATTTCAGGCTGCGGCACGTCGGCGGGCGCCCCTCGGCCACGATGCCTGCGCGCGCGCAGATGCGAGGCGCAAAGCCGCCTCATCCTTCCGGGCGCATTCGGGGAAGGCCTTGCCCGCCCAGAGGCGCTGCTCGGCCGAGCTGTTCCAGCGGGGGCACTGCTGTAAATGCCGATGCAAATCTGGGTCCAGCTTTGCCGCGGCTACGGTTCCGAAGCCGCTTCCGCCCGCGCCCCCGCCCGGGCGGACCGGATGGGCACCGACAGCGGCGATGCCGCGCGCGTCGCTCGGGCGCCATTGCAAAGCGCGCTCGGCGAGGTCGGGGGGCTCTTCGCGGCGGCCCGCGAGACGCGCGGGAGGCCGTCGAGCTGCTGCAGCGCGAGGGCACCTGGACAATCCCCCAGCCGCCGTTCCACGCCACTCGCCCAAGAAAAGCAAGGACTCCAGCAGCGCGGCCCAGTCGCTCAACCTCTCCCATTCCGAGCGCGGGGGCCCCAAGAGAGCAGAAATGGCGCCCGCGAAATCTTCGCCAGCGGGCGCCCGCGTCTCCGAGGCGAAGAGCGGGTCGCCCACGTGCATCTCCGCAGCCGCGCACCCGACAGACCACATGTCCAAGTCCTCTTGGCCACGCTTCAGCAGACGTCGGAGGGCGGTAGTGGAAGGCGCGCGCGCCGAGGGCGTCGCCCTGGCGCAGCCTCTTCTGCCGCCCGATGGCGGGGCCCGACGTCTGGCGCGCGCCGAGGTCGGCGATCGCCACCTGAGGGAAGGGGGGGGGGGGGGGAAGGGGCGCGATGGCGACCCGGCGGAAAGGCCGCCCGCGCCTGGAGGCGCGGCGCGAGTTCTGGCAGGCCGCGGACGGCTTCGGCGGCAAGCAGCACGTGCGGGTCACCAAAGTGACGGGGCACGCCGCGGCCCGCTCGGTCCGCGACGGCTACGCCGCGATGAACGACTACGAGGACAACCGCGCCGCGGACGGCTTCGCCAAGAAGGGTGCCGAGCTCCGCCCCACATGCGAGGCGGCGGTGAAGCGCGTCGAGCTGGCCGACGCGATCGCAGTAGCGACGGCCCGCTGGCTCGGCGAGGTGCTGCAGCTCGGGGGCGCCGCCCTCGCGGCGGCCGACGGCGCGGACGCGGGCGTGGCGGAGCCGACCTGCCGCGGGCGCGGGCGCGGACGGCGGGGCGCTGCGCGCTGCCGCGGCGGCGGGCCAGGATGCAGACGCTGGCCCTGCACTGCGCGCGGCGCGGCGGCCTCGGACGCAAACGGGGCGCGCTGGCTCTGCAACGCCTGCGCTGGCCGCTCGGACGGCATGGCCGTCCGCGGTGGGCCGCCTGGGCATCAGGCACCGGCGCGGAAGCGCGCGCGGGCGCCGAGCTCGGGGGCGGACGGCCCGAGCCGCTGAGCCGCCCGCGTAGCCGTCCGCGGGGGTGCGGCTCGGAGGCGAGGTGCCCGAACCGCTGAGCGCTCAGTGCGCTCTCCCCCCCACCTCCCTCCGTCGTGGGCCCGAGGGCCCCGTGTGTGCGCATGCAAATCCCACCAGCCCTCTGGGCGTCGGTGGTTTTAACGAGTTTCCTCTTCCACCCCTCCCTCTTCCCCTTCGGGGAGGGGTTTACCCCTCCCCCTGCCCCCTCCCCACTGACCTGGACAGGGGGTTCCGCGGCGCGTTGGAGCGCCCAAGATCGACCCCTGGGAGGGCTAAAATCCGACACCCCTCACAAGGATCGTGGCTCCTGAGGGGGGGGCTGTAGTTAGGGCCCCCCCCTTCGTTGATCGATCTCCTCCAAGATGGCTCCGAGGCCCCCCAAGAAGCCCCCAGGAGGCCCCCAAGAGACCCCCAAGAGGCCCCAAGAGACCCCCCAGAGGCACCCAAGAAGCGCCCAGGACAAGAAGCGCCCAGGAGGCCCCCAAAGGCCCCAAGATGGCCCCAAGAGGCCCCAAGAGGCCCCCAGGAGGCCCCAAAGAGGATCCCGAACGGCCCACAGAGCCCCCCCCGAGGCACCCAAGACGCCGAAAAGCCCCTCAGGACGACCCTATACTCGCCTGGGCGTCGTTTCTGGACGGGCTGGTGGGGATACTTATATATATAATATATATATATATATATATATATATATATATATATATACAGCCGCAGGCGGAAGCGCCAGCGGCGGGAGGTCGCGGGCGGGCTACGGCCGCGGCTAGATTGCCCAGCGCGCGCGGGGGCCGCGGATCAGGCGGCGAGGGAGGCAGCGCCCAGGGCGACAGCCGACGTGCAATCCAGGGAGACTGAGACAGCCCCAGGACGGGCATGCAACGGTGCATCCAACGAGCCTGAGGAAAGGCACCGAGGAGACCAAGCGCAGCCAAAATGGCGCGTGAGGCGTTCCCAGAAGTCCAGATGCGAACAGAAAGGAACGTTCCCGATGACATCGATCCAGGGAGTCAGTCGGGTACCACAGACTGACTGGGGACGTAAGTCCAGCGGAAAATTCTGGCGGTGACACGAAGTCGCGGCGCCAGAACGCGCATCCAGGGTGTGGGGCGAGACAGGAAACTTCCACAACTGAGATGCGTCAGCCCAGATCCAACGAGTGGAAGGGCGCCGTAGTGCACGATGCACGGTCAACAACGTGGCGTGTGCACATCGAAAGTGTCTCAGCGCTACCCAAACCGAGTCGGATAGCACCCGAGGGACGGGGCCTCCGAATACCCAAGACGCATCCCTCAGAGCCACTTCGATCCAGGGTCACGGCGGAAGGCCTTTCAGCATTTAAGAGTCCCCGGGGACATCGATCCAGGGAGTCTGACGGGTAACACAGACTGACGGGGGATATAAATCCAGCGGAAAAACCTGACGGCGAATCCAAGATGCGACGCAAGAACGCGCATCCAGGGTGTGGAGCATGATGGCAGGAGAACCTTCCACAACTGAGATGCGTCAGCCCAGATCCATCGAGTGGAAGGGCGTCGTAGTGCACGATACACGGTCCAAGCTGGTGGGGGTACTTTTTTTTATACAGCTGCAGGCGGAAGCGCCAGCGGCGGGAGGTCGCGGGCGGGCTACGGCCGCGGCTAAATTGCCTAGCGCGCGCGGGGGCCGCGGATCAGGCAGCGAGGGAGGCAGCGCCCAGGGCGACAGCCGACGTGCAATCCAGGGAGACTGAGACAGCCCCAGGACGGGCATGCAACGGTGCATCCAACGAGCCTGAGGACAGGCACCGAGGAGACCAAGCGCAGCCAAAATGGCGCGTGAGGCGTTCCTGACGGTCCAGATGCGAACAGAATGGAACGCTCCCGAGAACAACGATCCAGGGAGTCAGACGGGTACCACAGACTGACTGGGGACGTAAGTCCAACGGGAAATTCTGGCGGCGACACGAAGTCGCGACGCCAGGACGCGCATCCAGGGCGTGGAGCGTGACAGGAGAGCCTTCCACAACTGAGATGCGTCAGCCCAGATCCAACAAGGAGGGGCGCCGTAGTGCACGAAACACGGTCGACAACGTGGCGTGTGCACATCCAAAGTGTCTCAGCGCTACCAAACCGAGTCGGATAGCACCCGAGGGGCGGGGCCTTCGTATACCCGAGACGCATCCCTCAGAGCCACTTCGATCCAGGGTCACGGCGGAAGGCCGTTCAGCATTTCAGAGTTCCCGAGGACATCGATCCAGGGAGTCTGACGTGTTTTTTTTCCCCTGGGGCCACGTGAGTACTTTAGCCCCCGGCGGCCGCCGTCGCCGCCGCCTGGACGACCAGCGCCAGCGCCCGCTGCCACTGCCCGCCCTTCTCACACATGAGGTTGGGCTCCAGCATCGCCACCGCCTCGATGAGCAGCGCCAGCGCCGGCTGCCACCGCCCGCTCTTCACGCGCACGAGGTTGGGCTCCAGCGTCGCAACCGCCATCTCGCTGAGCAGCGCCAGACCCGGCTGCCAACGCCCGCCACTCTCGCACGTGAGGTTGGGCTCCAGCACCACCATCATCTCGCTGAGCAGTGCCAGGGCCGGCTGCCGCAGCCCGCCCCTCTCGAACATGAGGTTGGGCTCCAGCATCTCTACGCCCCCGCTGAGCAGCGCCAGGGCCCGCTGCCACTGCCCGCCCTTCTCGAACCAGAGCCTGCCCTCCGACGTCTCCACCGTCCCGTTGAGCAGCACCAGGGCCCGGTGCCACTGCCCGCCCTTCTCGCACGTGGGGTTGGGCTCCAACATCGCCACCATCTCGCTGAGCAGCGCCAGGGCCGGCTGCCACCGCCCGCTCTTCTCGCACTTGAGCCTGCCCTGCAGCGTCGCGACCATGTCGCAGGGCACCATCAGAGCCGGCTGCCACTGCCCGCCCTTCTCGCACGTGAGGTTGGGCCCCAGCGTCGCCACCAACATCTCGCCGGGCAGCGCCAGCCCCGCGCGGCGCCCTGGCAAGGAGGACTGCCGCCCCCATTATGCCACATGAGGAACGCGCCTCTCGCGCCCCGTCCCGCCGCCGCGGCCACAACGCGAGATCTGCGTCGGCCGCCCCGACGCACGGGAAACATGTCCACAAGCATTCGCCGCTGCTGACCGCCGTGTCAACGCCGCCAGCGCCGTCCGCCCCCTCTCCTCCCACCGTTTGGCTACTACCACCGATGCTGACTCCTCCGCTGTCGTTCCTCCTCGCTCCTTCGCCTCCTTCTCCACCTCCACTGCTGCCCCCACTGCCGTCCCTCCCACCTCCTACTGACGGGCTGCCACTGCCCGTTCCCCCCCAATCCGCCCACCGCTCCACTGCCGCCCCCCCTGCCTGAGCGGCGATGGGGCCCGCTGCCACTGCTCGCCCTTCTCGCGTGCACTGGTCGGGGTGCCAGAGCTCTTGACGGCGGGCTCCAGCTTCACCACCCACATCTCGCTGAGCAGCGATCGGGCTGGCTGCCACTGCCAGCACTTCTCGCACGCGCTGGTGTCGGGCTCCAGCTTCACCGTCCACATCTCGCCGTGCAGCGGTAGGGCCCGCGACCACTGCTCGCACTTCTCGCGCGCTCTCCCTGGGGTGCTGGGGATCACGACGTCGGGCTCCGGATTCTCTACCCACAGCTCTCTGTGTAGCGGTAGGGCCGGCTGCCCCGTGTTGTGGCTCATTATGTCGGGCTCCAGCCCCACCACCCGCTTTACTCTGAGCGGCGATAGGGCCCGCTGCTGCAGCTCGCCCTTCTCGCACGCTGGTGCTGCTGGAGTGGGTCGCTGGTAGGTCGCGGTGTGGCAGGAGTCGCACTGGTGCTGCTGGTCGCGGCGAAGCTGGTGATGACGTTGATGTTGTTGGAGTTGCACTGCAGGTGCTGCTGGAGTGGGTCGTTGGTTGGTCGTAGTGCTGCTGGAGTTGGTGGTGGTGCTGTTGGCGTCGGTCAGCTGCTGCTGGAGTCGGTCGTGGTACAGCTGGTGGTGGCGTTGATGCTGCTGGAGTCACGCTGGTGCTGCTGGAGTGGGTCGTTGGTTGGTCGCAGTGCTGCTGGAGATGGCGGTGGTGGTGGTGGTGTCGGTCAGGTACTGCTGGAGTCGGTTGTGCTGCGCTGGTATTGCTGTAGTGGGTAGCTTGCTGGTCGCAGTGCTGCTGGAGATGGAGATGGTGGGGGTGCTGCTGGTGACGGTCAGGGGCGGCTGGAGTCGGTCGTGGTGCAGCTGGTGATGGCGACGATGTTGCTGGAGCCACACTGGTGCTGCTGGAGTGGATCGCCGGTTGGTCGCGGTGCTGCTGGAATTGGTGGTGGCGCTGCTGGTGTCGGTCTGGCACAGCAGGCGGAGCGGTGGTGCTGCTGGTGATGGCGTCGATGCTGCTGGAGCCACCCACAGTGCTGCCGCCGCCGCCTCCGCCGCCTCCGCAGCCGCCTCCGCCGCCTCCGCAGGCGCCGCCGCCTCCGCCGCCTCCGCCACCGCCGCCCCCGCCGCCTCCGCAACCGCCTCCGCCGCCTCCGCCTTCTCCATCCCCACTGCCCTCCATCGCACCCAGCCGTGCCACTCCTCCACTGCCTTCCCTCTCTCCTCCTATTGGATCGCCGCCACTGCCTTCACCTCCTTCCCAACCTCCACTGCTGCCCCCACTGCCGTCCCTCCCACCTCCTACTGAAGGGCTGCCACTGCCCGTTCCACCCCAATCCGCCCACCGCTCCACTGCCGCCCCCCCTGCCTGAGCGGCGATGGGGCCCGCTGCCACTGCTCGCCCTTCTCGCGTGCACTGGTCGGGGTGCCAGAGCTCTTGACGGCGGGCTCCAGCTTCACCACCCACATCTCGCTGAGCAGCGATCGGGCTGGCTGCCACTGCCAGCACTTCTCGCACGCGCTGGTGTCGGGCTCCAGCTTCACCGTCCACATCTCGCCGTGCAGCGGTAGGGCCCGCGACCACTGCTCGCACTTCTCGCGCGCTCTCCCTGGGGTGCTGGGGATCACGACGTCGGGCTCCGGATTCTCTACCCACAGCTCTCTGTGTAGCGGTAGGGCCGGCTGCCCCGTGTTGTGGCTCATTATGTCGGGCTCCAGCCCCACCACCCGCTTTACTCTGAGCGGCGATAGGGCCCGCTGCTGCAGCTCGCCCTTCTCGCACGCTGGTGCTGCTGGAGTGGGTCGCTGGTAGGTCGCGGTGTGGCAGGAGTCGCACTGGTGCTGCTGGTCGCGGTGAAGCTGGTGATGACGTCGATGTTGTTGGAGTTGCACTGCAGGTGCTGCTGGAGTGGGTCGTTGGTTGGTCGTAGTGCTGCTGGAGTTGGCGGTGGTGCTGTTGGTGTCGGTCAGCTGCTGCTGGAGTCGGTCGTGGTACAGCTGGTGGTGGCGTTGATGCTGCTGGAGTCACGCTGGTGCTGCTGGAGTGGGTCGTTGGTAGGCCGCAGTGCTGCTGGAGATGGTGGTGGTGGTGGTGGTGGTGGTGTCGGTCAGGTACTGCTGGAGTCGGTTGTGCTGCGCTGGTATTGCTGTAGTGGGTAGCTTGCTGGTCGCAGTGCTGCTGGAAATGGAGATGGTGGGGGTGCTGCTGGTGACGGTCAGGGGCGGCTGGAGTCGGTCGTGGTGCAGCTGGTGATGGCGTCGATGTTGCTGGAGCCACGCAGGTGCTGCTGGAGTGGGTCGCCGGTTGGTCGCGGTGCTGCTGGAATTGGTGGTGGTGCTGCTGGTGTCGGTCTGGCACTGCAGGTGGAGCGGTGGTGCTGCTGGTGATGGCGTCGATGCTGCTGGAGCCACCCACAGTGCTGCCGCCGCCGCCTCCGTCGCCTCCGCCGCCTCTGCCGCCTCCGCCGCCTCCGCCGCCTCCGCAGCCGCCTCCGCCGCCTCCGCAGGCGCCGCCGCCTCCGCCGCCTCCGCCACCGCCGCCTCCGCCGCCTCCGCCGCCTCCGCAGCCGCCTCCGCCTTCTCCACCTCCACTGCCCTCCACGCCGCCTCCGCCGCCTCCGCAACCGCCTCCGCCGCTTCCGCCTTCTCCATCTCCACTGCCCTCCATCGCACCCAGCCGCGCCACTCCCCCACTGCCTTCCCTCTCTCCTCCTATTGGATCGCCGCCACTGCCGTCCCTCCCAATCTCTCTGCCCGCGGTGTTGTTGCCGCCCGTCGTCGTGACGTGGGTCGTGCTCGTCGGTCGCGGTGCAGCTGGTGACGGCGCTGATGCTGCCGGGGTCGCACTGGTGCTGCAGGAGTACCGAGTAGCTTGCTGAGCATACTCAAGACGCAACGCCGGCCACCGTGAGCCGGCCAACTCAACGGCTAGGGCGACGGCATCCCCTCCGGCCAGAATGACCCGCAGCCCCGCGGCCACGCGGCGATGCTGCTCCAGCGTGCCGAAGGCGAGCAGCTGCTGCCCCCCCCGCGCTGCTGGGAGCTCAATGGCAGCCCCCGTGCCGGCGCGGAGATCGTTGAGCAGCGCCGCGCCGTTGGCCATCAAGCGCCCGCGTCCACGGCCAGGCAAGTCCATCTGGAGCCACTGGCTGCTGCCCCTCCCGCGGGCTGTCCCCGCGCACTCAGAACACTGGACCATGTCCACCTGCGCTGTCCAGCATGGCATGCCTCCAAATATAAGCGGCACGATCTCGCCAGCCTCGCGGCGGGCAAATGCACCGACAGCGGAAGCGGTCTCCTGGCAGCGGGGGCAAGCCACGCGGCCCGCCCAGGTGCGTCGCCGCCGCCGGACCACAAGACCTCGCCAGAGGTGGCACAGGCGGCTCCGCGCGCGCTGCGCGTCCACCTCGGAGAGGGCCGTTGGCGCCGCGAGGGGCCGACTCGGCGCCAACGACACAGGCGCGTCGGTCAGCGGGTCCGTCCAGGTGCCCTCGTGCTCGAGCACTTGCCACTCCGTGCGTTTGACTGCGCGACGGGCCGGAGGGAGCATGAGGTTGGCGAGCGCGTCAATCCAGACGCCGAGCCCCCACTCCGATCTGACCTCCACGGCGGCACGGGCGCCCTGCAGAACGACGCGGCGAGCGTGGACTTGCGCACGGCGCTGGAAATCGAAAGTGACGCCAGCGCTGCCCCAGCGGAGGCGTAAGCTATCCATCCACCCGTCGACGAGCGAGCCTGCCGAAAGCGTGTTTCGCAGCAGTGCCCGAGTAACGATCCGCACGTGGAGCGGTTGGTCAGACGCCTCCGTGAGGCTGCTGAGGAGCTCCTCCAGCAGACCAAGGTTGGTGACCTGTCCAAGATCAGCGGCCCGCAGGCTGTCGAGGAGGCAATCGTCGTCGAGCAGGTCCAGGGCTGGGAACTGCAAGGCCGAGCGGCGGAGGGAACACAAGTACGGGTCGTGGACGGCGACGCTGCTGGCTTGCACTCTCGCTACCCATCGGCCGTACAGTGACCGCATGTCGTGGCCCTGGGAGTTGAGAGTGAGGACGGCGTGCTCGAGGAGTCGCGGGGCCCCTGGGGCGCACGCTTGTTTGTCACTAGACCCCGTGTGACTGAATCTGCACCGGCCGATGGCATGCCATGGGCAACCCAACCCATGCCGGCACCGCACGGTCCGCCGGCTGCCGTGGCCAGGGGCTCGCTCAGGCGTGGGTGGACCTGGTGCTGGGTTAACAGGTGCTGGTAGACCTGGTGTTGGTGCTGGTCGAGCTGGTGTTGGTGCTGGTCGAGCAGGTGCCGGTGCTGGGTGCTGGCGTTGGTGCTGGTCGAGCTGGTGTGGGTCGCAGTGCTGTTCGGAGTACTGGTCGTGCTGCTGGTCGTTGTGCTGGTCGTTATGCTGGTGCTTGTGTTGGGCGGAGTGCTGGTCGTGGTCCTGGTCGTTGTGCTGGTCGCTGTGCTGGTCGCTGTGCCGGTCGTGGTGCTGTTCGTGGCGCTGGTCGTTGTGCTGGTCGTGGTGCTTGTCGTCTCGCTGGTCGTGGCGCTGGTCTTCGTGCTGGTCGCTGTGTTGGTCGTAGTGCTGGCCGTTGCGTCGGTCGTTGTGCTGGTCGGACTGCTAGCCGTCGTGCTGGTTGGAGCGTCGACTCGCGCGTCTCCGCCACGCCGTCTGTACCCGCAAGACAGCAGCCGCACGGTGCCCCGAAAAGTCCCCGGCCACTTCCGCGGGAGGCGCGGAACGGCGTTGGGGCTCGTCTGGCGAGGCGCAGCGATCCTGGCGACGTGCGCCGCGCTGTGCGGCTCGGAGCGCCGGCGCGGAGAGGGCCGCAAACGCCTCGTCTGACATGTCGGCAAGTCCGTGGTGTCTGGCCACAGCGGCGCGTAGGAGCGTCTCTCGTGCTGCAGGGCTGGACCATCCGGCGCGCCGAAGCGCCACAGGACCGTGGTGAATACTTACGCCTGTGTGGTGGCATGCTGCCGTATGCAAGCGGTGGCCCGCCAGGACGGCACGCTCGCGGGCCGTAGTCCCGCCTGGGGCCGCCGTCAGTGCACGGCATTGCTCCTCGGCCCGCAACCGCCTCGCGGACTCGATTTGCAGACGCCCGCGCAAGGCCTCGATGTGCATGCGCCGCTGCCAGCGTCGAAGGCGCGTGCGCGAGATGACGCAGCCAGGCTGGTCGGAGTGCTGGTCGGGGTGCTGGTCGCTGTGCTGGTAGTTGTGCTGGGCGTAGTGCTGGTCGTTGCGGTGGTGGGTGTGCTGGTCGGAGTGCGGGTCGTGGCGTTGGTCGTGGTGCAGGTCGTGGTGCTGGTCGTGATGCTCGTCGTGGTGCTGGTGGTGGTGCTGGTCGTTGTGGTGGTCGCTGTGCTGGTCGGAGTGCTGGTCGTTGTGCTGGTCGTGGCGCTGGTCGTTGTGCTGGTCTTTGTGTTGGTCGTTGCGCTGGTCGTGGTGCTGGTCGGAGTGCTGGTCGGAGTGCTGGTCGAGCTGCTTGTCGGAGTGCTGGTCGTGGTGCTGGTCGGGGTGCTGGTCGTGGAGCTCGTCGTTGTGCTGGTCGGAGTGCTGATCGCTGTGATGGTCGTTGCGCTGGTCGGAGTGCTGGTCGGAGTGTTGGTTGTGCCGCTGCTCGATGTGGTGGTCGCTGCGCTGGTCGGGGTGCTGGTCGTGGTGCTGGTTGTGGTGCTGGTCGTGGCGCTGGTCGTTGTGCTGGTCGGAGTGCTGGTCGTTGTGGTTATAGCTGTGTTGGCACTGGCGCTGGTCGTGGTGCTGGTCGTTGCGCTGGTCGTGGTGCTGGTCGGAGTGCTGGCCGCTGTGCTGGTCGGAGTGCTGGTCGTGGTGCTGGTCGTTGTGCTGGTCGTGGTGCTGGTCGTTGTGCTGGTCGTGAACCAAGTAGTTGCGCTGGTCGTTGTGCAGGCCGTTGTGCTGGTCGTTGTGCGGGTCGAGGTGCTGGTCGTTGCACTGGTCTCTGCGCTGGTCGTTGTGGTCGGAGTGCTGGTCGCTGTGATGGTCGGTGCGCCAGTCGTGGTGCTGGTAGTTGTGCTGGTCGTGGTGTTCGTCGGGATGCTGGTCGCGGTGCTGTGCGTGGCGCTGGTCGGGGTGATGGTCGTGGAGCTGGTCGTTGCGCTGGTCGTTGTGCTGGTCGCTGTGCTGGTCGGTGTGCTGGTCGTGGTGCTGGTCGTGGCGCTGGTCGTTGTGCCGGTCGGAGTGCTGGTCTTTGCGGTGGTCGTTGTGCTGGTCGGAGTGGTGGTCGTGGCGCTGGTCGCTGTGCTGGCCGGAGTGCTGGTCGTTGTGATGGACTGATCGCCCTTCCTGATGGCGGGAGAGGGGGTCGGCACCGTTGGCCGCCGTCCCTTCGGCGGCCGATGGCGCCGCCGCGGCCATCCGACCTGCGCCTCGCAGCCCCTCAGGCTGCACCCACGGGCGCGCGGTGCTGGCTTGAGCCAGAGGCTACGGACGCTGGTGGGGATACGCGAAGCGTCTAGAATTTACAACGGCTGCGCCGAGCACCGCTCCCAGACCATTACGGCCTCACCCGATCATCATCATCATCATCATCATCATCATCATCATCATCATCATCATCATCATCATCATCATCATCATCAGCATCATCATCATCATCATCATCATCATCATCATCATCATCATCATCATCATCATCATCATCATCATCATCATCATCATCATCATCAGCAGCATCATCAGCATCATTCATCAGCATCATCATCAGGATCAGCATCATCATCATCATCATCATCATCATCATCATCAGCAGCAGCATCAGCATCAGCATCAGCATCAGCTCAGCATCAGCATCAGCATCATCATCATCATCAGCATCACCACCACCACCACCACCATCATCATCATCATCATCAGCATCAGCATCAGCATCAGCATCAGCATCAGCATCAGCATCATCATCATCATCATCATCATCATCATCATCATTGTCATCATAATCATCACCACCATCATCATCAGCATCAGCATCAGTATCATCAGTATCATCAGTATCATCAGCATCATCAGCATCATCAGCATCAGCATCAGCATCATCAGCATCATCAACATCAACGTCAATATCATATCTCATCATCATCATCATCATCATCATCATCATCATCATCGTCATCGTCATCGTCATCATCACCACCACCACCATCACCATCACCATCACCATCACCATCACCATCACCATCACCATCACCATCATCATCATCATCATCATCATCATCATCATCATCATCATCATCATCATCATCATCATCATCATCGCCGTCGTCGTCATTTGCCCCCCTACGCCCTCGCCCATTGTCCCCCCTCCTTCCCTTTCCCTTTGACTCCCTCCCCACCCCTCCCTCTGTTTCTGGGCCCGCTGTTCGGGCTCGGCCGGGAAACAGGCCCCTGCTCAGTGGTCGTCCTCGCTGTCGCTGCCGGCGTTGTCCAGGCGCCGATTCTGGGTCTGCGGGGCGGCACGGGGCACGACTGTGCAGGCAGAGGAAGCAGTGGTCCGGATAGGGCAAAAAGGAGGAGTAGGAGGAATGACTGCAGGAAGAGGAAGCAACTGCAGGGATTGGGCGAGAAGAAAGAGGAGAGGTGAGAGGAGGAAGAGGAGGAGAGGAGGCAGGGGAGGGCAGAGAGAGGAGTCAAAGGAGGGGGGGAAACAGGAGGGAGAGGGGAGGGTGAAATAAGGTGGCGGTGATACTTTCGTGCGTGAGGAACGTCGCCTGCCATGCGGTGTGCTTGCTTCCAAACGGATGTGTAGGGGCTGCAGAAGGCGGCCAGCGGCAATCTAGTGCGAGCGCTTATGGACACGGGAAACTCTGTCGTTTGCGCAAAATCCCCAAACATCCTGGCGCGTCGCCTTTCAAATGCACACGGGGCGCGGTCTTCGTTTGGTGCGTGTTGCGGTCCATCCGCTGCGTAAGTTGTGCGCGAGTGTCGTGTAAATGTTGGTGTCGCGTTCGCTTGAAGGTTTTCTTTAACAGCAACATCCCAGAATAAGTAAAAAGACGCTGGCGAGAAGAACTGAATTGTCCGGCCGGGTAAAAGTCACCACAATCAGGGGGAAGGGGAAGAGGAGGGGGACGAGGACGGAGGAGGAGGAGAAAGAGGAGGAGGGAGGGCAAACAAAGCAACGTGGTCATCGCCCGACTGTCTGTCAGTCTGGGCGCCCGCATGACTTGGCTGCGCGACCGCAGACAATTCAGTTACACAGTTTTGACTCCGACGAGGCGGAGGGGGAGGAGGAAGAAGGAAGACGACGAGGAACGGGAGAACAACATGATACAAATATGGCTCGAATTCGTATCATAGTGAAGCGCGTGTTTGCCAACGTCGGCCTAGAGAAACCAACCGCGGACGCCAGCAGGACCTTTGTCCAGCGAGCGCGGCCGAAACTCGGGGCGGAAATTGGGGCGGTTGCACGCGTGAGCGAGAGCAGGAAAGGAGGAGGAGGAGGAGGACGAGGAGGAGGAGGACGAGGAGGAGGAGGACGAGGAGGGGGGAGGAAAACAGTAAAGCTCACAAGTGCGTAGACCAGCCAGGGCGTAGCCTGGGGCACTGCCAAAAATACAAATCATACAAAGCGAATCGTGTGACCAAAGGGCTGACCAGGCCCATGGGAGAAAGGGCTGACCAGGCCCGGGGAGAGGAAGGAGGGAGAAGAGGCACCTACCAAGAACGCCTACGGACGCGTGCAGCACGCAAAAGAGCCTCAGCCTTGGGATGCCCGCGAGCTCCCTCCCGCAGCGAGGCGGGAAGGGCCTCGACAGCATCCCGCCGCTGAAGGGTCCCACTGCGGACCGCGCCGTGCACCCGGCACAACTCATGCATCCCTAGCGCGGCAAGCCCCGCGGCGTCAGCACCCTCGCTGGACTCCAAGGCCAGGCCGCGCCCCCAGCCGAAGAAGGCGTCGAAGCCGGCGGCCCCGTCGCGCCCGCGCAGCCCGAGGTGCCGCCCGAGGAAGACCCGGCAGCGGGGGCACCGGAAGTAGTGCTCCAGCGAATCCGCGGCCAGCGGGCAGCCGCGGACGCAGCAACCCCGCTGCTGGAAGCGCCTGCCCGCGCACCAACCGTTGAAGGCGGCGCGCAGGCAAGCGGCGGCAATCCGCGGCGGCGCCAATCCGGAGACGCGGCCGATGAAGTCGATGAATGTGGCAACCCTCCTCCCCGGGAGGATCTCACTCGCCCACCGCTCCAGCCGCCCCCGCGCGAAAGCCCAGACATGGCCGAGCCCAGGGCGGAGTGCAGCCGCCAGTGCTCTCTGGAAGTTCTTGCGCCGCTCCATGTCCTCCTCGGAGGTGCGCGCGTGCCCCCCCAGGCTCCGCGCGCGCTGCCAAGCGCGGAGGCCGCCAGAAACCCACGCCTCGTAGCGCGCCGTCCTGGCGGCGGCGGCGGCCGCGCAGGACCGGAGCGAGGCGAACTCGAAATCGAATCCGAGGTCGCGGAGCTGTCGCAGCACCTGGTGGTCCAGCCCCTCGGCCCCGGCGCCAGCCTGAGCAACGCCTTGTCGTCCTCTGCGAAGACCTCGTCGGGCACGTCCTCAAGCTGGGCGACGAAGAGGAGGGCGCTGGCGACGTATATCCTGTAGGCCTGAGCCGTGGTCCTGAGGCTTGCGCCCACGAGACGCCAGACGTCGACTCTGCTTCTAAACTTCTCGAGGGGCGCCTGCCAGGCGCCCCGACCCTTGCCGGGGCCGAGAAGGAAGCCGAGGTAGGGCGTGCACATATTCAGCCCAACCTGCCCCCACTGCGACACGAGCTCGGCGGTCTCCGCGCGGAGCCGCTGGAGGTCACTTCCGATGGGCGGGGCAAAAAACGTCTTCGATATATTCAGCCTGAAGCCAGAAATGCTCGCGAACTCCTGGAAGACCACGGCCAGCTCCCGGATAGGGCCCCCCCACTCGCGCAGCCTCACGGCGGCGTCGTCGGCGCAAGCCCGGCTGAGCGAGTCGCAGCGCCGGCGGATCGTGGCGAGGAGCAGATCGGGCGCGGCAGCCAGCAGGAGGGGGGATAAAGGGCAGCCCTGCCTGATGCCTCTGGTGGCGGTGAACCCGCTAAAGAGGGCGCCGTTCAGAGCGATCCTGCAGGAGTTGCCGCGGCACAGCACCTTCAATGAATTCAGTAGCCAGGGGGGCCAGCCCGCAGCCGCGAACAAGTCCATCAGGAAACCATGCTCTACCGACGGGAACGCGGCCTCGAAGTCCATGAAGCAGGCGAGGCCCTCCTGGCCCTTAACATCCCCCTCGAGCATGGCCTGCTCTATGTCGACCACGTTCTCTATCATCGAGCGGCCCTGCAAGAAACCCCTTTGCTCAGTCGTGATCGCGGGGGCGAGGGGCGGCTCGAGAAGCAGGCGGACAGCGCCGGCGATGGCCCGGTTGTCTGCATTCACGACGCTCAGCGGCCGTGTAGCCCGAGCGTCGTGTATAGCGACGCCCTCGTCGGTCTCGCCGATCGCCTTCTTGGGGAAGAGGTGCAAAAGACTCTCGTTCAATGCAGAGCCCATGGAGTCGAGCGCGTCGGAGGCCCCGTCGCTCATCAGGTCGGAGACGGCCTCGAAGAGGATATTAGCAGAGAAGCCATCGAATAGCCGCCATACCTCAAAGGGCATCCCGTCGGGGCCGGGCGAAGTGGCCCCAGTGATCTTAAGCGCGCGGCGCGCGCGGTCCCGCTCGAGGGCGCGCCCGCGAGGAAGTCGGAGAAGGGGCTCGGTCAGTGGGCGGTGGCCCTCGCCCTCCTCCAACCACCTACGGAGCATGTCAGAGTCGTGGCCCCGCGCGCTGAACGTCGTCTCCCACTGCTCCTTGAGGATCGCGGCCATCTCCCCGGGGTCGGTGGCGACCCTGCCGCCCTCGTGCTGAACAGCCTTCAGGCCAGCGGACCGACAAGGGGCCAGCAGATGAACCAGCTGCGCGCCCCTCTTGCGCGCGCGCCTCTTCATGCTCCCGTTGTCAACATCCCCGTTCTCGTCCAGGGCGTGGTTCGAAGGCCCGGAGTCGCCGAGCTCATCCAGGGCGTGCTCGCGAGCGAGATCGACGGCGCGCTGGCGGAGGCCCCGCAGACGCACGGACAGGTTACCCTCGAAATCGTGCGGATTATGGGCGATCTCCCTGAGCTTCGGACATGCGCCAATGCACTTCGAAACCTCTCCAGGAAGGCCAGCCTCGATCGACCGAAGGAGCTTCGTCGAGAGCCCGAGGCGATCCTCGAGAGACTCGGCAGCAGCCGGGGTGGATTGGTCCGCGACGACGTTGCGAGCCACCTTCCTGACGGCCAGCTTGAAGAGCTGAAGCTTCTTGATGGCGGTAGCGTCGTGCACCTCCTTCATGCTCTCCCCGAGCTCCAGGAAGACTCTCCGCTTGAAGTCGGGGTGCCTAATCGCGTAGTCTGGGATGCGGCGATCATCGGGACCAACGCGCTGAGGCGTGGAGCGGCTGACGAGGACCGGGCGGTGCGCGGACAGGCGCGGCCTCCACTCGAGGGCCACCGCGCGGAAACTCCTATCCAGCTGGTCGGACTCGTCGCGATTGGAATAAAACCTGTCGAGCCTGGCGCGCGAGGAGGCTGCGGCGCGGGTCATCTCGGGCTGGAAGAGCTCCGCGAGCGAGCGCGGCCAGCCGACCACCTCTTGGAACGCCTCTCCTCGTAGCCGCCCCGCCGGCTGGAGGGGGGGCGGAGGAAAGGGAGACGCGGTCGCGGTCGTCGACGACGTAATCGAAGTCTCCGCCCAGGAGTGTCACGGCAGATGCCCTCGGCGCGACGGCGCGCCCGAGCCTGGCCCGCAGGCGGCCCCGCAGCGCGCGGGGCGAGTCGGTCCTGTCAGACTCCCCCCTGGAGAAGCCAAACTTATCCGCCTCGGTCACCTGCCCCCCGGCCGGGAAGTAGCACGCGATGATGTCGAGGCCGCCCTCGGGGCCACGCAGCTCCAGCTTGCCAGCCCTGCCAAGGGGAATGACCTTCCAGCGGGGGTTGTCGCCGAAGAGCCCAAGGAACTCCTCCTTGATGATCAGACCGATGCCAGCATGCGCAGTCGCGGCGCCAGCAGACCACCAGGCCTTCGTGCGCAGCGGAGGCCGCCAGACCCAGTGCTGCCCGGCGGTGCCGCGCGCCCCCCTAATCATCACAATCGGCGCACGGCTGAGCAGGGACCCCAAGAACTGGCACTTAACCTCGCGCCTCCCGGGAGCGGCCGCGAAGAAAGCCTGGGCGCCCCAGTGGGTGGCGGCGTGGTCGCCCCTGTGCTGCCCCAGCCCCCTGGCTCCACCGGCGGGAGGACCAGCGAGATGCACGCAAGGACAGGGGGCGCCCACCTGCCGGATCAGGAGCGAGTGCCCGGCGGACCGCCATGTGGTAGTAGGTGCTGGCCGGGATATCGTTGCTCGGCGCACCGAGGCGGTGCGTCCAGAGGTGGTTGCCAGGGAGAAGAGGAGGGAGAGGGGAGCGGAGACGGTCGACGGTGGAAGAGGTCGAGGAACACGAGGACGTGGAGGAAGTAGCCGAACCGCGAGACGGACCCGACAGCCTTGGCGCCGCTGCTGCGCCGCGAAGGAAGAAGTCGATCTCGAGGAGCCAGCTCTCCGTCCCCTCGTCGGTAATGCATCTAATTATGCCCCAGCTCGCGAGCCGAGCCAGGGCCCCCTGCGACTCGGGACGGGGGAGAGCTAGGCCCCCCCCTCATCCCGTTTCCCGGCCCGGCGAGACCATCGATCGCGTCATTCCTGACCTCGATGGCGACCTGCTCGGAACCTATCGCGGCGATCTGGCCATGGAGCCCCTCGTGCAATATCCTCGCCTCAAGTGGGCTGCGCAAGAGCACCCGCACCCTGCCTGGCGGGGCGTAGATGTCTCGAGCGCGGAGCGCGAAGTACTCCCCCGGCCGCAGACCACTCGACTCCTTGTTCTCTTTCGTGTCGATGCCCAGCTGGCTCGTGACATGGTTCATGATCATAGCGACCGCCTTGGAGTCCTGGTTCCCAAGCTCGCCCTTCACCACGATGTCCACCATGTGATGCACGCCCGCCCCCCCCAGCCCTTCCGGCGCGTCGCGGCCAGCGCGGCAGCAGTCGCGGAGGGGGGGGCGACTGGGCGCCCGCCATGCACGGAGGGGCGAAAGCGGAGACGCGTGGCCGCCATCTCAGGGTCCTGCACGATCACCTGGTCCGTGACCGCGGTCCAGGTCTCGGAGGTCGCCTGCGAAAGCACCAACATCTTCTCCTTGCTCAAGAAGACGGCCTGACTGCACAGCGGCCAGAAGTGGTGGAAGCAGTTCGGGTCCAGGAGGTCCAAAATCATCGCCTCCCTGTCGTCGAAGATGGAGTTCAATGCGAACGAGACCGAGTTGGGCAGGGGTGTCCTGCGCAGCCTGTCGAGGAAGATCACCGCGTCCAGCTCGGAGCAGCGCTCCGGGAAGACCAGCTCGACGCAGACCCGCGGCTGCGATTCCGTACTGCTCGGGCTGCGGCGATGCTGCTGAATCTGGACCTCAACCAAGTACGGGTCCGAGAGGAACGCCAGGAACCGGGGAAGGTACTCGGCGGGAAGGTCGACGGTGGCAACGATGGACTGTTTGATCTCGAACAGGGGCGCGCTAGCCTGGATCATCCTAGGGAGGCTGCGCGCGCCATCCAGGGAGACGTTGAACAGCGCAAAACCGAAGCTGACGTGCATGGGTTGGTTGCGGCCCGGGAGCACCATCTCCAGCGGCTGCGCGCAGAAGGCCTGCGACCGCACGATTGGCGCCCACTTGTCCCCGACAAGGGGATGGTACCTGAGGTCCGCGATGCCGCCAATGTTGGAGAGGCCCTTGAGGTGCGGGATCGTCGCGACGAACCTGAGCGCGGCGGGACGGCGGGACGGGTCGGAGCGGCGAAGCAGCGCGGCCAGCAGCCGGGCCAGCGCCCCCCCATCCTCGGAGGCCCAAAAGATGACCCGCTGCCCGGCAACGAGGTCCCAGACCTTCTCGTCCCCCTGCTCGGTGAGATCCGCCGCCTTGCGCGCCATGTCCACGGCCCTAGGGTGTCCGTCGGACGCGCCCAGGATGTTCGACCACTGCGTGAGCAGCGTCTCGCCACCCTCCGTCTCTGGATTATCCAAGACCATCTTGGCCGCCTTCGGCCCCAGCTCCTTCCAGAGCGGGAGGCGGATCGGCTTGAGCTTCCGGCGCTCGTTCAGAACGCCAAGCAGTTCCTGCTCGCAGACGGACGCGGCGGCCTTGAGGCTCTCGATGATGTCCGCGATCCTCTCGCGCCCGGGGCCGCCGCCGAGCTCCTGCAGCGCCATGTCGCCAAGGGCGACCGCCGTGCGCAAGCGCCCGGATACCAACTGCTCGGAAGGCTGCGGGCCCTCGAACCTCGACATCCCGAGCACGGCCCCCGGGTCCCCGTCCTGGGGCGCGTACGCGAGCTTGCGCAGGACCCCGCGCAGCGAGGTCCGCGTCCTGAGGGATGGCGACGCACCCCGAGGAGACCGATGGGTCGGCGCACGAGCGGGCCTGGACGAGGTCCAGGTGGTGGAGCACCTCCTGCTCGGCCCACTCCCGGAGCAGCGACGTCCTCAGTGCGCTCTGGTCCGTCACCAGGCCAGGCGCCAGGGGCGCCGGTGCTGCCGCCGGGGGCGCTGTCGGCGCGGCCGCCGGTGCGGCGGCTGCGACGCCGGCATCAGGCGCAGAGGGGTTGAGGCGACAACCACATGTTGGAAACGATCGTTCATCTGGAGGCGTGTAACTGTTGAGAGCGTCAAGTTTCGCAGCCATTCGTGGCGAGGAAGCCTCAGGTCAAAACGCTGGGAGAGCCCTTGAGCCAACCGACAAGCTCATAAGAAGCACCCCGACAAGCGAAGCAAATTAGCAAGCACAAGCCAAACTGAGCCAACGAGCTCCAATATTCGAGGGAAGAACCAAGGAAGAGAGGATGTTGAGAGGAGTGGAGGGGAGGAGAGACAAAGTGCGGGACGAGGAGTAGAAGGGAGGGGGGGTAGGGGAGAGGTATTGGGGAGAGAGATGTGGGGAGGGGGAGGGAACGGGGAGAGGAGGGGGGAATGGGGAAGAACGGGGATGAGAGAGCACGTCAATGCAAGGGAGGCAAGGGCGCTGAAGGAAGCAGGGCCGGTCTGAGCGCGAGGGGGCCAGCTGAACGTAGATGTCCGGCACGTTGGTCTCGTACTCTACCTGCGCGCCCCGCGCGGCCTGGCTCCTCCCTCGCGCCGCCGCTGCCCCCTTCCTCCCCGGCTGTCGGGGGGGGGATCCAAGCCACCAGCGGCCCTCCCCGAGCGGGGGCGGTGGAGCCAGGGTGGAGGAGCAGAGGGAGGTGGAGGGGGCAGTTGGGGGGAGGGAGGCTCTCGTCATAAACAAACATTTTCGGAGGTCCAGGAGGTTCGGGAGGCACGGGACACGCGATGCTTCAGAAAAAAACATCGACTAGATAAACTCACCCTTTCGGAAATCTGCGCGGATTCTTGGGTCGGCGACGGACCTTGTGCCCCTGGGCTGGAGGCGCCGCCAGCAGGGGGTCCAGCGCTGACCCCCAACAGATCCGCTCAGACCTCCGAAAGTGTCAGCTTGTGCTGCTTCTGTCGTTCGAGAGAGGGGGGCGGAAGGACTGTCGATACCTCAACTGGCACCCTTCCCCCCCTGAAGACATTGGGTGCCAACGAGGCGGCACGAACGGCAACGTGGCGAACACCCGGAATCCCACCAGCCCTGTAGGGCGTGATTGGTTTAGGGCGTTTCTTTTTCCATCTTCCATCTTCCCTCTCACCCTTCGGGGAAAGATTTTCATTGTTCCGTATTTATAAACACCCCTCTCCCAGGCGACCCGCAGCCAACCAGGACTAATGAGAACCCCCCCACCATTCCTGACAAAACCAATTTTAGATTCACTTCGGGCCAAAATCTTGGGTCATGATCGGGGCCGCGAGTACTTTGTATTGTTTTTCGACAGGGACGGCTGGGGTACCATTGCCTGCTGCGCGCACGGCCGGCAAAACAATGCAACTTGCACGTCGAAGCGAAATCTGGCTCATGCGCGGTCACCCCGCGATCAACGCGCATTGGTTTTCGAATGGGACGGAAAGGGTGCTGGCATAATGCCTGCTGCTTGCAAGCCCGCTAGACACTCTGATGGCCACCCCGCCGCGATTGCGCACTGGTTTCCGACAAGGGTGGTGGGTGCCGAGATGTTTCCAGATGTATACCGCCAAGTGCGCAGGCGCACCTGGCACCCTCCGCGCGTGCCCCGAACTTGGTGCACCTGGCGCGGCTGGAGCAGGCGGCACACATGCGCACTTGGATTACGCGTCGCAGCTGGCCAACCAGGCGTGACTGGCACGCTCGGGCCACAAGGGTTAATTGGCGCACCTGGCGCGCGCGGCGCGCCTGGCACGCGTGGCGCACCTCGCCCCAGCGTTGCGCACGTGGTGTTTTTGATTCCACTTAGCTGCCCATCCAAAGACGACCGCTGAACATGCTGCGGCTCGGGTGCTACTTCTGTGTCGGGAGGGCATGCTGGAGCGAGCGAGACTGCTTGCGTGCGGGAAGGGTGTGTTGATCACTGTTCCCTATTGGTAAACACCCTCTCCCCCATGCGACCAGCAGCAAGTCCAGACCAATGACCCCCCCCACCACCCCTTGTGAAAAAAGACAAAAACAAATGCCTCCAAATCTGGCGCATCCACGGACGCCCCGCGACCACTTTGCAGTGGACTTGAACAGGGACGGCGGAGGTGCCCACATATTGCTTGCTGCGCGCAGGCCAACCAGGACAGGACAGGAAAGGCCGCGGATCCAGAGGGACGCGTGGGCTGGTCGGCAGGAGCACTCGTGGCTCTTGCCAGGCTTCGCTGCGACAAGATCATCGCCAAGAGCCCTCCGCAGACCATCAACGGTATAAGGGCTTGGACTAAACAACATGGGAGGAGGAAGAGGAGGAGGAGGAGGAGGAGGAGGAGGAGGAGGAGGAGAAGAAGAAAACAAACAACGATGATCATTACGCTGTTCTATGCACCTCAATTGCCCATTGCTGTCGGGGACGGCTACGTCGCCTGTTGGCCGCCTTGCTTCGTGGGGATCCGTCTGGGTTGCACAGCGCTTCCCTGACGAAGGAGGTGCCGCTGCCTCTCGCGATTCCGCTGTACAGTGCGACCTGCCGCGAAGCTAAGATATCGGAATGCAGTGTCGCCGACGCTCTGTGAAGGACCTCATCGTTGCTGATTCGTGAAATGTATGAATGAGGGATGCCCAGTATTCGTCTCAGGCCCCTGCCGTGGAAGGCTTTTGAACCGGAGCCGCTCAGCTCATAGAAGCCAAGGCTGAGTCGAGGTAATACAACAAGTTGCTCACCACGCACGCGTCGTAGATTTTCAACTTGCGCGCCAAACCCATAGACTAATGTGACCACATCTTCCGTAAGTTTGTTGAAAGCCCCACTCGTTTCTCCAATGCGTCGGGACAGCTCCGACGACACTTTCCCGTCGCACGTAATGCGCCCGCCCAAATACACCGTTTCCCGCACCGAAGAAATAGGTCCACCATCCGGTTTCGTGATCCGCATTCCTATCGAAATCTGTATTTGGACTGTCTTTCCCCAGTTAAGCTTCAAGCCGTACTTCATTTCCTCTTCGACAATCTCGTTGAGCATCTTCTGCAAGCTCTCCCAGTGTCTCGAGGCCAGAAGTGTGTCGTCAGCATGCAACACATCTCTTGTGCCCAAAAACGCTGGTTCGTCAAGAAGTTCGAGGGGGGAGAACACATCGTGCAGGAGAACTCTTTGCACGGCTATGAAGAGGTAGGGCGACAACAGGCACCCTTTGGCGACGCCTGCTCGCTGACGCCTTTCTGATGACGGACCCGCGTGATCATGTATAACAAAATACCGGCTGTCATGTATGTACGTATGTATAAATCTGTGTATATATATATATATACATATCCCGGAGCATGCTCACCATCTCCACGGGCAGCCCAAACTTTTGCAGTGCACCACACATGATGTATGGTTTGATTATGTCAAAACCCTTGGCCCAATCAAGCATGACCGCTTGGCGGGTGGAGCCCTGTCAGGAAGAGCACATGCAACGCGAACGAAAGCAGAACGGACCTCATCGGCGGCGTCGTCGAGAGAGCCTGGCTGGCTGGAGCATGACTCCTTGAACCGCTGGTTTAAGTCTGCACGGATGCTGCGGTGTTGAAGGTTAACTTTGTCTACTGGTTTCTTTCGGGACTGGGCCTCGGTCTTGAAGTTCATACTCGTCTCGACTATGGTTAAGAAATTGTGGCTGTTCAGTGCGCATGTCCGGCTCGTCCAACAATGCGCGGTAGTAGGGAAAGCGCTTCCGTGGCATAGAACATGATCGATTTGGGCAAATCGTTCTGGCGATACAGCCTCCATGGGGTTCAAAAAATTATCCTGGCCAACCATCCGGGTCAAAAAATTACCCTGGCGAAAAGCCCAACCATGCGCAATTGTGAATACCGCGTTATGGGTACCACTTTCAATGGAGCCCCATATGGGGCCACGAACCGTGTGAGGGGTGTTCCAAAATGGGTGTCGGGCGCATGCGACCTGTGCCACTGCGGCCTTCGGTGGAGCTCCCCATGGGGCCACGAACTGTGTGAGAGGTGTGCCAAAATGGGCGCCGGGCGCATGCGGCCTGTGCCACAGAGGGCCCTCGGTGGAGCTCCCCATGGGGCCACGAACCGTGTGAGGGGTAGGCCAAAATGGGCGCCAGGCGCATGCGGCCTGTGCCACTGGAGCCTTGGGTGGAGCTTCCAATGGGGCCACGAACCGTGTGAGGGGTAGGCCAAAATGGGCGTCGGGCGTATGCGGCCTGTGCAACTGGGGCCTGCGATGAAGCTCCCCATGGAGCGACGAACCCTGTGAGGAGTGTGCCAAAATGGGTGTCGGGCGCATGCGACCTGTGCCACTGCGGCCTTCGGTGGAGCTCCCCATGGGGCCACGAACTGTGTGAGAGGTGTGCCAAAATGGGCGCCGGGCGCATGCGGCCTGTGCCACAGAGGGCCCTCGGTGGAGCTCCCCATGGGGCCACGAACCGTGTGAGGGGTAGGCCAAAATGGGCGCCAGGCGCATGCGGCCTGTGCCACTGGAGCCTTGGGTGGAGCTTCCAATGGGGCCACGAACCGTGTGAGGGGTAGGCCAAAATGGGCGTCGGGCGTATGCGGCCTGTGCAACTGGGGCCTGCGATGAAGCTCCCCATGGAGCGACGAACCCTGTGAGGAGTGTGCCAAAATGGGTGTCGGGCGCATGCGACCTGTGCCACTGCGGCCTTCGGTGGAGCTCCCCATGGGGCCACGAACTGTGTGAGAGGTGTGCCAAAATGGGCGCCGGGCGCATGCGGCCTGTGCCACAGAGGGCCCTCGGTGGAGCTCCCCATGGGGCCACGAACCGTGTGAGGGATGTGCCAAAATGGGCGTCGGGCGCATGCGGCCTGTGCCACAGGGGCCTTCGGTGGAGTTTCCTCTAGTATCATCCTTTGCTTCCCTTGGGGGGTACGTCCCCCCGCTCTTACCACTTCGTGTTCGACTGCGGCTTGCAGCCATTTTGGCTTTGGACGTGACTCCGAGGAGTCACTGAGGTGACGCGAATGGCCTTCTGATGAACAAATTTATCTGTCTTTCAGAGCCTCCCTGACCCGTGAAAGTGGTAAGCGGAGCTCGTGGCTGACGAGCGGAACTTCGGTGCCCTGGCGTCTGCGTTCGACAAGACCCGTCGGCATGCCGACGGATGATGCAAAGGAGGACAGCAGGAAAGACACGGGAGTACAGACCGAGCAAGCCGACCCCTGGGACGCCTCCGGCTGGCAAGATGAGGGCCGGTGGCAACGAAGGGACGGCGCCTCGGACGATGACCCATGTTGGAGGCCTGAAAATGGGCACCACCACCACCAACACAGGGGGTCGCCTCCGCAGGGGGAAGATGGTCCTAGAGTTCGGTGTTGGTAATAGTTCGGCCACCTTGGAAGCCAAAATGTAACCACCATCGCCGAGATCGGGATCATCTTCCCTCGGTGAAGGCACACCGCCGATGTTGGTGTTGGTGACGACCTCTAGGCCTGCGACCATGGAGCTTGTATCAGGGGTGGTCCACAGACTGGGCAGACGTCCGCTGAACGTCAGGGGCAGAGCGCAATCGTGACTACGGGCCTCCGCCGACTTTCATTGGGTTGGAGAACTGAGAGCTGTACTCCGAGAACCTGCGAGCATGGTCCAGACGGACTGGACACATCCCTTCGACGCAGGCCTCTCGAGTCGTGGAATCGCTTCCGGTCGAGCTGCAGCCGAAATTCAAGACGGTGGGTGCCACGCTCGACACCGACGGCGGAATCGAGAAGTGGATCTCACACTTGTGCGTGCTCAACGGAGAGCGCCCGGGTGACAGGGGCCAGATCTCCCACTCGCACGCACTGTGTTGGCTGCATGATCAGACGAGGCGAGTCGATTGCAGACTCCGTGCTGCGCCGTGGCGCGCAGCTGGCCGACGCCGAGGCGCGAGGCCTCGCCCTCCCCGACAACGTCGAGGCCAGGTACCTTGAAGGGGCCCTGGGACACACAGATAAATACACACAAATGACCCGATGTCCCATACTTTTCCATACTTTTTGGATGTTCGTCTTCCCCCCCACTTCCCATATGTTTGCAGATTTTCCTGGGAATCGACGATTAATTGTGTCTGTGTGTTTTTTTCCCTCCTGATACCTCGAGGGGGCGAGCCTCTCAGCGCAGCACAAGATTCACGTGGGGGCCCTGGCTGGCGGGCGGCCCGACGCCGCCTCGACCCGCGTGGCGCTGCTCCGGCCGGGCGCGGCGGCGAAGCGACGCTCCCCCATCCCGGCCGCGCCGCCGCAGATGCAGAAGAAGTCCTGCCCTCGCCATCGCTCGGACGTCCATTTTTTCTGTTTTTCTCGGTTTCGTGCGTGGTTTTTTCGCCAAATGGTCAAGCATGCTCCTCGATGGTCCTCGCCGAGAAAAAATGCACACGTCCGAGCGATGCCAAGTGCCTGATGGACGAGGGCCTGGCGCCGCCGGGGGCAGACCGCGGCGTCGACGGCCACGGGGACATCGACGACGAGATCGAGCTCGTGGAGGACGGCGCAACGGCCTTCCTGGCGGCCATAGGCGACCAGGACCTCGACGAGCATGAGACCCCCGGGGTTTCCGCTGCAGTCGCGGAGGAGAAGCACGGGCGAGAGCGGAGGCGCACGTGGACCGAGTCGAGGAAGCTCAAGCTTGCCAAGAAGACAGATCGCGAGCTCTTTGATCGTCGAAAGGCCGCCAGGCCGGGTTTCAGGAAGATCGGTGAGAGGGATTTCCGCAAGCGGAGCCGCTGCGCCAACTGTGGCGAGAAGGGCCGCTGGGCCGATCAGTGCGAGAACCCGTTCATGTCCAAGGCCGACAGGTTGGCGCGTGAGAGGGACGAGATGGAGTTGAAGCCGATCCCCGGGTTCACGCACTGCTTCGTGAATGAGGACGTGGATTCGTTTGTCGGCGTGCCCGTGAGTTTCGCGACCGACTCGAGCTTCGGGTCGGAGCCCGTGGACTGGCAGTGGCGAAGATCCTGCAGCTGCTGAGCGGGGACGATCGCGCTGCGGCGGCTGGGCGCGCGCGCTCTGGTGGACGCGGCCGCCGGTCAGGCGCCGAGCGGCAAGGGCGAGGCGAACCAGCTCAACGAGGCGCTGAACGCTCGCGGGTACAAGATCTACCACGACTGGAGCCTCGTCGTCGGCGCCCAGGCCTCGGGGATCGGCGGCTGCGCAGTGCCGGTGGGCCGCGCCTGGATCCCCATCGCCCTCGGAGGCTGTGGAGTGGTCGAGTCTCTCGTCCTGGGAGGTCGCTGCCCACCGCTACTCCCGGCGAAGCTGCTCTCGGCACTGAACGCGGTCATCGACCTGGCCCACGACACCAGAACGGTAATGTGGCTGGGAAAACCTCGGAGGTGAACCTGACCCCACATCCGTCTGGCCATCGGTCGGTCGACCTCGTCCAGCGCCCAACGAGCCAGTACATCCTGGGCCTGGAGATCCTGAAGACGATGCCGCTCGACCGCCTGCTGGTCGAGGACCGCTGCCGGGGCGAGGGGAGGGCCGGAGGGATAGGTAGGGTTAGGTCGGGCATGTCCCCCACATACAGGCGGATTTGGGGCGAAAAATTAAACATACCAAAAGCATGCTCAAGTCGGGATGGGTTACTTACGCTCTTGCTGATGCCCCAGAGGAGCGGATTCGAATGTTTCTGGCCTCTTGCTCGTTAGGCATTATGATATTGGCTAGTGGAAAGGAAGACATGCTTACTGATGCTACCCCGCTACCTTCTTCTAGAAGACGGCGTTTTGGCAACAGGAGTGTCGACTAACATCTTAAGTTTGGATCTATCCCACGCGCCAGGGTGTTCCATTTCAACCTCTCTCTAAAAATCGGAAAATCGTCCCCAGACTATTTGTGGACTATTTTTGAATATTCCTCCTGTAGAGGGACAGTCCCGACTTAAAGGCAGGGAGACGCCTCGGCCAAGTCAGTTCTCACCCCCCTCTTCCTCTCTCCCCGAGCCTCCGCTCCCCAAGAAGGCAGTAGACAGCGGACCCAGTCACTGTTCGGAGTGCTCGGCTCGAGCGACTTCGCAGGAGCGTTCATCCCAGCCTGAAGGCAGGAAGATCAAGGATGTCATCGAGTGCTGGAGGGAAGCCCAATCGGCCAGGAACCCGAGACAAGTCGCCTTCCGCCGGGCGCCTGAGGAAGGACACGAAGATCATCAAGAAGGTCGGGTTCGACCTGGGCAATCTTCGGGAGGGGGCCCGCAGTGCGCTGGAGCACGGAGCCGCGGGCGCGGAGGTGGAGGACTGGGAGCAGCTGTCGGAGACAAAGCTCGATCCGACGTTCGAGGAGACGCTGGAGAAGGTGGCCATGACGGAGCTCGAGAGCCGGTGGCTCCTGGACGGCTACGCGGTCATGTTCACCCCGTTACTGTGCTGGCGCCGGGTGGCCCTCAGGATGTTCTGGCGTCTCAACGTCTGCACCCAAATGGTCCCGGCCGTCTCCATGATGCCGTCCGCGGCCAAGGAGCGCGAGCCCCGAGGATTGTCCGCATCCAGCTCGCTCGAAGTGGTACGGCTCGAACCAGTACGGTCAGTACACGAAGTGCATGACGTGTCGGACGCAGCTGTCCTACGTGCCCTTCACCCCTCAGGATCTGGAAGAGAAGCGGATATCCAAGCTGAAGAAGGAACCGTCGGAAGGCCATCAGGGGGCGCAGCTCGAGGAGGGCCTCAAACCGAAGATTAAGGCTTGGGGGGAGGGATCGGATCCGTGGGTGGGCGGCCCGCCGACGCCGACATCGGTCGTCCCACCCAAGAGCTTCCGGCCCCCCGAGCAGCAGGGGATCCCCATGGTCAAGGTGGCCGAGGGCTGCGTGCCCTGCAAGCCGCCGCCGCCGGGCCTCGGAAAGCGCGCTGCCCCCCCCCCGCCGAAGGTCTCGGAGGCAAGGCCCGGGGAGAGACCCACAACGGTTCTCGAGGTGCAGAGGGCTCCTCACGGCGTGAACCCGGCGATGGAAGCCCAGCGTCGCAACGGCGAATCCATGCTCCGGAAGCTCCGTCGGCTGATCCCCGATCGGCGGGCCTGGACCGAGACCGCGGGGCGCGAGCCGGTCTCGCGTCCGACGACCATCCAGCAGGAGGAGGAGGAGGAGGAGGAGGAGGAGGAGCAGGAGGACCTCCTGAGGATCGCCACGATCTCCCGGGCCATCGCCCAGGGCCGCGTGCGTCCCCGGGCGGAGTGCTCGAGACGGCCCCTGGAGGGCCAAAAGGCCGCCTGCGGCGAGTGCGGGGCTTGGCTGCTGGCCTTCCGGAGGGGGTGGCCCAAAGCGGGCTCGCCCAGAGAGTCCCACCAAGGAGCTCCTCACCGAGGCTCTCGGGACTTACAGTCGAGGCGTTGACCTAAGGAACCCTACATAAGGAACGAGGCCCCTATTTCCTACAAGTTCAACCTCGATTTCCCATCGAAACCATAAGCAAAACCCGAGGCAAACTTTGAAGCAATCAAGGAACACCGAGCCCCTCCCCAGCGAAAAGGGTTCCTTCCTCAGCGCCCCGACTGTACTTCCGAAAGACCTCCTGGGAGATCAGTGGGTTCTTGGGCTCGGACTGGTCCACGCCTCTCTTCCCCCTTGAGATGTGCTCTAGGCGGGAGTGGGTTCCCACCCCGCTCGATCCTCTCGGTCGAACTAGCTTCTTTTCGGCCCTCGCTGTGGCCGTGTGCGGAGGTGAACCCGACTACTCCTCCCTTCTCCCCTCGTCCAGATGGATCGAGATAAAGGGATCCTGGGCCCGCGTCTTGTTCTCAGGACTCTGGGCCACCTCAGGGGCGCGTGAGATAGATCAGGCGGTTTCCGAAACGCTAAGAGGCCCGTGCTCGAGTTGACGTTTGGTGCGAAACGAGCCCCGAACGAGAGGAGGGATTTGAGGGAGAAGAGCAAGAGGAAGGAGGAAGCAGGCAAGAGAAAGAGAGCGAGGAGGAGGTGTACATTCTAGAGAAAAACAGATTTACGACACAACCTTAGACGGTCTCCTAGATCACGCTGCCGCGCAGCCGTCG
This sequence comes from Prorocentrum cordatum, assembly GCA_963575745.1. NCBI lineage: Eukaryota > Dinophyceae > Prorocentrales > Prorocentraceae > Prorocentrum > Prorocentrum cordatum. Next base: position 814,202 of record CAUYUJ010003891.1, read on the forward strand.
GTGCCCCGGAGAGTTCGACAGGTCGCGACTCGGGTCGCCTTCGGCGCAAGCTGGTTATGAATGCCGAGGAAAAGAGAGGAGGGGTCCTGGCCTGGGAGGTCTTCAATCCAGCTGAGGTTTCGGCCGAGCTCCAGTGCCGGCGCCATAGTGTTTCGGCCCCGCTCGACCTGATGCTGGGAACCGATCTTCTTTCTCCCTCGGGCCAGGCCAAGCTGTGGCAACAGCCAGAGCGTGATATGCCCCTGGTGGTTCTCATGATCCCCATGTGCAAGGCTTTTAGCGCGCCTCGTGCCTCGAACTGGGGGCGGATGGATCCTGAGAAGGAGGAAGAAGAGAGGAAGGGATTTGCGGCTATGCACTTGTACTCCCGAGTGGCCGAGCATCGCTTGAAACACAGCAGACTCTTTGCTATTGAACACCCCTTCTCTGACTTCGTGGAACTTTCAATGCATCAGAGTTGTCTCAGAGAGGGCCGAGGTCCGCATCGCCCGAATGGATCACTGCATGTACGGTCTGACCGTTGGTGCCCTGGGGCCCGCCAAGAAACCGACGACGATCCTTTCGAACTCTCCAGAGCTTCTGGCCCACTGCCAACGGAGATGTTCCTCGGACCATCCGCATGTACCCCTCCGGGGCGGCGCCAGGACTTCCGCCACTGAGAAGCTCCTGGGCGAGCTGATCAGAAGTCCAGCCTCTGGTGTGGAGGATGACGCTGGCCTACCACCGCGGGCGACGGCGTCGCTGCGTTGATTGCCCTGCCTCCTTTGAAGGTGAGGGAGCGTCTTCTGCTGACGAGAGCTGGGACTTTCAGGTCGAAGAGAGGGGCCCCAGGGCCTCCGAGCACGAAGCCGAGTCCGAGGCCTAAAGGGTTAGGTCGGGCACGTCCTCCTACAGGGGGATCTGGGACGACAAAATAAAACAAATACTTATAACATGCCCCCAAATAGCGACAAAGACTCGCAAAATCGTCCCCCAACTATTTCCCTACCTTGGCTCTGCCTAGAAGGGGTTCTTACTCCCTGGGGTTAAAGGGGCCGGGCAGTGGAAAGCGCCCCGGGCGGTTCCCCCAGTAGCCGCCACGCGATTCCCCCAGCTACGTCCCCTTAGCTTAGCGTTGCCTATCTCATCTTAACTTAGCCTATTCCATCTTAACGTAACCTAGCTTCATCTTAGCTCAGGTCTATCTTAGTTTAGTGCACCTTCATCTTAGCTTCGCCGAGCTTTAGCATAGCAGAACACAGCATAGCGTAGCATATCATATCATACCCCAGCATAGCAGAGCATAGCGCAGCATCGCATAACATAACATAGCATAGCATAGCGCAGCACAGCACAGCGCACCATAGCACAGCATAGCGCAGCATAGCATAGCATAGCGCAGCATAACATGGCATGACATAACATAGCAACGAATTCCCTACTAGGCTCTGCCTAGAAGGGTTCTTACTCTCTGGGCTTAAAGGGGCCGGGCAGTGGAAAGCGCCCCGGGCGTTTCCCCCAGTGTCCGCCCCGCGGTTCCCCCAGCTATGTCCCCTTAGCTTAACGTTGTTTACCTCATCTTAGCTTAGCGTATTTCATATTCGCTTAGCTTAGCTTCATCTTAGCTCAGGTTTATCTTAGCTTAGCTTACCTTCATCTTAGCTTCGCTGAGCTTTAGCATAGCAGAGCACAGCGTAGCATAGCATAGTGTAGCATAGTATAGCGCAGTACAGCATATCATAGCATAGCCCAAAATAGCAGAGCATAGCGCAGCATAGCATAGCATAGCATAGCATGGCGCAGCACCGCACAACATAGCACAGCGCAGCATAGCATGGCATGTCATAGTCTGTATGTATGTATATATATATATATATATTCATATGCAAGTATATGTGAATATATGTATATATACATAACACCCGTGTGGCATGCTGTATGTGTGTGCGTGTGTGTGCATGTATTGGTTCAGCACCGCGTCGTAATGCCTTTCATCCTCGTTGCCGGTCAGCGTCAATTCCGTGACTCGCAGAGCCACGCAAGAGCGTGCAGCAGTGTATTGCGTCATGCGGGCATTCTTACGGACCTCGAGTGGCGAGGCACGAGACCCAGCAAGCAGTGTTGAGCATCCTGCAGAGAACACTGTTCCAAGCAGTGTTGAACAACCTGCAGAGACGTTCAGTTCCATCGCGGCCGTGAATCGGTGGTTGTGGTCACACCACTCTGGTGAAACCGCATATTCCAGCGCCGATGATGCACCGATCTGGGAGTTGCTGCTGCTGTACAATTTCGTAGGAACGTTCGGTGTAGCAAGTGTTGCACGACCTTGCTCAATGCCAAATCGTGCGGTGTAGGCCGCCGGATACGGAGCATTCTCAAGCACACCCGGTGAGCGAATGCGAAACCATGCGTGTGTGTGTGTCTGTGCGCAGGCAGAGCAAAAACAAAATCAAGCAAAGCAAAAACAAAAGCAAAGCAAAAGCCACAGCAAAAGCAAAAGCAAAAGCAAAGGCAAAAGCAAAGGCAAGAGCAAAAGCAAAGGCAATGCAAAAGCAAAACCAATGCGAAAGTGTAGATGTAGATGTAGATGTAGATGTAGGTGTAGGTGTAGACGTGGATGTAGGTGTAGATGTAGTTGTAGATGTAGATGTAGGTGTAGATGTAGGTGTAGATATAGATGTAGATGTGAATATCGCTGTTGATGTTGATGTAGATGTAGTTGCAGGTGTAGACGTAAATGTAGCTGTCGGTGTGGATGTAGATGTTGCTTTCCTAGATGCTCCAACTCCTAGGTAGGGTCGCACTGGGATAATCCTTGACTATTCTGGAATATTCCTCCTGTAGAGGGACGGGCCCGACTTAACCCCAGGGGGCCTCGGGCGTCGGCGCGGGTCGACGGGGTTTCGAACGAGGAAGGGTCCGAGAGACCAGACCTGGGTCTCCAGCGCGAGATCGCGACGGCACGTGAACCACCCCTCAAATGAAGGCTTCCTCCGGGCCGTTCGGGCCTCTGGCACGCGCTTCGAGGTTTTGAAGTGGGTCCGAGAGCAGCTTCGCTGTGACCAGTGTGCCTCCCACTCCTGAGCTGGATGGAGGCGGAAAGCCCACTTCCCCCACACGTACGCTTTTAATAAGGTCGTGGCCGTCGACCTGTTCTACCTCGATATCCAAGGGAAGCGCGTTCCAGCGATAAATCTTGTCGACCACGGGACCTCGTTTCAACAATGCGCGCTGCTCCCCCATGATACTGCGAGATCGGTTTGGGGAGCCACATGGGGGTCATGCAGCACGTCATTCCCGCGAGCTCCCCCCACCAGAACGGCAAATGTGAAAGGCGCGGAGGTTTGGTGAAAGAGGCCTTGTCCAAGGCCGCGCAGGCCGTGAGTCCGAAATCCAGGGAGGAGACTGATCTGCTGCTCTGCGGGGTTGTTGCTGCTAAAGATCGTGGGTTTCACCGCGGAGGCTTCAGCCCTTCCCAGCTCGTTTGCGGACAAAATCCCAGGATGACTCACAGTCGGATGACCCGATCGACCTGATTCGAACTGAGCACGTCTCGGCGCGAGCCATTGACCTGGACACAGCGGCAGGCGAGTTCGCACGTCGGCATCGCGCCCGCGAGGAAGCCCGTCGGGCCATTGCAGCTTCAGATGCCAGATCACGTGCTGCCGAGGCTGCTCGGGCGCGGCCTCACGCCCAGCGGAAGTTCCGTGCGGGCGACTGGGTGTGCGTCTTCAGGCGCCTCACAACATCCAATCGTTCTCACTCTCTGCAACGAGACCTGTGGACGGGGCCAAGGGTCGTGATATATCAGTCTGCGGGGTCCGGTGGATCCAGCGCCGGGAGAACCATCTGGGTCGCGATGAGAGACAAGTTGCTCAAGTGAACCGCCGAGCAGGTCCGACCGGCCACTAGGGCCGAATACATGGGAGCCGAATTGCTGGTTAGCCCAACCTTCGATTGGTTGCGTGAAGAGATCCGTGCCCCAGGTAAGAGGGTGGGAGCAATCGACGTGGCCTGTCCCAAGTCCGTTGGCTGCCCCTCGGGAGGATGCCGGCAGATCCTCTCACTCATGCCGACCCCTCTAAGTCCAAGTTGGTATTCCACGATCTGTTTCAAAGAGGAACTCTGTGCATGGTGGACGAAGCATGCCACCTGGACGAGCGCTTGCTCAACCAGGCCTTGACGCCCCGCTCCAAAGGCGCCGGCCGGAAGGCACTGTTGGAAGAAGCCCGGAGGCGAGATGAGGAGGACCACATCAGGACGTCAGGAGGAAGAGAGGTGAGGGAAAGACAGGAGGAGGCGAGCTTCGAAGCGCACGAGGGCGAGACGACGAAGGATAACCACATCGGGAGCGACTCGAGGAGGAAGGAGTCAGGAGGCGAAGGGGAGAGATCAGAGGTGGCAGACGACCTGGAGGTTGGAGGCCTCCAGGCCGTTCAACCCTTGCGAATCTCGTTCACGACGTCGGCCTCGGTAAATATGGGTCCGCTGGTATCCTTTGTTTGCCTTGGGGGGTACCTCCATCCCCCCTCTCTCCCCTCTTCGTGTTCGACTGCGGCTTGCAGCCATTTTGGCTTTGGACGTGATTCCGAGGAATCACTGGGGTGACGCGCGTTGCCTTCCGATAAACAAATTTATATCTACCCAGTTCCCTTTTGTCTTTCAGAACCGCCCTGGCCCGTGACAATAGGGCCACGAACCGCGCGATGGATGTGCCAATATGGGCGTCGGGCGCATGCGGCCTGTGCAAGTGAGGCGTTCGGTGGAGCTCCCTATGGGGCCACGAGCCGTGTGAGGGGTGTGCCAAAATGGAGACGTTGGGCGCATGCGGCCTGTGCCACTGGGGCGTTCGGTGGAGCTCCCTATGGGGCCGCGATCCTCGCGAGGGGTGCGCCGAACTGGTGGGCATGCGAAGAGCAGAGGCAGAGAGGGGAGGAGGGGGGAGGGGGCAGCGGGAGGCGAGTTGAGTCACGCGGGGCGCTGCCTCTTCAAAGCGAGGACCCAACACCACAGGACGGTTGGAAACAATACACACATGCACTTTGGCTCCAAATCTGGAGCATGCGCAGGGCCCTCTCTTCTCTGAGCTCCCATCTGTTCACGACTCCTCAAGATGTCACAATTTGTGCATCGGTGCTGGTGCTTTGCACTCCATGGAAGAGCCGCTCTTCTCACAGAATGCTCGGCACTTCGCCCCAGGGGGGGGGCTCAAGATCCTAATCCGCCGACCCCTTGGGGTTCATCGGCGAGTGAGATGCTTCCCCCTCCCCAAACCCCTCCCCCGGGAGCCCGGTCCGGTCGATTTGGAGGGGGGGGGGGTCCGGCCGGATCCCCCGGGGGGGTCATCCGCTCCAGGAAATCCTGCAGGGGCTCCCCCGTGGCCTCGAATTGGTCCCAGGACGCCACTCGACGGCCCAAAATGACCTCCACGCGGATTGCGGTGCCCCCAAGATGCCCCAAGATGGGCTCAAGACAGCCCGCGACGCCTCCAAGATGCTCCAAGAGGCCTCGAAGAGGCACCCCAAGAAGGCCTCGAAGAAGCCCAAATTATCCATTTCCAATGGGAAAACGTGAATTCTCAGCATGCAGACTTTGCGGCCTTCACGGCGGTGAAGCCAGTCCAATCGGCTCCCTAGACCACCCCAATACGTCCGAAGAGGCCCTCAAGAAGCGCCCAAGACGGCCCGAGCGGGCGCCGAGACAGCCCAAGAGGCTCCCAAAACGACCGGAAAGGGCCCCAAGACGGCTCCCGAAGAAGCCCAAGCGGGGTAGCCCGCGCCGAAAATCCGAACCTTCCGCTGCCAGACGGAGCCAAGACACCCCCAGAGGCGCCCGAAAAGGCCCCAGAGGCCCCCAAGACGCCCCCAAAAAGCCCCCAAGAGGCCCACAAGAGGCCCCAAGAGTCCCCAAAACGGCCCTCAGGAGGCTTCGAGACTACCGTCGAGAGGCCCGCGAAAAGTTTCCCCAAGGTGATCCAAGCGAACGCCGCGCAAGCCTCATGCCCACAACCTGGGCCCAGCAGTCAGACTCCTCGCAACTTCCGTTGCTTGCCACCGTGCTCGTCGCTTGTCTCCGCAGGGCGTTTCGGCGGTTCTCTCCGCAGCGCCCGCCCCGCCGATAGCACTTCGCGCAAACCGCCGGAATGCCCCGCTAGAAAAAATGTTCTTTTGGTCCTTCGACAGATGGCCCCCGTCTGTGAGCACGGGCTTCGACCCGTCCTTTTTCGGGGGACACGCAGAGCATTCAAACTTATTCGCCACCCTGCGCGCGTCGTGGCACGCCCGGCACGCTACTGGCCTATGGTGGATGCCCGTCTGGTGGTACTTCTTGATCTGGTCTGACGTCAAATGCCCCGCGTCCTCGAACTCTGGGCCACTCCCGTCCGCGTCCTTCGGGCACGCGGAGCACCTGAGCACCCGAGGCGTTTGGAACCCGCGTGTGTTCACGCATGTCCCGCTCTCGGGCGTTAGGGACCCACGTGTTTTCACGGCTGTCCCGCGCTGGGGCGTTAGGAACCCACGCGTTTCCACGCGTGTCCCGCTCTTGGACGTTAGGAACCCATGTGTTTTCACGCCTTTCCCGCTCTGGGGCGTTAGGGACCCGCGTGTCGTCGGGACAACCCACAATGCCTGCCAGACGCCCCCCCAGGCCCCAAGATTTCCCCCAAGAACCCAGCGAAGCAACAATTTCCGAATCCCTGTGGGCCGACGTGGAGGCCCCAAGAAGGCCTCCAGAAAACACCAAGAGCCAACCAAAAGGATCCGAAAAGGCGCCCTAGAAGGCCTCGCAAGCAAAACGCGGCAACCGCGAGTTCCCCAAGGGGCCGGCGGTGTGGCGTAAGCCTGGGAATCTCCTTGGGGCCAGGGCCCCATGCACCTGGGATCCCTAATTGGTTCCCCGTTGCTGGCGCACCTGGCGCGGCTGGAGCACGTGGCTCAGCTGGCGCACGTGGAGCATGTGCCGCACCTGGCACGCTTGGGCCTCCAGGGTGCCAGGTGCACCTGGAACCCGTGGCGCGCATTACATGTGTGGCGTTCCCAAGCGATCTGCTGACACGCGGGTGCTACTTTTGTGTTGGGAGGGCGGGTGGGAGTGAGCTAGAAGGCCCGCTATCTAGGAGGGTAACTTGATCACTGTTCCCAATGTATAAACACCCCCTCCCTCACCTGGCCGGCAGCCAACCCGGAACCATGCGGGCACATATTGCGGGGCCACCCTGCCAAAACCCTCCACAATCCCTGTCAAAAAAACAATACGAAGTGCACATTGCAGCAAGATCTGGACGGTGAGCTAGCGCCCTGTGAGCACGTTGTATGGTTTGTTGACAGGGATGGCGGGGTACCCTTAAGCCGCTTTGTGCAGGACCACCAGCCGTGTCAAAAACAATACGAAGTGCACGTTGCGACAACGTCGCGGGTATTGTGCTGGCCAACCGCGATCACTTTGTATTGATTTCTGACAGGGGCGGCGGGTTTGTCCACATGCTGGCCTCCAGGAGGGGTGCTAATTGGATCCTCCCCCTTCTTTGATCGATCTCCTCCCAGATCGCCCCCGAAGCTCCCAAGGGTGCTCCAAGAGGGCCCCAAGAGGTGCCCAGGAGATCCCAAGATGGCCTCAAGATGCCCCTCGAGAGGCTCCCAAGAGACCCCCAAGAGGCCCCAAGAGGCCCACCAGAGGCACTCCGAAGACGTCCCAAGAGACGTCGGCGAGAAGGCGAAAGTGATTGATTTTGCTAGGGGGCGGGGCCTCACTCCAGCCTCCTAGAGGGGGGGGGCGAACTAAGGAGACTCCCTTCTTTGACCGATCTCCTCCTAGATGGCCCCTTGGGCTCGAAAGAATGCACCAACAGGTGCCCAGGAGGCTCCAAGAGGCCACCCAAGAGGCCCCCAAGATGGCCCCAAGAGGCTCCCAAGAGACCCCCAAGAGGCACCCAAGACGCCACAAGAGGCACCCAGGACTGCCAAGATACTCCCGAAACGCCCCAAAAAGACCCAATAATCTCTCGAAAGAAATCCGAAGAGACTCCGTGATGCACCCAAGAGGCCATTAGGTTTTCTGTTCACCCTTCTCCTTCTCCTCCTCCTCCTCCTCCTCATCATCATCATGCTCCGCCTGATCCTCCTCCTTCCTCCTCACTCATCCCCCTCCCCCTCTCCCAATTCCTCATCCTGCTGCTCCTCCTCCGCCTCCTCCTCCTCCGATTCCTCCTCCATCCTCCCCCTCTTGGCGCGATAGTCTTGGGGTACGGCGTCTTACACATTCATTCATTCCCCTGCATGCTCCTCCACATCCATGATAAGGGCATCTCGTCTTGAAATCTTTTCTGGGTGGGCTTGCGGGGTTACTTTTTTTGTCGCGGCCGCAAGCGAGAGCGCAAGCGGCGAGTCGTAAGTCCGGGGCGCGGGCCTACTAATTGACTTGCGGGGTTACGCGAAGCGTCTAGAATAACCAGCCGAATACTTAACGAAACAAAATCCGCCGATCCGGCGGGTGGGGTCCGATCCCCCGTCCCGCCTGTGGACAAGGGGAATCGGGGGAAGAGGGGGGGGGTCCGGCGGCGTGGGTTCCGATGGCGTGGGGGAGGGGGGTTCCGTGGCGTGTGAGTTTGGAGGAGCCTCAGCTACAGCCTCGAGGCTGAGCTTCAGCCTCTGGGGGGGTTGCCGGGGTGGCTCTGCCAGGGAAGGGGGGGAAGGGGGGTGTGCGCGTGTGCGTGGGGTAATGTTTGTCCGCGTACGCGAGAAGGGAATCGGGAAAAGAGGGAGAGAGAAGTGGAACCGGACAAGAGCGGAAAACGGGGAACAAAGGGGGGGAAGACGAAGGTGGCGGTAAAATCGTGTCTGTTGTGTGCTGCATGTGTGTTTGTGCGGTGTGTGCGTGGTGTGTGTGCGTGTGTGTGAGTGTGTGTGTGTGTGTTGCTGGCGTGTGCGTGTGTATGTGCCTGCAAGTGTGGCGCGCGAGTGTGTGTGTGTGGTGTGGTGTGGTGTGTGTGTGTGTGTGTGCGTGTGTGTGTGTTGCCGGCGTGTGCGTGTGCATGTGCCTGCAAGTGTGGCGCGCGAGTGTGTGTCTGTGTGTGGTGTGGTGTGGTGTGGTGTGTGTGTGTGTGTTAGTGTGTAGTGTGCGTAGTGTCTGTGTGTGTTTGTTCCCAACCCTCCTATGGTTGGATACTCTTTTGAATAGAGCAGTGTGGTCGCCCCGTCCTCCTCCTCCTCGCCCCTCCTCCCCTCCTCCTCTCCTGTTTCCTGTGTTCCTCTCTCCTCTGCTCTCGTGCCCTCGGGCTGCGATCTGCGCAACTGTCGCTACTTTCGTGGGCTCCTGGGAGGCCCAGCGGAGGTACGTCCCCTTATCACCTCGAGACCTCGCGGTGCCCTGAGGGCTGCGACCTGCGCAACTGTCGCGACTTTCGTGGGCTCATGGGAAGCCCAGCGGAGGTACGTCCCACGCGGGCCACCTCGAGACCTCGCGGCGCCCTGGGGGGCTGCGATGTTTGCAATTGTCGCCACTTTCGAAGGCTCCTGGGAGGCCCAGCGGAGGTACGTCCCACGCGGACCACCTCAAGACCTCGCGGTGCCCTGGGGGGCTGCGATCTGAGCAAGTGTCGCCACTTTCGTGGGCTCCTGGGAGGCCCAGCGGAAGTACGTCCCACGCGCACCACCTCGAGACCTCGCGGCGCCCTGGGGGGCTGCGATCTGCGCAACTGTCGCCACTTTCGTGGGGTATGGGAGGCCCAGCGGAAGTACATCCCACGCGGACCACCTCGAGACCTCGCGGCGCCCTGGGGGGCTGCGATCTGTGCAAGTGTCGCCCTTTTCGATCGAGACCTCGCGGCGCCCTGGGGGGCTGCGATCTGCGCAACTGTCGCCACTTCGTGGGCTCCTGGGAGGCCCAGCGGAGGTACGTCCCACGCGGACCACCTCGAGACCTCGCGGCGCCCTGGGGGGCTGCGATCTGCGCAACTGTCGCCACTTTCGTGGGCTCCTGGGAGGCCCAGCGGAGGCACGTCCCACGCGGACCACCTCGAGACCTCGCGGCGCCCTGGGGGGCTGCGATCTGTGCAAGTGTCGCCACTTTCGCGGGCTCCTGGGAGGCCCAGCGGAAGTACGTCCCACGCGGACCACCTCGAGACCTCGCTGCGCCCTGGGGAACTGTCACCACTTTCGTGGGCTCCTGGGAGGCCCAGCGGAAGTACGTCCCACGCGGACCACCTCAAGACCTCGCGGCGCCCGGGGGGGGCTGCGATTTGCGCAACTGTCGCCGCGTTCGTAGGCTCCTGGGAGGCCCAACGGAAGGTACGTCCCACGCGGATCACCTCAAGACCTCGCGGCGCCCTGGGGGACTGCGATCCGCGCAACTGTCGCCACTTTCGTGGGCTCCTGGGAGGCCCAGCAAAGGTACGTCTTACGCGTTGCCGCTGCTCGTCTTGCTGCATTCTTCTGATTTCACTGCTGGCTGCTCTTCTTCCGCACTGCGGGTTTTTTTCAGCATGCCCGTCAGCATTGAGTGGTCCTGAATGTAATCACCACATGTATAGAAAGGATTGGGTACGTCGCGGGGTAATTTGTTTGTGTGTGTGTTTGTGTGTGTGTGTGTGTGTTTGTGTTTGTGTGTGTGTTTGTATGTGTGTGTGTGTGTTTGCGTGTGTGTGTGTTGGTGGGTGGCGGTGAGTGTGTCTGTGTGTGTTCGTTCTTGTGCGGTCGTGCGTGCGTGCGTGCGTGCGTGCGTGCGTGCGTGCGTGCGTGCGTGCGTGTGTGTGTGTGTGTATGTGTGTATGTGTGTGTGTGTGCGTGCGTGCGTGCGTGCGTGCGTGCGTGCGTGCGTGCGTGCGTGCGTGTGTGCATGCGTGCGTGCGCGCGCGCGTGCGCGTGCGCGTGCGCGTGCGCGTGCGCGTGCGCGTGCGCGTGTGCGTGTGCGTGTGCGTGTGCGTGTGCGTGTGCGTGCGTGCGTGCGTGCGTGCGCGTGTGTGTGTGTGTGTGTCTGTGTGTGTGTGTGCGTGCGTGCGTGCGTGCGTGCGTGCGTGCGCGTGTGCGTGCGTGCGTGCGTGCGTGCGTGCGTGTCTGCGTGCGTGCGTGGGTGCGTGGGTGCGTGCGTGCGTGCGTGCGTGCGTGCGCGCGTGCGTGCGTGCGTGCGTGGGAGCGTGGGTGCGTGCGTGCGCGCGCGCGTGTGTGTGTGCATGTGTGTGTGGTGCGTGCGTGCGTGCGTGCGTGTGTCCGTGGGTGCGTGCGCGCGTGCGTGCTTGCGCGCGCGAGTGTGAGTGCGTGAGTGCGTGGTGCGTGTGGTGCGTGGGTGCGCGGGTGCGTGTGTGCGTGGGTGCGTGTGTGCGCGCGCGTGTGTGCGTATGTGCGTGTGTGCGTGTGTGCGTGTGCGTGTGCGTGTGCGTGTGCGTGCGTGCGTGCGTGCGCGTGTGCGCGGGTGCGTGTGTGCGTGTGTGCGTGTGTGCGTGTGTGCGTGTGTGCGCGGGTGCGCGGGCGCGTGGGTGCGCGGGTGCGCGAGTGCGCGGGTGCGCGGGTGCGTGGGTGCGTGGGTGCGTGGGTGCGTGGATGCGTGGGTGCCTGGGTGCCTGGGTGCCTGGGTGCCTGGGTGCTTGCGCGCGTGGGTGCGTGGGTGCGTGGGTGCGTGGGTGCGAATGCGTTTGTGCGCGCGCGCGTGTGCGCGCGTGCGCGTGGGTGCGTGCGTGCGTGGGCGCGTGGGTGCGTGCGTGCGTGGGTGCGTGGGTGAGTGGGTGCGTGGCTACGTGTGTGCGTGGGTGCGTGGGTGCGCGCGTGCGTGCGCGCGTGCGTGCGTGGGTGCGCGGGTTCACGGGTGCGCGGGCGCGCGGGTGCGAAAGTGCGCGCGCGGGTTCGCGTGCGCGCGCGCGTGCGCGCGCGTGTGCGCGTGCGCGTGCGCGCGCGCGTGCGCGTGCGCGTGCGCGTGCGTGTGCGCGCGCGTGCGCGCATGTGCGCGCGTTTGTGCGTGTGTCTGTGTGCGTGTGTGCGCGGGCGCGCGGGCGCGCGTGCGTGCGTGCGTCCGTGCGCGCGGGCGCGCGGGCGCGCGCGTGCGTGCGTGCGTTCGTTCGTGCGTGTGTGAGTGTGCGTGCGTGCGCGCGTGCGCGCGTGCGTGCGTGAGCGCGCATGCGCGTGTGTGCGCGTGCGCGTGTGCGCGTGTGCTTGTGTGCGCGAGTGCGTGCGTGCGTGCGCGCGTGCATGGGTGTGTGCGAATGTGCGTGCGTGTGTGTGTGTGTGAGTGCGGTTGTGTGTTATGTGTGTTGTGTGTTGTGTGTTGTGTGTTGTGTGTGGTGTGTAGTGTGTATGATGTGTGTCGTGTGTTGTGTGTTGTGTGGTGGGTGTTGCGTGTGTTGTGTGTGGTATGTTGTGTGTGTTGTGAGTTGTGTGCGTTGTGTATTGTGCGTGTTGAGTGTGTTTTGCGCTGTGTGTGTTGGGTGTGTGTGTCGTGTGTTGAATGTGGTGTTGTGTGTGTTGTGTGCGTTGTGCATTGTGTGTGTTGTGTGTTGTGCGTGTGTTGTGTGTTGTGTGTGCTGTGCGTTTTCTGTGCGTCTTGTGTGTTGTGTGTTGTGTGCTGTGCGGGTGTTGAATTGTATTGGGTGTGCGTTGTGTGTTGTGCGTTGTGTGTCGTGTGTTGTGTGTGTGTTGTGTGTTGTGTGTTGTGTGTGCGTGAGTGCGTTGCGTATGTGTTGCGTGTGTTGTGTGCGTTGTGAATGTGTTGTGTGTTGTGCGTGCTGTGAGTACTGTGTGTGTTGTGTGTTGTATCTGTTGTGTGTGTTGTGTGTTGTGAGTGTGGTGTCTGTGGTGTGTGTATGTTGTGCGTGTGTGGTGTGTGTTGTGTGTGCTATGTATTGTGTGTGGGGTGGTGTGTGTGTTGTGTGGTGTGTCTGTGTGCGTGCGTATGTGCGTGTGTGCGTGCGTGCGTGCGCGCGCGTGCGCGCGTGTGCGTGTGTACGTGTGTGCGTGTGCGCGCGCATGCGTGTGCGAGCGTTCGCGTGCGCGCGTGCGCGCGCGCGTGTGCGTGCGTGCGCGCGTGCCTGCGTGTGTGCGTGTGTGCGTGCGCGTGTGCGTGCGTGTGTGCGTGTGTGCGTGTGTGCGTGCGCGCGCGTGTGCGCGTGGGTGCGTGGGTGCATGCGTGTGTGCGTGTGCGCGTGCGTGCGTGCGTGTGTGCGCGTGTGCGTGCGTGGGCGTGTGCGTGTGTGCGTGTGTGCACGCGTGCGCGTGTGCGTGCGTGCGTGCGTGTGCGTGCGTGCGTGCGTGCGCGTGTGTGGTGTGTGCGCGTGGCGTGTGTGCGTGCGTGCGTGTGTGCGCGCGTGCGTGCGTGTGTGTGCGTGCGTGCGTGTGTGTGCGCGTGCGCGTGTTCGCGCGTGCGTGCGTGCGTGTGCGCGTGTGTGCGTGCGTCCGTGCGTGTGTGTGTGTGTGTGTTCGCGCGCGTGCGTGTGTGCGTGTGTGCGTGTATGCGTGCGTGCGTGCGTGCGTTCGTGCGCGCGTGCGCGCGCACGTGTGTGCGCGGGTGCGTGGGTGCGCGTGGCTGCGTGGGTGCGTGGGAGAGTGCGCGCGTGTGTGCGTGGGTGCGTGGGTGCGTGTGTGCGCGTGTCCGTGTGTCCGCGCGCGCGTGCGTGTGCGTGTGTGCGTGCGTGCGCGCGCGGTGTGCGTGCGTGCGTGTGCGTGTGTGCGTGCGTGCGCGTGTGCGCGTGCGTGTGTGCGCGTGTGCGTGCGCGCGTGTGTGCGCGTGTGCGTGCGTGCGTGTGTGCGCGCGTGCGTGTGCGTGTGCGTGCGCGTGTGCGTGGGCGCGCGGGTGCGTGGGTGCGTGGGTGCGCGGGCACGCGGGTGCGTGGGTGCGTGGGTGCGTGGGCGCGCGGGTGCGTGGGTGCGTGGGTGCGTGGGTGCCTGGATGCTTGCGCGCGTGGGTGCGTGGGTGCGTGGGTGCGTGGGTGCGCGTGCGTTTGTGCGCGCGTGCGTGCGTGCGTGCGTGCGCATTGGCCTGCGTGCGCGTGTGCGTGGGTGCCTGCGCGCGCGGGTGCGTGGGTGCGTAGG
>CAUYUJ010003891.1:833192-888192 GCA_963575745.1 Prorocentrum cordatum
CAGGCCTTCGAGGCGAGGAACACGGGCTGCGGGGAGGTCCAGAACATCGCCTGCCGCGGCGCCCCGGGCGCGCGCCGCACGCCCGCCGGCGGCGCTCCCGCGCAGTTTGGCCCCGCCGCCAGGGCACCACCTGCACGCCTGCACGTGCCTCCACCGATCCCGGCCAGGCCGACCTGGGGTCCCCAGACGTGGGAGGAAGAGGAGGCGGAGGACGAGGACGAGGAAGAGGAGGATCACCCTCGCTGGGCGTCTCTGCTGGGCGGCGTGCCGGGCGGTCGTCCCGCTCTGGCACGTGCCTCCACCGATCCCGGCCAGGCCGACCTGGGGCCCAGGGCCGGGGCACGCGCCCTCCTGCCCCGGCAGTGCAGGGCACACGCGCACCGATCCTGGGCCCAGGATCGGCCCATCCAGGATGGGCGGTGGGCGTGCCATTCGCGCCCTCCGGCCCCTCGCGCCTTTGCGCCCACGGAGTGAGGGGGGGGATCTTCCCGAGCCTGCGGCGCGGAGGGGTCGCGGCCACGGCGCACACTGCGTGTCACACGGGAGCGGCGGCCGCGGCACTGCGGGAGCGGCGGCTGCAGCGCTGGTTCGGGCGCTAGGAAAAGACCGCGGACGCTGATGCACCATTCGGAGTAGCTCGTGCGGCCTCCCGGCGACCCGCGTGGAATCGCCAGAAGCCGCGCGAAAGAGCAGCAGGTGCCGCGAACAGATTTTCGCGCTGATGTTGCCGAACGCGACAGAAGCGCGGGCTTCGAAGAACGCGCCCGTCCACTGGGCACGACACGGGCGAGGGGCATGGCCGCGCGCCGAACGCAGTCGCTTGATGATCCGCAGCGATTATGTGCACGCTCTCCCTTGTGACGGTGCGCGGGCATGTAGCGCCCTCTACGTTTGCGGGCATTTCACATAAACAATTACCCCAGCGCGACCCTACCTAGAAGGTGGAGCCCCTAGGAAAGCAGAATTCGTTGCTCTGCTATGCTATGCTGTGTTATGCCATGCTATGCTGCGCTATGCTATGCTGTGCTATGCTATGCGGCGCTATGATAT
Organism: Prorocentrum cordatum; assembly: GCA_963575745.1. Classification (NCBI taxonomy): domain Eukaryota; class Dinophyceae; order Prorocentrales; family Prorocentraceae; genus Prorocentrum; species Prorocentrum cordatum. The sequence continues at coordinate 834,243 of CAUYUJ010003891.1, forward strand.
GATATGATATGATATGCTATGCTATGCTATGAGATGTTACGCTATGCTATGATATGTCATGCTGCGCTGTGATATGCTCAGCTATGTTGTGATATGTTATGTTATGGTATGCTGCGCTATGCTATGATATGCTATGTTATGCGATGCTATGATATGCTCTGATCTGCTCTGCTCTGCTATGCTATGCTGCGCTGTGCTGTGATGTGCTGCGCTATGGTATGCTATGCTATGCTATGCTGCGCTATGCTGTGCTATGCTGGGCTTTGCTATATGCTGTGCTGCGCTGTGCTGTGCTACGCTATGCAATGCGATGCTGTGCTCTGCTATGCTAAAACTCAGCGAAGCTAAAATGAAGGTAAGCTAAACTAAGATAAACCTGAGCTAAGATGAAGCTAAGCTAAAATGAAATACGCTAAGCTAACATGAAATACGCAACGCTAAGCTAAGGGAGCGTCACTGGGGGAACCGCGGAGCGGATGCCGGGGGAACCGCCCGGGGCGGGTTACACTGCCCAGCCCTTTAAGCACACCGAGTAAGAACCCTTCTAGGCAGAGCCTAGGTAGGGAAATACGCCCCCATCCCCCTCCACGGGGGTCCCACACCTCCCTGTGACATCTGCCTTGCGCTCCCAGTACCGCGCTTCCCGGCCTCCCTGGGAGCCCCCAAAACGCCCAAGGACAGCCCATGACGACCCCAAGAAGCCCCCATAACGTTGAAGAACGGCCCAAGATGCTCCCAAGCAACCCAAGATAGAATTCGGGCGGCTCTCCAGGCTCCCAAGAGGCCTCCAAGAAACCTCACGAAAAGCTCCGAAAGGCCTCCCGAGAGCACCTGGAGAACCCAAAATCGTTAACCCCACCAGCCCTGTGGGCGTCGGTGGTTTAAGGAGTTTCCTCTTCGGGGAGGGGTTCACCCCTCCCCCATACCCCCTCCCCTAAACCTGGACAGGGGGTCTCGCGAGTCGTCGGAGCGTCCAAAACGGCCTCGGCGAGGACGCCCAAATCATTGGGTTTATCAAGGTTTTGGCTCCATGTTGGCCTCCTGGGGGGGGACGCTAATTAATGCTCCCCTCTTGTTTGATCGATCTCCTCCAAGATGGCCCCAAGAAGCGCCCAGGGGGCCCCAAGAGGTCCCAGGAGGTCCCAAGATGGCCCCAAGAGGCCCCCAGGAGGCCCCCAAGAGACCCCTAAGAGGCCCCAAGAAACCCCCCAAAGGCACCCAAGATGCTCCAAGAGGCCTCGGCGACAAATGCCAAAACGGCCTCGGCGAGAAAGCCCAAATCATCTGTTTAACTATGGTTTTGGCCCCATGTTGGCTTCCTGGGGGGGACACTCATTAATGCCCCCCTCTTGCTTGATCGATCTCCTCCAAGATGGCCCCAAGAAGCGCCCACGAGGCCCCGAGAGGTCCCAAGATGGCCCCAAAATGGCCCCAAGATGGCCCCAAGAGGCCCCCAGGAGGCCCTCAAGAGACCCCCAAGAAGCCCCAACAGACCCCCCAGAGGCACCCAAGATACTCCAAGAGGCCTCGGCGAGAATGCCAAATCATTGACTTCACGAAGGTTTTAGCCACGTGTTGGCCTCTTTGGGGGGAACACTGATTAAGATTACTCCAAGAGCGCCTGGGGGAGCCCAAGATGACCTCCTAGATTGCTCAAGATGTCCCAAGATGTCTCATAATGGCTTCCTCTGAATGCTGCCCACTTCCCTGATCCAGGCAATTCCTCTGGGTATCGTTTCTGGATGGGCTGGTGGGGATTTTTTTTGGTCGGCGGTTCCGAGGCAGCGGACAGGGAGCGGTAGGCGTCGTCTGGGCCAGCAGGCGAAGCGAATTAGCTACAACAGGCAACGCACCTGCAGTAATAAATCGCAAAGAATGCGAGGTGTGCACACGCACTGAGCAAAATGCTCCGAATTAGGGCGAACGCACCTAGGCGCCAGCCACACCGAGGTGAAGCAGACCGCAGTGGTATGCAATGGGGAGTCGCCCTGTCGGCGCCAGCCCGCGCAGCCAACCTAGCCGAAGATGACACGTAGAACCGAAGCAACACGCTGAAGGCTGAACCACTCAGCGCGAGGTCCGTACCACCACCGTACGCGGGGCCGGCTGGGACAGGGGCAGAGGAAAGGCAGGGACCTACAGAGCTCTCACTCCACGATCCACACCGCTGCCCGTGGTGGGGCCGGTGCGTCAGCCATCGTCCCCGAAACCAGGTCACAGGCCAGGAAGCAACGATGGAAGAGGACACGCAGGCCCAAGCGCCAGTACTGCCGCCAAGCGGGTAACGGCCGAAGGTCGCCGAGGTATGCTGCAGCCGCGGCCAACACATAGGCGCTGGGTTGTAGTCAGGGCTGAAACTGACCACAGAGAGAGCCGGGGGACGGCAAGTACCAACAGAGCAGTCACTCCGCGGACCGCACTGCTGCCCGGGGGGGGCCGGTGTGTCGTCATCGCATCCGAAACCAGTGACTGGTCGGGGCAGCAACGATGAGAGAGGACACGCTGGCCCAAGGGCCGGTATACTGCACTTGCAGGTACCGGTCACGATAGTCGCCGAGATTCTCAGCTGCCGCGACCACCTCATGGAGCGCTGGAACGCAGCTAGGGCTGAATCTGACCACGGGGAGGAGAGGGGGGGTGCAGCCAACAACCGCAATGTACACATGTGTCGGTAAGGAGAAGGAGGAGGAGGATTGGAGGTGCAGCCAACAACCGCAATGTCACATGTGTAAGGTCGCCACTTCCTTCGACATCTGGCGGTCTCTCGGGGGAGAGACCCGCCACTGCGTGGGGCAGTATAGGCGCCTGTCCCCATGGTGGGTGGACAGCGCTATCCGCTCCTGTGGGCCGATTAGCCTCCTCATGGCCCTCGCTAGGGTTCCCATCCACTACCGCCTCTCAAGTCCCCTCTGGGACGTCATCAACGGGGAGGGTGCAGCCAACGGCCGCAATGAAACATGTCATGTAAGCAGCTCACACAGAGCTGGGGACTAGGGGGGGTAGTGTGGGCTGCACACAGACCGCCGCCAGCAGAGTGGTGCGCAGGGGGAGGACTATTCCAGTCAACCGCCCCCGGCCGACCAAAGTGGCTGTCAAGAGACAGCAAAGGGTGTGGAGCCCGGGGAGGCGTCTGCGTCCAACCCCGGTCCCCAACCGAGCAGTCAGCCGTCGTAGAGGGCGGCTGTTGGCCATGGGCCGGTGGGGCCTGCGGGCTCACCCCCGCCAGCTGCAGGGGGGGGTGAGGTGGCCAGGCAAGGTCCACAGCTATGCAGCGCCTTGGGTGAGATGTTGGGACACCCCCGCCCCAGCGGGAGCTGCCCAGGGTATTGCGGCCAAGGCCGGGCGCTGCAGGGTGAAACTGTCCCCGGCGGGGAGAGGGCGGCGAGCGCCTGGGGTGTGTGTGTGTTTTTTTCACAGCGGACGCGAACCAACACCACAAGTCAACACCGTCTGGAGCAAAGTCCGAGCGCGCGGCAATTGCGCGCGCCTTCCATGGCCAAGAAACCACGGATGCGAGCCCCAAAGGATAGCAATCATCATCAACATCATCACCGTCACGAGCAGCAAATCAATCATTATCATCAACATCGTCATCACTACAATCGTCGACTTCATTACCATGATGATCATCACGCGAGCACTGCCTGGCGTGACTTAACCTCCACCGGTGTTGGAGCTCTCTAGGAGCCTTCCTTGGCCACGCGGGCCCACAGTGGTCTTCGAGGCATCTTCGGACGTCTGGGAAGCGAATGTGGGCCGCGTGGAAGCCGCCTGGGGAGTGTTGAGCGCCGCTGCTAGCAGTTGGGGGCGTTCTTGGAAACTGTCGGGGGCTCTGTGGGCTATGTTGGTCCGTCTCAGGGCCGTTTCGGACGCCTCAGGGGCGCTTCGAGGGCCGTCTTTGTGCCACCAGGGGCTCCATTGGCACCCTCTGGGGGGCGTCTGAGGCGGTCCTGGGACGACCTTAGGGGCCTTTTTGGGCCGTCTGAGAACGTGGAGTGAGCCTGACCGTCAGTGAGTTGGACGACCGAGTTCGGCGCAGGGCTTGTCCACAGCCCGAATCATGGAAACGACAGAGAAAACGGTCGGACGACAGCTGGCAACCTCCGAAAACTCTTGGGAAGCCAGCGTTGACCTCTCATGGAATCTCCCACTGTTCCTCCGCAACTTTCCGCCGAGTTTCCACCAGCGGCACCGTCCTCGTTTTACTTGCGTTGGCTTTCGCCGAAGGCAAGAGGTTCACCATTCGAGTCCTCATATTGGATCGATATACATCTCAATGGCGCACGGCGGATCGGACCAAAAGTGGAATCCAAGAGTTCGATCGGCCAGGAATCGAAGCTCCTAAAATGGCCAGGCCTCTCAAGGACCACTGGCGAAAACCAATGGAAGGCCTGGCCAAGCTTGGTGCTGGTATATCACTGACCACTCCCGTGAACGTGACGCGACGCCCCATGACTTCCGAACCCGCCGGCCTTAAAGGCGAAATGATTCCATTTTTTTGCGCAAAGGCAAGGCGCGGTGCAGCAACAATTCGCCGGCCCAACGGGCCAGAGGCGTGCTAAGATCTCCGGTAACTTGTTAACAATATTTCTAGTTCGCGCGCGCGGAGCGGCCCCTGGGGGCCCCCGGACGAAAAGTACCCCGGCAAGGTCCCGAGAGAAGCCCGGGAGAAGCCACCAGACCACTCCAGGGGAGGGTATTTTTCGACACCCCTCACGAGGATCGTGGCCTCCGAGGGGGGAGCCGCAATCGACTACCCCCAAGAGCCCCCCAAGAGGCCCTGGGGGCCTCCAAAACGCCGCCAAGGAGCCCCAAGAGACTCCCAAGAGGTCCCCAAGAGGCCCCCAAGAGGCCCTAAAGAGGGCTCCAGGGCCGGCGGTATGAGCGAAGCGATTAAATAATCTGGCTGATGGCAGCGTCGGGCCTCCCCTCCGACGAAGTACCACGCAGCATCTGACGCCAGGAAAATCCGCCCACTCCTTTGGGTAACTTGCGTATGGAATCACTTCCTCCCCAAATCCCATCGGCAGAGGACGGGCAACTCGCGTCATGCAATGCCCAGCTAAGCACCCTCACCCGTTTGACAAATGGCCCCGATTGACATATTTGCCACTGGCAACAAGGAGGGTTCAAGTCTCCCCGAGTCTGGCAACAAGGAGGGTATCAGTCTCCCCGAGTCTGGCAACAAGAAGGGTTCCAGTCTCCCCGAGTCTGGCAACAAGGAGGATTCCAGTCTCCCCGAGTGTTCATCTGACAAGTGACACAAATTGTCGAATGGGTCATCGGCGACAGCATTGCCAGGACATCTCTGAGCCCAGGAAAAGGAGATCTCGGGCAAAATTGGTTGAATCACCTCAGGTGTGGGCATGCCCGAAAACACAATCCCGACGATGTCCCAGGCGAAAAGGACCGGGACCACGAGAGATGAGGACATGAGTAAAGAGATCTCAAGCAAAACGATCAGTCCACGGCAGCTGCAAACCCAGAACAACGAGGAAACGGGATCGGATACCGTGAGACAAGAGCATCGACTACTATTTTTAATAAAAAGAGTTTCCTAGCGAAGAGCTTCCGCGCCCAAGGCGCACAAAAGGGCTTGTGCAGACAAGTGCTTGGCCACGAAAGGTCCAAGATGCAACTCGCATCAGGGCTCACGCTGTCGCGCGATACATCCTCGCAGGTGAGATCTCGGAGATGCATGCCCCGTGGTGGCTCAGCCCGCTATCGACTGAGACATCTGCGCAACGCTGGCTCTGAATATGAGCTCGGCTGAGGTGGCCACGACACTGGAACCTGACACATCCTCGCAACGCTGGAATCCCACACACCCCACCGCCCAATGAGACAATCTCGCAACACTGGGATGCGAAGTTGCAAGCCATTGCGGCCTTTAGTACCCCCTCAACTCTGAGTCCACGCGAACCCTGCCAATTGTGGCCTGGGCACGCTCGCCTAAGACATCCTCGGAACCTTGCGCCCCGGCATGCCTTGAGCCGACATGATCGGGCGACCCTCTCCCGAGACGTCCTCGCAACGCTATTAAGTGTTATGCCCCATAGTGGCCCAGCATACTTCGCACGAAACATCCTCGCACATCAAGTCTACAACATGCCTTGGGTTGAAGTGGGCAGGTCGCCCCCGCGCGAGACATCCTCGCCACTCTGGCTTTCGAGGAACCCTGCCTTGAGATGATCAGGCAGCCTTCGCTTGACACATCCTCGTAATTATGAATTCAACGACGCCTTGCCCTGAACTCAGATGGTCGGGCCACTTTCGCCCGAGACATCGTCGCAAACCTGAGTTCGGCGATGCCTCGACGGAGGGTGGTCTCGGCCACTTTCGCTTTGCACGCCCTCGCCACAACGGTGTCCGACGAAGCGAGGGTTTCGGTGGACAGGCCAACCTGGCCTGAGACATCCTCGCACTTCTGACCTCCAGGATCAAATGCCGAACGGCGACTTGGATACTTTCACTTGGGGCGCGCTCGCAATTAAAGCATCTGGCATATGGCGCCCCCTCTCTTCCTCGTGCTCCTCAAGCTCTCCCCCCACCCCCTCCCCCTCCTCCTCCTCCTCCTCCTCCTCGTCCTCCTCCTCCTCCTCCTCCTCCTGTTCGTCCTCCCCCTCCTCCTCCTCCTCCTCCTCTTTCTCCTCCTCCTCCTCTTCCTCCTCTTCCTCCTCTTCCTCGTCCTCGTCCTCGTCCTCCTCCACAATTACTCAATCTGAACATTACTCTCCCTCTTCCCCTGATGACGGCCTGGGAGTGTCCGACCCACCCCCGCGTACCGTTTTTAACACAGGTTTCCCCGGAATTGGGTTTTCGCCTGCATTTTTTCAAAATGCTGCTCTCGCTGAGGCGCCGGCATCATTTTCGGGCCCCGCTCGTTCCGAATCGTGCTCCCGCCCAAGCGGTGGCCTCATTTCCACGCTTCCGCTCGTTCCGAATCGTGCTCCCGCTGCAGCGCTGGCCTCATTTCCGCGCTTCCGCTCGTTTCGACTCGTGCTCCCGCTGCAGCGCTGGCGTCACTTTCCCGCGCCATGCCACGGCATGCAATGCAATGTTCGGTTGATGCTACGCTTTGCGGTGCTCTTCTACGCCATGCCATGCCGTGCTCTACAACGAATCGCGCACCCTTTCGGGATCACTGCCCTGCTCGACATCCGACTGCGCGAGTAGAGAGGGGATCTGCGCCATGGTAAGGGATGGGAGGGAGAGGTAGGATGTCAGATACGACGCGAGCGCACGTAGCTTGTCCTCCTCCTGCTCCTCCTCCTTTTCCTCCTCTTCTTCCCCCTCCTCCTCCTGCTCCTCCTCCTCCTCCCCCTCCTCCTTCCCGTCTTCCGCCTCTTCCTCCTCCTCCTCCTCCTCCTCCTCCTCCTCCGCCTCCTCCTCCTCCTCCGCCTCCGCCTCCGCCTCCGCCTCCGCCTCCGCCTCCGCATTCGCCTCCACCTCCGCTTCCGCCTCCGCCTCCGCCTCCTCCTCCTCCTCCTCCTCCTCCTCTTCCTCCTCCTCCTCGGAGTTTTCCTCACGCCACAGCTTCGACCTGGGACGGTTTTCACCCGAGGCTCTTCAGTATGTTGAATAATGAGCAGGCGGAGATCGTCTGCCAATTTATCGCTCTGATCGAGAAGGTTGGTCACATGCCGACTCAGCCCCAGGGGATTATCTCAACGCTTATGATTAAACAGAAACAGCATGATACACCAGTCAGTCAGCCCTCGTTCAAGTCCATTGGCATGCTACCAGCGCTCTATCGCGTCTGGGCCCGCCTTAGGAGGTCGGCAGCCAGGGAGTGGGAAGCCCACCATCGTCGGCCTTATCTAGCTCACCAGGCTGGCCACTCTATTGTTGAATTGGTATACAAACAATCCTTGGAATGCGAGTTCAACAGCTCAGCCAAAGATCGACAATACAGCGCCCAGGTCCTCTATGATCTATCTAATTACTACGAACATGTTGATCGGCCGTGTCTAGCGCATCGTGCTGTTGAGTCAGGTTTTCCTTGTTGTTTACTTCGCATCATTCTATCGCAGTGTGCCAGCGAACTTATCGCTTCGTTGCAAGATTGTGCGGTGAGCGTCGGCAAACCTTGGAGGGGTATTGCTGCTGGCTGCAGTTGGGCCACGTACCTTGTGCAGATGTGTGTGCTCGCCCCCTTGGACATATGGACACAGGCCCATAGCTACATAAGACTCGCTATGTTCATTGATGATTTGCTAGCACAGTGCCTCTGCCGCAGTTTCAGCCCCATCGTTAGCCAGTTGAACATAGCCGCTAGATCGATGGCGGATTGCATCATCCACGAGTTTAAGTGCCAGACTGCCAGCAATAAGTCCCAGGTGCTAGCGTCTCACCAAGCGTTGCAGGACCAGCTCAGGACCAAGCTAGGGCCTCTGGCAGGCCCGAACCCTGTTCGTTCGGGACCCAACCTGGGGGTTGAAACTGGGGCTGGCCGCCCCCAGGGAAGATGGAGGAAGTTTCGAAAACTTACGGAGCGTCTTGACAAGATGCGTAAAATATTTAACAGGGTCCGCATGCTTAAACGTGCTGGGGGCAACACTCATACATTGCATAAGACTGGCCTGGAAGCGGCCACCACCTTTGGAGCCGAGGTCACTGGCATCAACGGCACTCAACTTGGATCTGCTAGGTCGCAGTTTCTGGCTGCTGCGGGCCCGAGACGCTCGACCCGCAGCCGCAGCCTGGCGCTGCTCATCTTCCAGGACCCATTGTGGACAGCGGCCCTCGGCCCCGCCATTATGTGGCATCGTTTAGTCTGGGATGCGAACACCCGTCCGCACTTGGCCGCGGCTAGTCTCCAACAGCTGCGAGCTTGGGCTAAAAAACATTCTCCCGATGGTTTCTAAATCGCGGGGCCCTTCCAGGCCCCCCCTCGGTGCGGCGGTGCTGTCGCTGAAGCGCATTGGATGGAAATTCCAAGGACCGTTTACCCTTGTGACTGCCCTGGGCCTTGAGTACCCACTCCCAGGACATCCCCCCGCCTTCCTCCAAAAGCTCATGGAGCACGACTGGCACGGCCAGATCGCCTCCAAGGCGACCGTCAAGCTCGGCCACGCGGACGCTCAGTTCGACGTCACGGCTGCTCGGGCGGCTCTCTCGTCAGACCTTCCTGGACATCAGAAAGGCACCTTACTCGCCTTCCTCACCCACAGTATCTGGACCATGGAGAGAGCCAAAGCAGCAGGCTAAGGAGTTCCAGTCGGCTGCGAGCGCGGCGATCATTCGGACAACCTCTGCCACATATTACTGCACTGCCAGAAGACTGAAGTTCTCAGAGCCACTCACTTCTCGGATGCGGGGCTTCAGCGTTTAAGAGAGCCCCCTCCCCAGGCCCCCCATTTTACGTCTTGGGTTCCAGCTGGCCCCTGAGTTCCGTGGAGCGCCCCCTCCTGGATCTGGATTGGAGTTTGGGGAATTTTGGTGTGATCAAGAAGGCATCGCCCCTCAAGGGGCCTCCAGCGAGGGGGAAGTGTTTATAGATGGCAGCTGCACCAAGCAAGGGCACTACAGGCGGGTTCTTGCGCACAGGACGCGCGACAGGACACGATGCTCTTCCGACGGCAACGTGCGCCCCCCCCCCCCCCCCCCCCCATACCACAGGACGCAACAAGTACCCTGCCGAGGCCGCGACCGCGGTTGCCCGCGGCCGACCCGCAACCCCGCGACGGGCGGCGCGCGCCAGACAGGACGCCAAGGGTATCCGACAGGCCGCCCCGCTCGCCGCGTGAGAAATCTCGCGTGGCTTGTCGCCCGCGCCTACCCACCTTCGGGGGCGATCGCGCGACCTGTCGCCATGGCGGAGGACGAGAGAACCAGGGCGCGGCCGCGGACGTCGCAAACGAGAGGACGCGCAGACCACCTTCCCGCAGGAGAGCGACCTGTCGCCAAGGGACAGGACCAGAGGACCTGGGCGCGGCCACGGACGTCGCAATCGAGAGGACGCGGAGAGCACATTCCCGCGGCAGAGCGACCTGTCGCAATGGCGGGGGACGAGAGAACCAGGGCGCGGCCGCGGGCGTCGCAAACGAAAGGGCGCGCAGACCACCCTCCCGCGGGAGAGCGACCTGTCGCCAGGGGACACGACCAGGGGACCTGGGCGCGGCCGCGGACGTCGAAAACGAGAGAGCGCGGAGACCACCCTCCCGCGGCAGAGCGACCTGTCACCGTGGCGGAGGGCCAGAGAAGGAAGGCGCGGACGCGGACATCAGAACCGACAGGACGCGGAGACCGAATGGTAATTCTACGACGCGCTGCTGCTATTACGGATACTGCTATTGCTACTACGGCCACTACGGCTACCCCTGCGGCTACCCCCGCTGCTGCGACTACGGCGACTGCTACTGCTACTGCTACTGCTACTGATACTTCTACTGCTACTGCTACTGCTACTGCTACTGATACTGATACTGGTACTACTACTGCTGCTGCTACTGCTACTGATGCTGCTACTGATACTGCTCTTGCTACTGCTCCTACCACTCTTCCTACTACTGCTCCTACTGCTCCTGCTACTCATACTACTACTACTACTACTACTACTACTACTACTACTACTACTACTACTACTACTACTACTACGACTGCTACTACTACTACTACTGATACTGATACTGCTACTACTACTACTACTACTACTACTACTACTACTACTACTACTACTACTACTACTACTACTACTACGACTACTACTACTACGACTACTATTACTGCTACTACTACTACTACTACTACTACTACTACTACTACGATTGCTACTACTACTACTACTACTACTACTACTGCTACTAACACTACCACTACAACTACTACTACTACTACTACTACTGCTACTACGACTGCTACTACTACTACTATTACTACTACTACCACTACCACTACCACTACCACTACCACTACTACTGCTACTGCTACTACTACTACTACTACTACTACTACTACTACTACTAGCCCAGCGGCGAAAACCCAATGTTAAATTGCAACTCTGGACGCAACAAGCGGCTATATCAATCACAAATATACGGGAGCGTACACAAACACATCCACCGAACGCGCTCGCGCACGCCAGCGGGCGACCATGGCCGCCCGCTCGCGGGCTCACGCGCGCGAGACGGATGGATGCAGCATGCGTTTTGTATACGAGCGCGCCAATGTCACTTCGGAAACCCAATGGCGAACCCCCAATGTAAAATTTCATCCCCTGGGCGCAATAAGCGGCTGTATCAATCATAAATGCGCGGAAACGTAGACAAGCGCACCCACCGAGCTTGCTCGCGTACGCCAGCGGGTGACCACGGTCACCCGCTCGCGCGCCCACGCGCGCGCGATGGACGCATGTGCTATATGTGTTGTATACAAGCACGGCAATGTTACTTCGGAAGTCCAACGGCGAAAACCCAATGTAAACTTTCATTCTCTGGATGCAGCAAGCGGCTATATCAACCGCAAATGCGTAGAACCGTAAATAATCACATCCACCGAGCGCGCTCGCGCACGCCAGCGGGTGACCACGGTCGCCCGCTCGCGGGCTCACGCGCGCGCGATGGATACATGTCCTATTCGTTTTAAATATAAGCATAGCAATGTTACCTGGGAAACCGAGTGGCGAAAACCAAATGTAAAACTCCATTCTCTGGGCGCAGCAAGCGGCTATATCCATCGCAAATGTATGGAACCGTACATAATCACATCCACCCGTCGCGCTCGCGCACGCCAGCGGGCGGCCGCGGTCGCCCGCCCGCGCGCTCGCACCTGTGCGCTATCAGATATACCAACCACATATACACATATATATACACATATATATATATATATATATATATATATATATATATGGAACCGCATGCGATCGCATCCACAGAACGCTCTCGCGCACGCCAGCGGGTGACCATGGTCACCCGCCCCAAGGCTCACGCGCGCGCGATTGGAGCATATTGCGTGCGTTGTGCGCACAGGCACGCCAATGTTATTTCGGAAACCGAACGGCGAAAACCCAATGTAAAATCTCATTCTCTGGACGCAACAAGCGGTTATACCAACCGCAAATACATGAAAGCGTAGACAAACACATCCACGGGGCGCGCTCGCGCGCGCCAGCGGGCGACCACGGCCACCCGCTCGCGCGCTCACGCGCGCGCGATGGACGCATGTGCTATGTGTGTTTGCATGCGAGCATGACACTGTTATGTCGGAAACCCAATGGCGAACCCCCAATGTAACATTTCATTCTCTGGGCGCAACAAGCGGCTACATCAACCGCAAGCAAATGCATGGAACCGCATATAATCACATCCACCGAGCGCGCTCGCACGCTCCAGCGGGTGGCCGCGGCCACCCGCTCGCGCGCCCGCGCGCGCGATGGATGCATGTGCGATGTGTTTTGTATGCAAGCGTGGCAATGCTACTTCGTAAACACAATGGCGAGAACCCACTGTAACATTTTATTCTCTCGGCTCAACCAGCGGATATATCAACCGCAAATATATGAAACCGCATGCAAATGCATATACGAGCGCGCTCGCGCACGCCAGCGGGTGACCATCGTCGCCCGCCCCAAGGCTCACGCGCGCGCGTTTGATGCGCGCAGCATGCGTCGTGCATATAAGCGCGCCTTTGTTACTTCGGAAACAGAATGGCGAAAACCCAAATGTGACATTTCATTATCTGGACGCAGCGAGCGGCTATGCCAATCGCAAATATATGGAACCGTGTACAAACACATCCACCGGGCGCGCTCGCGCGCGCCAGCGGGAAACCGCGGTCACCCGCTCGCGCGCTCACGCGCGCGCGATGGATGGATGTAGCATGCGTTTTGCACACAGGCATGGCAAGGTGTCTTCGGACACCCAATGGCGAACACACAATGTAACATTTCATCCTCTGGGCGCAATAAGCGGCTGCATCAACCGCAAATATATGACACCGCATGTCATCGCATACACCGAACGCGCTCGCGCGCGCCAGCGGGAGACCATGGTCGCCCGCTCGCGGCCCCACGCGCGCGCGATGGATGCATGTACTATTCGTTTTATATACATGCACGGAGGAGGAGGAGGAGGAGGAGGAGGAGGGGGGGGGAGAGGGGCAGGAGGGACGGGGATGAGGACGGGATGAGGATGGGGATGAGGAAGAGGAGGAAGAGGAGCAGGAAGAGGAGGAGGAGGAGGGAGGAGGGGGACGATGAGGAAATGAGAGGACTAGGACGGAGGAGGGAGGAGGAGGAGGAGAGGAGGGGGGGGGGGGAGGAGGAAGAGGACGATGAGGAGGAGAGAGGAGGAGGAGGAGGGGGGGAGGAGGAGGGGAGGAGGAGGAGGAAAAGAGGAGGGGGAGGAGGAGGAGGAAGGAGGAGGAGAGGAGGAGGAGAAGGAGGAAGAGGAGGAGGAGGAGGAGGGGGGGGGGAGGAGGAGGAGGGGGAGGAGGAAAAAAGAGGAGGAGGAGGAGGGAGGAGGAGGAGGAGGAGGGGAAGCAGGAGAACGGCACCAGCTTTTTGGCATTGACTGCGGAAAACGGTGTGTGGCCGCACTCGCGCTTTGGAATTGACTGCGGAAAACAATGTGTGGCGGCGCGCGTTTTGGCATTGACTGCTGAAAACGGCGCGCGGCGGCATCCGCGTTTTGGAGGAGGGGGAAGGAGGGGGAGGGGGGGGGGCGAGGATCAGCTGGAGGAGTAGGATGGGGAGGAATGAGGAGGAGGAGGAGGAGGAGGAGGAGGGAGGAGGAGGAGGAGGGGATGGGGGGGGGGGGGAGGAGGAGGAGGAGGAGGAGGACGAGGAGGAGGAGGAGGAGGAGGAGGACGAGGACGAGGACGAGGAGGGGGAGCAGGAGCCAGACTAACACGGCGCCCTAACACGTCCATGGTCAGCGGCGCCCCCCCTCTCGGCGCCCCCAACGGTGACAGCGAACTGTGACCTCCAACAGCGGCCGCCAACATCGGCGAAACCCAATAACGGTCACTCCCAACGGTGACCCCCGACGGCGGCGCCCAAGGGTGACCTCGAACGGTGGTCCCCAACGGTGACTCCCAACAACGGTGGCCCCCAACGACGATAACCCCCAGCGGTGGCTCCCGACGGTGACCCCAAACGGCGCCCCCCAACGGCGACCTCCAACGACGCCCCCCAATTGTCCGCCAACGGGGGCCCCCGACCACGAAGACCCCAACGACGGTGATTCCCAACGGAGACCCCAACGGTGACCCCCAAGAATGACACCCCTCGGTGGCCCCCGACAATGACCGCCAATGGTGGCTCCCAACAACGGTGGCCCTCAACAGCGATGACCACAAACGGTGACCCTCAACGGTGATCCATAATGGTAACCCCTAACGGCGACCCCCAAACGGCGACCCCAACCCCCAAAGATTACCCCCAACGGAGACCCCCAACCACGACGACCCCCAACGACGGCAACCCCCAACGACGGTGACCCCGAACGACGATGACCCACCAACGTGACCCCGAACGACGGTGACCCCGAACGACGATGGCCGCGACAGTAACAGCGAGTCTCGCGCCTCGGCCAGAAGGGACCACTGCGGTCACTCACCTGGCGTAGCCCCGACAGGTGGACAGAGTTACTCGGGCATGGATTTTCCGCCGGCGAATACAGATCAGCTCGACGGCGAGTGGGCCGACGAAGAAGCAGCCCACATCATGGGATTATCAAGCACCTCGCAGGAAGCCTGGCACTCGCGCCTTGTTCGCCGCCCGCCGCCCGAGCCCCGCCTGCGCGCGCCGCGCTTAGCGAGTTTTAGCCCCCCCGCTAGCCGCGAGCTCCGCCTCCACGAATGCACGCGAGCACGCCGAGTTAGGCGCTTTACAGCACAATTGTCTCCGTCCATTCACCTTTGAGCTCTGAAGTGGTCGTATATAAATAAACTCCTTTTCCTCATCCTCTTCCTCCACGTCCTCTTTGTGCCTATTCTTCCTGCTTCTCCTCCTCCTCCTCCTCTTCCTCCTCCTCATCCCCCCCTTCTCCTCCTCCTCCTCCTCTTCCTCCTCCTCCTCCTCCTTCCGACGCTGATCCGCTGGCACAAGGCTGACGCTGCTGCGCTGGCACAAGGCTGGCGGCGCTGCGCTGTCACGGTGGCTCAAGCTGCTGCGCTGGCACGGTCGCTGACGCTGCTGCCCGAGCATGATAACTGCGTTGCTGCGCTGGCACTGTGGTTGACGCTGCTGCGCTGGCACGGTGGCTCACGTTGCTGCGCTGGCGCTGCTGCGCTGGCACAAGGCTGGCGGCGTTGCGCTTGCACGGTGGCTGCGCTGCTGCGCTGTCGCAGGGCTGGCGCTGCTGCGCGGGCATGGTGACTCAAGCTGTTGCGCTGGCGCGGTGGCTGACACTGCTGCGCTGGCGCAAGGCTGGCGCTGTTGCGCTGGCAGCCCGGAGTCCTCTCGCCCGGACTCCTCTGGCGCACCCCTCGTTTCCAAAGGGTTTCCAGACGGTTCCAATAAGTTCCCAAAGGGTTCCCAACATATTTCCAATGGTTTCCCAAAGGCTTCCAGAGGGCACCCCGGAGTTTTCCAAAGGGTAGCCAGAGGGCTTCCAGAGGGCATCCAAAGGGATTCCAAATAATTTCCAAAGGTTCCCCCAAGGGTTTCCATAGGGTTTGCAAAGGGTGCCCACAGGATTTACAACGGGTTTCTAATAGGTTTGCAAAGAGGTTCCCCGAGGGTTCCCAGCGGCTTTCGAAAAGGACGCCCATAAGGTTGCCATGTGATTTCCAGAGGGTATCCAAAGGGTTTCCAACACGTTTCCGAAAGGTTTCCAAAGGATTTCCAGAATTCCCAAACGATCCCCAGAAAGGGTTTCGAAGAGGTTCACAAAGAGGTTTCCACAGAGTGTCCAGTTTCGAATCGATTTCCAGAGGGTTGCCAAAGGGGCTTCGAGAGGGTTCCTAATGGGCCCCCAAAGGAGGTTTCCAAAAGGTCTCCAAAGGATTTCCAAAGGGTCCCCAAGGGGGGTCCAGAAGGTGTCCAGAGGGTTCCCTGAGGATTCTCCATACATAAGTTTCCAGAGGGTTCTCCAAAGGTGCCCAAAGGGTTCCCAAAGGGCTCTCCATAGGTTTCCAGAAGGTTCCCAAGAGGTTCTTCGGAGGTCGATGAGTTCCCAAGAGGGTTCCAGAGGTCCGAGAGGCTATTCAGGGGCTCCCCAGAGGCTCTCCAGAAGCTCTTCAGAGGCTGTTCAAGAGGCCCTTCAGAGGCTCTTCAGAGGCTCTGCAAAGGCTCCGTGGAGGCTCATCAGAAGCTCTGCGGAGGCTCTTCAACAGGCTCTTCAGGGACTCTCCAGGAGCTCGGGAGATGATCTTCAGAGGCTCTTCGGAAGCTCTTCAGAGGCTGCGCGCAGGCTCCACGGGGGCTCTGCAGAAGCTCTTCAGAGGCTCTGCGGAGGCTCTTCAGAGGCTGTTCAGAAGTGTTCAGAGGATCTTCAGAGGCTCTTCGGAGGCTCTGCAAAGGCTCTTCAGAGGCTCTGCAGCTCGGGAGAGGCTCTTCAGAAGCTCTTCAGAGGCTCTGCAACAAGGAAACCAATGTACAGGACGGCTGGGCACCCTCTGCGCGCCCCGCGACCTCTCCCCGAATGCGACGATGAATGAACTTGCAGGTCTGCGCAAGTACAGGGCGCAAGGGTACCCTGCTGCGAGGGGGCGACCTCGAATCAACGCGTCGTTGGTTCACAGGCGGCGCGCCCGAACTCAGAGGACATCGCAGATAGACCCCTCGCCGCGGCGCCAGCGGCGCGGCGCTGGAACCATAATCATACCTTGAAGCCACATGAGCCCCGAAATCCGAGAGGACGCCAGGGTAATTACCCTGGACAGGGGCGGCGACCTCCCGCCGGCGCGACGCGCTCAGACCGCCGCGGGCCAAGCCACCGACACCCGCGGAAACCGCAGGACGCAAGGGTACCCTGCCCTTCGGCCGCAGAGGACACGACGCGCGATGCACAGGACACAAGAGCACCCTTGATTTCGCAGGGCCGACCTACTATTGGAACCCGACTGCATGTGCTCAACGCTGCTGGTTTCGCTGTAGCTTGTGTCAGAGAAGGTGAAGTGTTTGCCCATTTCAGTGGCCGGGTCGGCCAGATGTTTGCACAAACGTCGGGGGCCGCGGAGCATTTGTCTGCAGTCGCGGCCAGCCTTATGTCTAGCAGTGTTGAAGTAATTTATTCTGACTACAAAGGAGTACTAGTGCTGCATCAAGGCACCGAGCGCCCCCGTGGCAATCTGTGGGCTGGGTTTAAAGTCTTGGCTGGCCGAAGGCTATTTCCCTTAGGGTCGAGGCTGCAAAAGGTCAAAGCCCATCAAGATACACAAGCCCTACCCGTAGGCAACGAGGCCCGTCGAATGACAGAAAGTAATGACGCTGCGGGTCGCTTAGCGAAGGCCGCAGCACACGAGGGCGCTCAGCCCAGCGGAGATGAGAAGTGCCATTTTGCCGATGATAGGAAGTTTGTTACGAAATATCTCAAGTACGTTGCTCAGGCTCTGGGAGAGTGGCCCGCGATTGCCCCCAGAAAAAACAAAGCTTTGGCCGCCCCAGAGAAGAGCCTCTCCCCCCCCACGGGTGCTGCCTCTGCCCTGACGTCGTGGACGCCGCCGTCGTTGGTCGCGCCTCCTCCGCCCCCTCCTCCGCCTGTGCCTCATGAGGCCCCGCGCGAGCCCAGAGTACCTAGGAGGAGTCATGCGTGGGCTTTAACTGCGCAGTATCATCGGCGCATTCTGTGCAGGGCGCAGACGAAGTCAACCAAACAGAGAGCAGTGCTGGCGGCCAAGGAATGCCCAGGCCACTGCAAGCAGCTGTCAGACCTCGTGCATGATAATAAAGGCCATGCTTTATTTTATTATGAGCACCTTGATCATCCCACGAGTATTCTGGTTTGCCATAAGTGTGGATCCGACTCGGAAAGGTTGGGTCGAGGGCTCACTGGAGACTGTGGCACTCGAGTGAGCCACCAAGGAGCGGCTACTCAACTCGCTCGTGTCCAAGAGGGTCGTGATCCCAAGGTTTCTAAGTCTTCCCCGATCATTTTTAAGACCCCCGCAATCCCCCTGGCCAGATTGGTGCGCGAAGAGCAGGCCAAGGTCAGTGAAGAGGAGGCACCGAGCCCTCCATAGTCAGCCGTGCTCTCTCACGGCGGACATCGAACACCCCATCAGCCATGTGCGTGTCCTTCTCCTCCTCCTCCTCCTCCTCCTCCTAGCTTGCGCGCTGTCCGCCTCGCTTGGGCTGTCGATGCCCATGGAGTGGGTGGGGGCCGACGCGGGCCAGGGAGATGCGCCTGGAGCGTGGCGCATCCCTGCTGCCGACACGCTGCACTGTGACGCGGTTGCCTGGGCAGCCGCAGCATTCGCAGATGGCGTCGCTGCGGGCGTCGCTCCGTGGCGACGACGCGGAACCCGAGGACCAGGGCGGGATGCTCGACACCTTCGACGCAGTGGCGAACGCCGACGGCACCGCGATGGCCGACGATGCGAAGGTGAGCTTCAACGACTTCCCGCTGGTCGACGGGGGCCAGCAGAGCAGGAAGAGCAACCAGGGCAGTGCCCAGAACGCTTACGAGGCGGAGGTGTACTCGGGCGACGTGCTTCAGATCCTGGCGCGGTGGGGGGCCGCACAAACCCCCAGCAACGCGGGGCCCATGGGCCAGGGCAGGATGCTCAACACTTTCGGAAAGGAGCAGAGCGCCGACGGCAACCTGGAGGCCGACGGGGCGCAGGTGAGCATCGACAACAGCCCGCTGGTCGACGAGGGCCAGCAGAGTTTCAAGGGCTACCAGGGCAGTACCCCCCCCCCACCTACCTGACGGAGGTGAACAAGAGCGACGTGCTGCAAGACCTTGCGCGGTGGGGGGCCGCACAAACAACCACCAAAAACGCGGGGCCCGTGGGCCTGGGCAGGACGCTCGACACCTTCGGCACGGAGCCGAGCGCCGGCGGCAACCTGGAGGCCGACGGGGCGCAGGTGAGCATCGACAACAGCCCGCCCGCTGTACGACGGGGGCCAGCAGAGTTTCAAAGGCTACCAGGGCAGTGCCCGCTGCACCCACCTGACGGAGGTGAGCAAGGGCGACGTGCTGCAGGACCTGGCGCGGTGGGGGGGCGCACAAACAACCCCCAGAGACACCGAGGTGGTCTTGGGCGGCAAGGCGACCAACATCGATGCGTACGAGGCGACCGCAGGCGAGCCGTGCACAGGCTGGCAATGGTGGCGTGCGCGACATGAGATAGCGGACGAGTGGATTTTCGAGATCGCCCTGGCGGCGGGCTGGGCCAGGCAGGACAGCTTTGGTCCGCGCGCCCAGCCGCTCAACCGCGCGCTGGCCATGACACGGGCCAGCGCGCACGAGCACCCCCTGCTCCACGGCTGGGTCGACTACAGGACCAACCGCGCTGGCATGGGGCTGCAGACATGGGGGCACTCGGCGCCCATGTGGGGCGAAGGTTTCTTCGTGAACGACATGTGCCCGTTTGGGCACAGGCATTTCGCCGACGACTCACTCGTCGTCGATGGCGCCCTTCAGAAGGAGGCGCAGCTCGAGCGGACCAGAGCGACCCGGCGTTCGATCGCGAGGCGGCGCGCCGGGCCGCAGCCGAGGGAGTGCGCAGAGCAGGCCGAGGAGGAGGCCACGAAGTTCAGCGCGCAGGGCCGCTGATCGGGCGCACGGTGGCGCCCCCCCCTTCTCTCCTGCCGGCGCTTCCCTCCTGCAGCTGGCGCGTTCGGCATCTAACGGAAGAGCGCGAAACAATTCCTCCTCCTCCTCCTCCTCCGCCTCCGCCTCCGCCTCCGCCCCCGCCCCCGCCTCCGCCTCCGCCTCCGCCTCCGCCTCCGCCCCCGCCTCCGCCTCCGCCTCCGCCTCCGCCTCCGCCTCCGCCGCCCCCCCCTCCTCCCCCCCCATCATCGCCCCATTCCTCGTCCTCCTCCGCGCCCTCCTCGTCCTCCTCCTCGCCCTCGTCCCCATCGTCCTCGCCCTCGTCCTCGCCCCTCCTCCTCCTCCTCCTCCTCCTCCTCCCCTCCTCCTCCTCCTCCTCCTCCTCCTCCTCCTCCTCCTCCTCCTCCTCCTCTTTCTTCTCCTCATCCTCCTCCCCCCTCTCCTCTTGTGAGCACTGCCAGCTGCGCGGATGGCGGCCGCAGGGCTGACCTTCCAGGGCCCCCAGGATGAGCCTGGGCAGGCTCTGGGGCCCACGCAAGGTCCGCGCAAGGCACGCGCAAGAGGTCGCACAAGTGTTTCCACGAGCCCGCGGATTTTCAGCCCAGGGGCCGGCGCCAGAACCTCTCGCGCGGCCTCTCGCGCGCAGCTTGCGCGGGCCCCAAGGCCTGTCGAGGCCCATCCCCGCGCCCCCCGAGATCGAAAGAGACCTGGGAGCCAGCGCCTCTATCCTCTCTCCTGGGCGCCTGCGACCGACCACCCCCCGCGCTGCCGTCGGGAATAGGGGGGGGGGGGGGGGGGGGGGGGGTCGAACGCGAGGCCTGCGAACCCGCGCCTCTATCCTCTCCCCTGGGCGTCTGGTACCCAGCGGCGGCGCCCCTGGGGGCGAAAGAGAGGGGGGGGGAGTTTTTTTGCTTGAGCCTAAGAGTCAAAGCAGTTGCTTGGGCCTACTGGCACACACTGGGCTCGGGGACGACAAGATGTCGACTCGAACGATGCCCCTGGCCTCGAGCGCCTGGCTCGGCCGCGCCGCGGCTGGGCGCAGCGCTGCTGGGCGACGAGGCCGGCCACGCAGGCGCCGCGGAGGAAGACGCTCTGAAAGACGGCGCCGCGGAGAACATCACGCCCCCCTTGCTGGTTAGCGAATGCGCGGGCCCCGCGCGAGGGCCGCGCAGGTTGCCTAACGCTGCGCGGCGCTGTTCTGGCGCCGTCGTCGTTCGCTTGCGGAGCTGTTCCTCCATCTGCGCCCTATCTTGCATTGCGCGGGCGGCGTGTTTTCGCAAGCGGGCTGGATGACAAGTGCATTCGGGTTTGTGTAGACCTTCCGCCGTGGTTTTGGCGCATTTGCAAGCCTTCTTCAGCATCTCTTGCTGCTTCTTCGACAGCGGCTTCTCTGACGTGCCGAACTCGCGCTGCAGCCATTCGACTCCTGCCATCCAGGGCAGTTCGTCCCGGCGCTTCGCTGCTGCGCGTTCCTTCTCGTCGGCCACGGCCACGGCCACGGCCACAGCCACGGCCACGGCCACGGCCACGGCCAAGGCCACGGCCACGGCCACGGCCACGGCCACGGCCACGGCCACGGCCAAGGCCACGGCCACGGCCAAGGCCACGACCACGGCCACGGCAGCGGCCACGGCCTCTGTGCGCAGCTTCTTGGCCATCCCCTCGACGGGCGCCGTGTCGGCCCCCCGCTCGGTTGCGGCTTCGCGACACAACATAAACATTCGGCGGTCGGCCGCCGATGTCCTGGGTCTGCGCTGGGCCCTCCTCCCGGGCAGAGCCCGGCGCCGACCTGAGAAATCCGCCGAGAACCGAAGAACGATCACACTTACGTTGCTGCTTGTTCCCAGGGGAATGGCAAAAATACGCGAAGCAGCCCTGGGCTCTCGAGGATCTGCGGCGCGAAACTGCTGAGGCCCTCGGCGTCCAAGAACGCCTTCAACAGATCGGCCATGGCGGAATTCTCAAAAATACTGACGGGCCCAAAAGACAGCCGGAGCAGAGCTCGGGAACTCGAGCCATACCAGCATGCGGCGATGCCCTGTTCCTGCTCGCCCTCCTCGTCCTGCTCCTCTCCTCCTTCTCCTGGTCCTCCTCCTCCTCTTTCTCCTCCTCCTCCTCCGCGCCCTCCTCTTCCTCCTTGTCCTCCGCGCCATCCTCCTCCTCCTCCTCCTCCTCCTCCTCCTCCTCTTCCTCCTCTGCTTCCTCCTCCTCCTCCTCCCCCTTCCTTTCGTCTATATTGTCCTCTTCCTCCCCGCCTCCTTCCTCCTCCTCCCCCCTCCTCCTCCTCCTGCTTTAAACTGATTGGGGGGGCGCAGAAACGATTTATTTCAGAACGTGCTGTAAGTCACCCTGATGACTTTCGGCGCTCATTCTGGGATCCCTAGGGGCGCGTGTTCCCACCGCCACTGCACATAAGACGGGAGTTTCGCATGGACCACCGTGCACTCTTTTTTACAGAGAGCCCCACAACGAAGATTTTTGCATTCGTTGTGGGGCGGGGGGTCGTCCTTGCGAGGTGGGGGGGTGGCTCCGGAGGCCTCCACGAGTTTCCAGGAGTCTCCAAGGGGGCCCCGGGAGCTGGCTCTGCAGAACGCCTGGCGCTGGGCCCCCCCCCCTGGCGCGCGGAGCGCGTCGGGGGCGGCGCCCGAGCTGCCGCCAGGGGGTCCAGCGTGGATCCGAAAAATTCGCGCGGACCTCCGAAAATCTATTTATGTTTAATCAGTTTTGTCCTCTTCGAATCACGGCTGACTGCGTGTTCTCGCTCTCTGGACGGCAAAGCAGCCCCTCTGAGGTTCAAGCCTGAGAGCTTGCCCCACTGGACCCCGACCTGCAATGGGTCGCACGCGGTGGACGCGGGTGGGTGGATTTCGAATGTCTCGTGGATTCGGCCCAACCGCGTGTCTGGCCGCACCGAATGTATGCTCACTGTCGGTCGAACTGACTCTGATGTTCGCCCGGATTGCTCGCCGATCCAATGGTCCAAATCGTCTGGCCACAGGACTGCCCCCAAGACCGGCACGAGACTGAACCCAATATCCCCCACAGCCCGCCCCCAAGGCCCCGAGGACCCCCTCCAGGGCCCCGAGGACTAACCCCCAAGACGCCGCGGCTCCGAAGGTCCCCGCAAGGCTGCCCCCGAGGCCCCCCCGCCCAGGCCCCAACACTCGTGCACAGCCGCCGGCCGTCCCTGAGATCGCACGCTGCGAAACATTCTGCAACGTCGCGAACCCAAATCGCGACCAGAGCCCTTGACCCGAGCGCTCTGCGGCATTTCCCCGGCCCGATCGCTCGTTCGGGTCGGGCGAAAGGGGGGGATAGCAAAGGGGGGGGTTGAGAATCAGCTCACGTGGCTGATTTTCCCGGCGCCTCCCGGCGCCGGAGGCGGCTATGTATCGAGGAATGGGCCCCTCGGTGAGGCCGAAACCAGCTGCATGCAGCAGCAAATTTCGTAACCCCCCCTTTCCCAACCCCCCCCTTTCGCCCGACCCGATCCGTGATGGCCCCGGGGCCAGAAGCCGGGCGGAGAAGCCTCGCGTGCAGAAGCGGCGCCACGCTGGCGGCGCTGCTGCGCGCCTCCGCCGGGCCCGCGGGCCGCGAGGCCGAACGCCCGGACGGCCGGCCCCCCCTCGGAGACGGCAGGGCGGCCCGCGGCCCGAGGAGGAGGAGGAGGAGGAGGAGGAGGAGGAGGAGGAGGAGGAGGAGGAGGAGGAGGGGGAGGAGGAGGAGGAGGAGGAAGGGAAGGAAGAGGAGGAGGAGGAGGAGGAGGAGGAGGCGCCCTCTCCGCGCAGGGGCCCCCCCCGCGCGGGGCGGGCGGGCGCGCAGGCCTTGAGGTGGGAGAGCAGGAAGGTCGGCGACCAGCGCTGCCAGTAGGACGACTTGGGCGGGTCCATCATCAGCGACAGCATGCAGCCCTCCCGCCGCCGCGGGGCGAGCCGCGCGACCCCGGTGCTCCCGCGCCCTCGCTCCCCACGGTGAGGCGGCGAGGCTCGAACTCGAACATATCCATATCCACGTCCACCGCCGGCCGAAGTCCCTGAAGATCGAGACCCCCTCAGGCGATGGTTATGGATAAGTCCCCGCCTCGGAACTCCAGGCCCCGCCCCCTTTGGCTCACCGCCTATGTTTCCCCTCCTCCCCCTCACCTTATACGGGGTCGAAAAAATCTGATAATGTCGCCGATGCATCGGCGACGAAGGGGCGGAGAAAAAACGTGCTCCAGATCGAGCCGCGGCACAGCTGGTGCATCGAAGATGCGGAGCGATCGTCCGACGCCATCCGCGACACTCCTGCCAACTTTGGGCGAGACTACAAGAAGGTAAACTTCATAAGCCTAAACTGTCGAGACTCCACACGGATCTCTTCGAGCGGCGCTGGGCCAGCCCCCCTGGCGCGCGGAGCGCGCCAGGGGAGCGCAGGTTCAGGAAGTCTGCGCAGACTTCCGAATGCTTATTCTGGCCATGCTCGGCAAGGGTCTGCCCCGTGCTGCTCAACACAGGACGTGCTCCTACCTTTCTGGCTGTCGCCGCCTCGTCCTTCGCCGCCCCGCGCACGGTCCCCGGCCCAGCTCGCCGAATCGCGATTCTGGCACTTCGTGCGCACTGTGTTCCACGAGTCCCTCCCCCACACGCTCTGCGTGCGTTTCCGGCCACCTGTGGTACAGTCGGGGCGCTGACCTAAGGAACCCTAAATAAGGAACGAGGCCCCTTTTTTCCATAAGTTAACCTTCGATTCCCCGTCGAACACAGAAGGAAAGCCTGAGGCAAGCTGTGAAAGACTTAAGGAACGCGGAGCCCCTCCCCAACGAAAAGGGTTCCTTCCTCAGGGCCCCGACTGTACCCCTCATCGCAATCGGGCTGAACCTCATCCAAGCCTTCCGTTTCCAGCTAGCCCTGGCCTCCGCTGCCCGCGCGCAGCCCGCACGCTCTCTCCGCGGCACTCCGAGATGGCCTGCACGATCTGAGCGGCTCATTCTCCTCCTCGCTCCGTTCGGCTCCTCCTCTTCTTCTGTGCCCTACAGTCGGGGCGTTGACCTAAGGAACGATAAATAAGGAAGGAGGCTCCTTTCTCCCATATGGTAAACTCCGATTTCCCATGGAAAACCTCAGGAAAACCCAAGGAGCACTGTAAAGCAACCAAGGAACACGAAGCCCCTCCGCAACAAAAAGGGTTCCTTCTTCAGGGCCCCGACTGTAATCTGCTTCGGCGCGCCCCGCCTCTAGCCCGACCAGCGTCTGACCGTTTCTTGCACACTCGTGCCCGCTGCTATCAAAGCTTCCTTCCTCGGATCCTTCCCCTGGGGTCGAACATCCAGTCAACACCGTCCTTTCTTCACGCGCCTGGCAGGGCCAGCGACAGTTCGAAAGAAGGAGTCCCCAGCCCTGCCCCACCCCTGTAACGCCGGCGAAGGCGAAAATCCGCAAAGCCACGCACTGCACCTTCAGAGGAGCAAACATCGGCATACTGGGCACAAACTGTCGGAGCTCCGCGCGGATTCGACGCAGGACACCCCTGGCGGCGCCTCCGGCACCACCCCTGGCGCGCTCCGCGCGCTGGGGGCCAGGGAGGGGGGTCCAGCGCCGATCCAAAAAATCCGCGCCGAGTTGCGAAAATGTGTGCTTACGTCGTGTTTTGTCCTCGAGCCTTGAACTGCGCGTAGGACACCGCGTCCTCTGTGAGGGTCGGGCCGGGCGAAAGGGGGGGATAGCATAAGGGGGGGGTTGAGAGTCAGCTCACGTAGCTGATCTTCCCGGCCCCTCCCGGCGCCGGGAGGCGCCCATGCATCGAGGAATGGGCCCGGCGGCGGGGCCGAAACCAGCTGCACGCAGCAGATTTCGTAGCCCCCCCTTTCCCTATCCCCCCTTTCGTTCGGCCCGAGAGGGGCAGGGGCGCGCCCGGGCGGCGGCCACGAGAAGGTGCGCGGCAAGAGGGGCGGACGGCGCCGGCTGGCTAGAGTTGGCGACCTGGAATGACGAGCCTCCACATCAGTCACGTAAGCAAAGAAGGCTCCTCAGTTATTCCCCGCACGAGTAGACATTTCTGGCATTATGACAAATGTGTTACCTCGTTTTACTATCATCAATGGTTCTGTCTCCCCAGCAGGCTGGATCATTGAGTTCGACATGGCTAAGATGTAAATCCATGAAGCGAAGGCATACAACTAAATATGTGTGGAGAGGAGAACCCGCCGGCCGGCCGGAGTCGCGCCCCTTTTCCACCTGGCTGCAGCCATACATTGCTGCGGTCGAAGCGATGACAAGCGGCGGTGTCCGGCGTCGGCGGCGGGAGACAGCGAGGGAAGAGTCATATCACCCCACCCCCCGCGGCAGAACGAGCAGGCCTGGATTCAACCCACTTCGAAGTTGCCAGAGTTCATGCCATCCCCAGGCGCATTGACCCCCCCGGCGCCAACCTCACAAACGCTTTTACGGCGCACGAGGCGGGATGGCATGTGGGCTCCTGGGAGGCTCAGCGAAGTCAAATGGTAAACAGACCCAGCCGAGACCTCGCAGGTTACTGGGGGGTTGCGAACTGTGCAAATGTCGTCGCCACGTTCGCAGGCTCCTGGGAGGCTCAGCGGGGTGGAGTGGTAAACTGATCCAGCCGAGACCTCGCGGGACACTGGGGGCCTGTGACGTGTGCAACTGTCGCCAGTGGCGACAGTTGCACACGTCACACGTTCGCAGGCTCCTGGGAGGCTCAACGGGGTGGAGCGGTAAACAGATCCAGCCGAGACCTCGCGGGACACTGGGGGGCTGCGAACTGCGCAACTGTCGCCACGTTCGTGGGCTCCTGGGAGGCTCAGCGGAGCGGAATGGTAAACAGACCCAGCCGAGAGCTCGCGGGTCACTGGGGGGCTGCGAACTGTGCAACTGTCGCCACGTTCGTGGGCTCCTGGGAGGTTCAGCGGAGCGGAATGGTAAACAGACCCAGCCGAGAGCTCGCGGGTCACTGGGGGCTGCGACGTGCGCAACTGTCGCCACGTTCGTGGGCTCCTGCAAATCATTCAACATGTTCGTTTGTATTGACTCGTCCGGTGTATCGTCGCCACGTGTGTAGAACACGGGACGAGACACGGGGAAGGAACCGAGGGTGGTACGAGGGACAGAGGGAGAAATAGTGAAGGGAACGGAAGGGGGAGAGGGACGGGAGGAGAGGGAGATCAGTGAGAACAGAATGAGGCAAGGAGAGAGGAGGGGGGAACAGGGAGTGAGGAAGGAGGAAGGAGGAAGGAAGAGGGGGGGAGGGAGGAGACAGGAGAAAGAGGGGGGAGTGAGGAGAGAGGGGTGAGGGATGAGAAAGAAGCGAGGGGACGGGGGAAGGAGGGAGGGCTGAGGGAAGGAGGGAGGAGGGACTGAGGAGAGCAGCCTCCCGCAGGGCTGTTGCGTGACAGACGTGCGAAGCAACGCCCCAGGAACAATCTTAGCCAGGCCAACGCCAGAGGGGGAGCGATAGCTTAGAATACTCTGAGTACCTGCGGGTCCAGAGCAGGGGGGGGCCCCCGAGCAATCCGCAGGATTGCCGCCAGCGCCTATCGACACTCCTGGAATCCAGCCATGGCTCGGACGCTAGCTGCGTGCCCACGTATCCATATCACGCGCGGCTGTAAGTGCAACGCGTATCCACAAACATGATGAAACGCAGGTAAACAATCAGTCGCTCTACAGATGATGTCTCCATGGGCGACACTCCGCCCATGAGTACGGATTACTGGCTTACTTTGGGTGGGTACGCTTTACAGGTTTGATGCTTGTTCCCAAAAGATTGGGCACGTCTCGAATAATTTCAACTCAAGAGCTCCACCCGGGGCTCGCATCCGGGTTAAATCTGGAATTACCTGTGGTCACCAAATTGCGCCCCTGGCACCCAGTTTACAACAACAGCAGTCAGATTAAGACTGTTACTTCTTTCCTGATCGCGTGCCACTCAACCCGTATATCCCAAACCCTCGCTACCCGCCCTCTTCGTCTTCGATCGTACCCGCTTCGGGGTGTATATTTCGTGCAGCCCCTAAGGCAGGGAAAGGGAGGACGAATGGAAGGAAGGGACAAGGGGGAGGAAGGAAGATGGAGCACGAGAGAAAATAACAGGAGGGCCAGGAGCGGAAAACACGTGACAAGGCCAGACGGGCAGATCGGGCGGGTATACCCTAACGGGCGGGTCGGGAAGGCGGACCTAGACGGCCACGTCGAGCAGGCGGGTTGCTAAAGCGTGCGTCCTGCAGAAGTCGCGAGGAAGTCTCGAGCGATAGCGCGAGCCCCCAATAGATTTTGAAGAGATCCACTGCGAGAGCGTTGTTCCTGATTGTCGAGGGCGTGGCGTCTGAATAGACTGCAATGATGTCCCACGCGAAAGCGTGATTCCTGCATGAAGCTATGAAGAAGTCCCTCGCGAGACCACGATTTGGGAGCAACTTGTGGGGAACTACCAGGCGGGAACTGGGGGCCGAAGGCACAATTTGAGGAAGAAGATGTTCCTGATAAAAGCCCCGGGAAGGGCACTTCAATTGTAAAGACACATATCTTACGCGAATGCGTGAATCCTGCATAATTCGTCAGCAAGTCTCGGGCGAGACTGCGATTCCGAACTAAATGATGAACAAGTCCCATACAAGTCCGCGATTCCTGAATGGCGAGGGCGTGGCGCCTGAATAAATTGCGAAATCGCAAGCGAGATCGCGAGTCTGCTACAAATTGCAAGGAAGTCCCTTGCGAGAGCGCGTTTCCTAATAAATTGCAGCAAACATCCAGCGGGAACCGCTGTTGCTGTAAACCGGGGGTCGGGGGCACAGTTTGAGGAGGAACACTTTCCTTATAAAAAAAGGGTGCGAACCCTGGGAGGGGCACTTCAATTGAAAAACACGAATTTTACGCGAATGGGTGAGTCCTGCATAGTTCGTCAACAAGTCTCGGGCGAGAGTGCGATTTCCAAGTGAATGATGAGCAGGTCCCATACAAGTCCGCGATTCCTGAATGGCGAGGGCGTGGCGCCTGAATAAACTGCGACGTCGCAAGCGAGATCGCGAGTCTGTCATACATTGCAGGGAAGTCCCTCGCGAGAGCGCGATTCTTCATAAGCTGCAAGGCAATATCGGGCGGGAGACGCTGTCGACGCAAACCGGGGAGCAGGGGCACAGCTTGAGGAGGAGCAGGGTGCAAACCCCGAGAGGGGCGTCTCAACTGAAAAACACATAGTGTCACCAGAGGTGGGGATCAGCAGGAACTGTTCGTCAGTAGTGAGAAGTCAGCAGCAACAGCAACAATGATGACAAGAAGAACAGCGAGGGCTCACAGTGTATTCCGAAATCGCGCTCTCGCGCGGGCCTCTGTCATATGTTATCCAGGAATCGCGCTCTCGCGTGAAACTTCCAATGTATTGCGGCACCGTGCGCCGTAGACTCAAAAATCATGTTCTCGCTTTGGACTTCCCAACGATTTAATTGGGAATCGCGTCATCGTTCGAAACTTCCTTCATGATGGTTTGACGCTTTAGCGACCGCCCTTGGATGAGGCAATCCCACATAATGGTAAATCACGGTTTAGGAGGGGCCAGCGTTATCCCTTTTCGGCGACCTTGTTAGGGCAATTTCTTTGCACCTCCAAAGTGGTCAACTCGAGATGGGTTAGGCGCCGTTCTTGCAACATAGCATCTGTGCAATTCGCAACTGCAGCAAGGTCGTTTGGCAAAGCGCGCGCGCACGACGTCGCCCGTATGGTGCAACGAGACAGGGAGGCCCTCATGGTATTATTAGATTTCATGTGTGCGGAAAGATTTCGTGCTTTCGGCGATGTGCATCCAACGCCCCCAACCCCCAAACGCGCAAATGCTTACCGAATGGGGCCAGCGGAAACACAATCTGCCCGCCCCGCCACCCGTTCCTGCCACGTTATGGGGGAGAGCTTTGGGAGGCGACCTTGGGGAAGGGGGGCGGGGAATAAAGGGGAAACCCAAGATAAGTTCGCAAACAACTTTAGGGCGTCAATCAAAGAGCGGGGCCCCAAACAAATCAACGTCGGAACCCGAACAACAAACGAATTGACCCCGAAATGTTGCACAACGTGGCCCGTTCCCACTCCCACTCCCACTCCCCGCGAGAGAGCGCAGTTCGTCGAAAAAGAGCCCCGATCATCTCAATGTAGCCTCTCTGGTGTGTCCCCTTGGCCCTGCTAATGTTGCGACCCACCTTTGTTGCTTGCGCTTCCTGCTTCAACTATCCCCCCCTCTCTGCTGCCACTGCCGCTGCTCCTCATCCGCTTCCTGCTCTGGCCCCTGTGATCCTCATGCTCCGTCTCGTAAGCACCCCTTCCAACGCCGGTACTGGCGCAGTGCAATCAACCCTTCGATCTGTTTGCAAAATGTGGGCGCGTTAACTTGTCTTGTGATGTGATGTCCATCCTCCTCCGTGCCGACCCCTCCACTCCGCCCCTCCGTATACAGCCATTTTGGCTTCTGGTGCCCCCGCCGAGGGTTCCGCGCTTGCATGTGGCGGGCGCTGCTGGAGCAGGGGCCCGCGGCTGGAGCAGACGGAGGAGGTGGCGCTCCGCCGCCGGCCGCAGCTCCGCCGCCAGCCGCAGCTCCTGCGGCGCCTCCAGCCGCAGCTCCGCCCCCAGCGCCTGGCAGGCGCGGCCGCGGCCGCGGGCGAGGGCGAGGGCGCGGCAGGGGCGCCGCTCCAGCAGCCGTTCCAGCAGGGGCTGGCCGCGGCGACGGGCGGCGCCTCCGCGCGACCCACAAGGCCAGGATCAGAGCTGTGGTGTTCAAACACATATCCTGGCGGTCGAGCTGCCTGGCTCGGACCGCCAGGGGCGCCACCTTCGCCAGGGAGGTGGCGACCGCGTGCTTCGGGTGCGCCGCAGTGGACGCGAAGGACGCGGGTGACTCTCGACGCCACCTCTCTTGCAACGGCGCCAGGTGCCATCAAACCTCAACCTCAACCCCCTGTGAGCCACGCGCGCCAAACAACACACACAGGCAGGCGCCTCTGGCTCGGAGGTGGGAGTTTGAGGTTTGATGGCAGCGGCGCCGACGCTTGCGAGGTGGTGCATGAGAGTTTTCCAGGATGCGCTGCTCAGAACATCAGAGATCGAAGCAGCGGGTTTGAAGATCGTCGTGGACACCCGCAAGTTGGACAAGAGGGACTCTTTCCGATGTACAATTTC
Source organism: Prorocentrum cordatum (assembly GCA_963575745.1). Classification (NCBI taxonomy): domain Eukaryota; class Dinophyceae; order Prorocentrales; family Prorocentraceae; genus Prorocentrum; species Prorocentrum cordatum. The sequence continues at coordinate 865,060 of CAUYUJ010003891.1, forward strand.
TCACGTGCAGTCTAAGGCGGCAGGCCTTCGGGACTTCCTGCTGGCGACCCCGTCGGACCAGAGCGGCCTCCTCATCACGGCCACGATGGATGACGCCGAGATGTGGATCAGGCCACCGCCGCCACGTGGTCAGCCTGGCCATGGTGAGGAGGGCGCCCCCAACCAGCAGGTTGACAAGAGTTGCCGACGACGTGGTAAGAATACACGACGGGCTGTTTTGAATTTGTCGCAGACGCTTCACGTCATCCCGCTGATGCCCGACGGTTTCCCGATTCGGGCGTGCGAGGTCGCAGCGCCAGCAGTGCCCCTCCCGAGGGGGAACTTTGGAACGATATACAACAGGTGGAAGAGGTGGAGCGTTTTCCCAAGTATGGGTGTCAACATAGACAAGCACGATGTTTGTGGTCCAGCGTTCGCTGCGATTGCTGAGGAACTTTTTTCCCCACCTAGGCTCTGCCTAGAAGGGTTCTTACTCTCTTAGCCTAAAGGGCCGGGCAGTGGAACACGCCCCGGGCGGTTCCCCCAGTCCCCGCCCCGCGGTTCCCCCAGTCCCCTGGGAGTTTTAGCTTTAGCTTTAGCTTTAGCTTAGCGTTAGCTTAGCTTTAGCTTTAGCTTTAGCTTCAGCTTAGTTTTAGCTTAGCTTTACTGGCTGTCTTTAGGGCGGGGTTTTGGAGCTCAACTGACTCATTCGGTTTTTGCATCATCGTCACCATCATCGTCATCATCGTCGCATGATCCTCATCATCGTCCGCGTCATCGCCATCATCATCACCATCTCCTCATCATCGTCGTCATCATAATCCCACCAGCCCTCTGGGCGTCGGTGGTTTAGGGCGTTTCCTCTTCCACCCCTCCCTCTTCCCATTCGCGGAGGGGTTTACCCCTCCCCCTACCCCCTCCCCACTGACCTGGACAGGAGGGGCGGGGAGCGGTCAGAGCGTCCAAAACAGCCTCGGCGAGGAAGCCAAAATCATTGACTTTAGCAGGGTTTTGGCCCCATGTTGGCCTCCTGGGGGGGCAGCGCTGATTAAAGCTCAGCTCTTCTTTGATAGATCTCCTCCAATATGGCACAAAGAAGCGCCCAGGAGGCTCCAAGAGGTCCCAATATGGCCCCAAGATGGCCCCAAAAGGCCCCCAAGAGGCCCCCAGAAGGCCCCCAAGAAGACCCTCAGAGGCCCCAAGAGCCCCCCCCCCCTCCCCCCCCGAGGCACCCAAGACCCCGAAGGGCCCCCCAGGATCGCCAAGAGGCCCCCAAGACGTCCCAAGAGGCCCCCAATAATCGCCCAATAGATACTCCAAGAGGCTCCTAGAGGCATCCAAGAGACCTCTGGCCCTTCTGTTTGCCCTCCTCCTCCTCCTCCTCCTCCTCCTCCTGTTCCTCCTTCCTGCTCCTACTCCTTCTCTTCCTCCTCCTCCTCCTCCTCCGCCTCCTCCTCATCCTATTCATCCTCCGTCTTCCCACTCCCTCATCCATCCATCCATCCGCCTCCTCCTCCTCCTCACTCCTTTGCGCGGTTCGGCCGTCCTCCTCTTTGCTGCCGCACTTCCCTGATCACCTCAACTCGCCTGGACATCGTTTCGGGATGGGCTGGTGGGGGTAAGCGAAGCGTCTAGAATATCCATCACCATCTCCTCGTCATCGTCATCATCATGTGGTGATGATGATTAAATGATGACGTTGATGATGATGATGACGATGATGATGAAGCCGACGATTGCGATGACGATGGCGATGATGATGATGATGATGCTGACGATGATGAGGATGACGATAACCTTTTGTTTCGGGCTGCGCGGGCCGCGCTGAGTATTGTCGCAATCGAATCGGATTCGGATACTGTTGCAGTCTAATCGGAATCGGAAAGCACCTCAGCCTCCGTGGAAGCGGGCCACCGCATTTCGTCAAGCACCTCCGCGAGGTCGGGCAGCGCCACGGGGACCCGCGCGAGGTGATCGGCCACGACGTGGTTCACGACTGTGAAGAACTCCTTCGGGCCAGGCGTGACGTCGATCCTGCGCGCCCTGTGCTCCCGAAAGACGTCGGAGCGGATCATCACGGCGATCTGCAGCCTGCGGTCTTTTACGTGCTGTTGCAGCTATCAAGGAGAACCACACCGAGGAGCTGGAGTGGATCAAGCGGCCGAAGACCAGGGTTCACGACTCCGTCATCAACTCCTTGGCCAAGTCAGCCCGCGAGCCGGCCAAGTTCACTGGCGACAAGGACTGCTCGTCATCGTCAGAGCAGGCTGGCATGACAATTTCATTGCTGGGTCAGCGGCGCTCACTGTTCGAGGAGATTAAGAACTCGACCGCCGCGATCGCCCAGAGGACGACGACGAACGCGGAGCACCAGGTCATGCTCGGCTGCGCGGTGCGGCTGCGGGCGCAGATCGTCCAGCAAGCGTCCTTTTCGCTTGCGGGTACCCACCCACCGCTGATGCTGCAGCTGGCCGTCTGCCCTCGAATCGAGATGCCTGATCAGGACTCCAACCCACACGCGTGGCCTCGCATCGCCACGTTGTGCCTCGGGCTGTTGCTGGAGAACGTTCCTTCAGGGGAGGAGGAGCTCGCCGCGGCTGCATCGTTGGCAGTGCGAACTCAGACGGCCATCGTGAGCGACATGATCGAGCGGATTGTCCTCGAGAGCCCGTCGGAGCAGAAGTCCTTGGAGATGATTGCCGAGATCAAGGCCGCCCTGGGCGAGGACTTCACCCCTTTCGACTTTGATGTGACAGGAACTGGCGATGCTGGGCCCGAGCCCCACGCCAAGTGTGGCCTCTTCGAGCAATCCTACGTGGACATGTCCGTGCTCATCGTTATCGGCGACGCCATCGTCTGCATGAGCGCAGGGGCTACTGTCGCTGGCGAGCTGCGCAAGCAAGCCAAGAAAATGCTGTCTGTGGTGTCATCAATTTCGACTCGCGTCCGCAACCTTGCCTTAGCTACAGTGAAGGGGGCCATCAACAACAACATTTTCAAACGTGGATGGGCGCAGCTATCCGAGATGTTCCCGAATGATACAGACTTGAACTCTTCGCAGGACGCCGCGGACGCAGCCGCCAAGTTCAAGACAGTCATGGGTCAGAAGGTTGAAGAGGCGGCGGCGGCCGTAGGGGACTCCGCGGACATCGCGTACAACGTTGTCGTGGACTTGTGTGACGATGACGAAGTGGCCATCACTGAGAAATTCTGTTCCTTGTGCATCGTCAATGCCGACCCCAGCGACTTCGATGAGCTAGCGTACTCCGACTACCAGTCGATGGCAACCAAGGTCGTCAAGTTCCTGTGCACCACCTTGATGGGCCAGTTCACCGTAGAGGATCTCCAGGCCAGGCAAGCTGTCATTTTAACTGTGGTAGGTGTCGCACGTTCCCCCTTCCTGGTGTAAGACATCGCCAGATAAGGTTTGAGCGGGCTCGTGTTCGGATTCGGATGCGTCCTGGGGCGCCGTGTAGGTTTCTTCAGGTCCTCCTGGGGGCCCTTGTTGGGCTTGACTGGTGATCGTCGCTCGAGGGGTTCTTTCAACCCCAATGCGTTCGCGGTGGGCGAGGTGCGTCACCGACCCAATTAGATGACCGCTCAGGGTAAGCTGTCATCTGCGATGCACTCCGAGGCTTCGGAGGACATGTTGCATGATGTCTATTGGGCCGGGCGCATCTTCGAACAGCTGCTCAACTTTGCACCGAAGTGGACCCGCCTCCACGTTGCCAAGGAGAAGGTCCTTATGGCGAACGCTGCAATGGAGCTGGTGGACACCTGCAAGATCGACGCTTCTTGTGCGACGGGGCTCCGCGAGTGGACCACACTCTACGGGCTGGACCAGCAGTTGCTGGTGACGTTGCAGGGCGCCGCCGACGGCGCGCCCAACGAGCTCTTCGAGACAGAGTTCGTGGATTTCCTTCGGTGCTTGACGGACGCCTGGTCTACCGTGCAGGTTGCAACCCCTCTTGGATCTTTCGTTCAGCGCGTGGTGCACTCAGCCCACCTCTCAGACACCTTCCTCTCCGTCGCAAAGGAGTTCGACGCAAAGCTGCCCATGACGTCAAGCTGACCCTGACCTCGGCTCGCTCCATGAAGGCTTTGGAGAGGAATTTCAACTACAGCAGGGATGGGAGGCCGTGCGGCCTCATCGAGCTGACGGGCATGCACCGATGCGGTCCGTGACATCGGGGCCTTCGCGAAGCAGGAGAAAAACATGGTGAGGCTTTGGAAGGTCTTGCTGCGCGACGTCGCCACGCTCGACATGGCCGCCGAGGTGAAGGATTTTCTGAGCAAGTACGGTGTCGACACCTTGGCGCCAGCCTTGGACTCGTGGACTTTCACCAAAGAGCTTGCCTTCATCACCGAGGACAAGGCTGATGTGTAGTGGGATGCGAAGATCAAGCGCCTGGAGAAAATACATCAACGCATCGCCGACCAATGAGCGCATCATTGAGTTCCTGGGCGCTAACATGACAGCGCTTCACTGGGCTTCAGATGCTGAGAAGGATGACATCCGCTCCTTGACCAAGGGCGCAGCGCATCGCACGGCTGAGTGTGTACAGGTAGGCGTGGCCGTGTCTTGCCTCACATTGGCCAACTGCATATGCGCCGCGCCTGAGAGCTCTCGCCAGCGCGCCCTTGACATGTCAGTGCAAATGATTTCCAAACGCTTCGCTACCAAGCTCGAAGCCCTCCCGAAGAGCCTGCAGGCCAAAGTCTCAGACACGCTCGGTGGTCAGGTCTCGGCGGGGCCCTCCAAAGGTTCAAAGCTCGGTGCTGAGTCTGATGTGAGTATCGTTGCAGGGTCGACCGATCAGTCTACTGCAGCCTCTGCCGCAAAGCCTTCCACGAGGAAGGTTCCCAAGAAAAAGGTGGTGGACTAGGAACGGTGCAAGATCAATTATTGCGCGTCCAGTTTTGCTTCGCCTGGCCCGTGCAAGTCTGTGAGCACGACCTCGGAAGCAACCAAACACATGTCGAAACACATGCCACACATCATGCACACACAATTGTACCAAGGGTCTGCTCACGAAGTTTCGTTATATAGGGGAATGCGTGCTGGAGAGCCCACCACAGGGTGGGGCTGTGTTGGGTTGGACTCAGTACGAGTCCGCGCAGTTGCTCGCCGCCAAGGCACTCACCCAGCAGCACAATACACGTGGTGCCAGCGGCACCTCTTGCTTCACTGCAGTTGCAAACAAAGGAAACCAGCCATCCCGACATCCCCACCATGGCCTCCTCTTCCTCTGCCTCCTCCTCCAATTCCCTTCTCCCTCAGTCCCCCTTCCCCTTCACCCCGCACCCTTGTTGATGCTCTTTTCGGCCCTCGCCTCTCACTGCCGCCGTCGCCGACGACGTTCGTCGTTCGCCACGCCGCCGACGACGCCAACTTCGAGGCGCGCGGTGCCGCCACCCCCCTGCGGGGAAGGGGCCGCCTGGTGGAAGGGGGAGCGGGACGGGGAGGGAGGGGGCGGACAGGAAGAGAGAAAACAGGACGATCAGCGACGCCAGAAACGGATAGAGGGGGTGGGAGGAATGGGCGAGGATGAAGCTGGAAGCAGACGAAGGAGGAGGAGGGACGTGCACGATGAGACAGCGAGGGGATGAGGAGGACAAGGCGACTACGGAGGGACCGACGGGATGAGGATTTTTTTTTAGGGTCAACCCATGAACAGCCACATGACTCCGCTGGCGTGGCGAGTGCCAGCGAGAAAAACGGCCGCGCCACGGTCGGGGCCGTGCCCCCGTGGCGCGACCGAAGCGCGACCAGGGAGCGCAGGAGACCGTGCTCCGCGCTCCCTGGGCGGGGTAGGGGGCGCAGGAGCACGTGCTCCGCGCCAACCCTACCCACCACCCACTCCATGGGTGGCCGCTTTTCGGACCCCGGGACCCCGACACGACACGACACGACACGACAGGGGGACGAAACGAACGACGCGACACGAACGACACGACACGAACGAGCGACAACGACGGGACGAGCCGCCGGTCCCACCCCAGGGCGGCGAGTGCAGGGTGGGAACCCTGCACCGCCCTGGGGGAGGCCACGGGACCTGGCGACCCCCCTGGGGAAGGAAGGCCGCTCTTATGGCGGCCGTCCCCAGGCGCGGGGGCTTGTGCCCTGAAGGCCCGGTGCTCCCCGCCTGCACCAGGGGGCACACAGGCCCGACCCCCACTCTTGGGGGGCCCCTCCAGGGCACCGACGGGATGAGGAAGGACACGGAAAAGGAGGAGAGGGAGGAACCAGGAAGAGGAGGGAGTAGCAGGCGAGGGGCTAGCTGTTCTTTGGCTCAACGATTTAGGCCCCTAGGCGATTTGGGTAAATGCGATTTCGGTGTCCAGGTGCTCGCTTGCACTTTGATTTTTGCACATGGGTCAGAGCCGATGTTTGAGTTTCTTACTCAGGGGCCAAACTTGATATGCTGGTTTAACCCAGGGGCGCGTCCGAAACAAGCGCCTACGCGCACCTCCCTTTGCACCTCTACCTTTATGTCATATTGCCCCTTACAAGACCGCCCGTTCGATCTGGCCGTCTGGTTATGCTGCTTGTGCTCCTGCTCCTATTGCAAAATTTGCTTTGCTTAGCTGCCGCTATGCAGGGGCACCAGTGTTGCAGGTAACCTGACACTTTGCATGAGCGTTTTTTATTCGGCGTGAGGGTCCGCCGTCCGCGCGAAAACGATTCGCGCGAAAACTGCTGCCGTTCGAAAAAAATCGCTGGGCGCGTGCGCGCGAAAAGGTGCGCGCCGGTTCCTGGCGCTCCCGCGCGCCCCGCGGCTGTCGGGAACCAAGATTTTGTAACACGGCGGCCGCCGCGGCGGCCGCCGCCTCCGCGGCGCAAGGCGGCGTCGATGCCAGGGGCCCACGGCGGCCCAGAGGAGGGCGGGAACCAGGATTTTGGAGAGATCGAGGCTGGAAAAGCCCAAATCAAATTCCCGGTTCCCGGCTCTGTCTGGCGCCCCAGGGACCCACGGCGGCCCAGAGGAGGGCGGGGACCAGGATTTTGAAGAGATCGAGGCTGGTTCCAGGTTCCCCGCTCTGTCTGGCGCCCCAGGGACCCACGGCGGCCCAGAAGATGACGGGAACCAAGATTTTGGAGAGATCGAGGCTGGAAAAGCCCGAAATCCCGGTTCCCGGCTCTGTCTGGCGCCCCAGGGACTCACGGCGGCCCAGAGGATGGCGGGAACCAGGATTTTGGACAGACCGAGGCTGGAAAAGCTCAAATTTCCGATTCCCGGCTCTGTCTGGCGCCCCAGGGACCCACGGCGGCCCAGAGGATGGCGGGAACTAAAATTTTGGAGAGATCGAGGCTGGAAAAGCCCGAAAATCCGGTTCCCGGCTCTGTCTGGCGCCCCAGGGACCCACGGCGGCCCAGAGGATGGCGGGAACCATGATTTTGGAGAGATCGAGGCTGGAAAAACCCGAAATCCCGGTTCCCGGCTCTGTCTGGCGCCCCAGGGACTCACGGCGGCCCAGAGGATGGCGAGAACCATGATTTTGAAGAGATCGAGGCTGGATAAGCTCAAATTCCCGGTTCCCGGCTCTGTCTGGCGCCATTGGTTTTCGAGGCTGGATAAGCTCAAATGCTGCTCTGTCCAAACCCGATTGGTTTTCGCTCGATTGGTTTTCGCTTGAACGGATTACCTTTTCGCTCGAACGAGCGACTTTTCGCTTGAACGATCCACCCTCATTCGGCGTTTCGACATTGGGCGGAAGGGGGGGGTCTTGCTCTGGACCTCTGCTTAATGCGACTGTTGGGAACCGTGCGTCCTATGGGGGAAACTCCACCTGCTGGAAACAGGCGCCAAAAACAGCCAAGATCTACTCCACGGGGTGGGGGGGGGGGGGTGCGAGGGCCCGCGCCGATTGGCACAATAATGCATCAAAAAACGATCACCATGTGAAGTCTCAAGGCTTTTTGTTTCACGTGCTGTGTTTCTCTCCAGCTTAGGTTGGTTCACGCCCCCTTGGGCCTTCGCGCCTCCCACACCCTCCTCCCAAGCTGGTTCCATGAAGCTTTCAGTCGCGGCAGTGGCCGTCACTGACACCGAGTGTGACGCCACACCTGGACGCTTCTCACCTGCCTGTGTCAGCGACGCTTGCCCGCAGGACTTGCACGCACGCGCCTTACGCCGCGCGCGCTTCATCCGATCCGATCCTCCGTCTGCTTCCTCCTCGTCCTCCCCCTCTCGGCCGAAAAATCGTCGCACTCTCGCCGCGCGGCCCGCGGCCGGAGATCCTTCGTGAAGAAATCGCAGGCCAGCTTGGTGTTGGCGGCCAGGTCGGTGATCGGCGGCCCGGCCACGGAGTCCCCGAGGCACCTCGCGGTCTCGACTGGCCCCGCTTCCGATCGTGTTCAAGGGCTAGAAGAAAATCTCGGTGCCATTGGCTCATGACACGCCCTCCTCCTCCTCCTCCTCCTCCTCCTCCTCCTCCACTTCTGCCTCCTCTTCCTCCCCCAAGAACTCGGGAATCCGCAAGCCCCCTTGTGGGGCCACCAGGCTGCAGGCTGGAGGTTCGCAGCTTCCTGTACCGGCTGCAGCTTCCAGGTTCCACTGTTGCAGTTCTGCTTCTTGCTGCTTGCTGTTCCTTGTTGACTTCTTGCTGCTTACTGTTCCTTGTTGATAGACCGCGCGAGGAGGGGAGGCCTAAAACGGATATTTTAACACCCCCAAATCGTATTGTCTGAATTGCTGGGGTGGGTACAAATTAACACCCCTCACGCAAATCGGCGGGGTCAGGGTCCAAAACCATATGGAATTTGCCACATTTCTGAAATTCGGTGGCACCCCTCACGCAGATCGGCGGGGTCAGGGTCCAAAAACACAAGGGATTTGGTACATTTAGAAAATTCGGCGGCACCCCTCACGCAGATCCGTGGGGTCAGGGGATTTGCTACATTTCTAACATTCGGTCACACACCCCACGCAGATCGGCGGGGTCAGGGTCCAAAAATAAAAGGGATTTGCCACATTTCTAAAAAAAATCGGTGGCGCCCCTCACGCAGATCGGCGGGGTCAGGGTCCAAAAACAAAAGGGATTTGTCACATTTCTAAAATTCGGCGGCACCCCTCACGCAGATCCGTAGGGTCAGGGTCCAAAAACACATGGGATTTGCAACGTTTCTGAAATTCGGCGGCACCCCTCACGCAGATCCGTAGGATCAGGGTCGAAAAAAATAAGCATGTCCCGACACTGCTTCACGGCGAAGCCAAAGCCTCATGACTTCGCTCTTCCATGGCCCATTCTCCGAGAGAGGGGGCCGGCGGCAGGAGGCGAAGCCCTTACGGATATCTAGCGGCCCTGGCTTCGGCAACCCGTCTGGAGCATGACACATCTGAATCTAGTTTAACCGATCGCTATCGCGGCCTTAATCCCAGCGGCCAATTGACCCCCTTCGACATTTACATGGTTTGGCCCTGGTGTTGCCTGGTTTGGGCCCGGTTTCGCCTGAAACGTCCTCAACATTGGCTTGGTTTCGCATTGGTTTGGCACTGTTTTGGCCCAGCTTCGCTTCAGACGTCCTCTCAATTTGCCTGGTTTGGCCAAGTTTTGGCTTCGTTTCGGCCCAGTTTCGCTGAAGATGTCCTCAGAAATTGCATTTGTTGCCCCCCTCGTTTAGCATGGTGTCGGCTCTGTTTCGTCCGATTCGTCCTCACATCTTGGGTGGTGATTCGGGCTGGCATACAGCACAAGAGAAATCATCGAATGCCTGCAGGGTTGCGTAACTTCCGTTCTGGTCGCCATGCGATCTCAACCCACAGTGGGATGTGTCACGTCTTCTTCGGCACTGAACGGTTATTTAATACACGTCGTGGTGGGCGGTGTACACACCTAAGTAACGGCACGGTGTCATGAATACCAATTGTGGTCCACATGTAACACGACTGGGTTACAAAATGGCGGGCGGCGTGGGCGTGGACATTCCCAACACGCTGTGGATCGGCATGTGCGTGCTTGGCGGCGTAGGAGAACACCTTCCCGAGGGTATGGATGATGATATAAGTTCTTCACGCCTGATTTCAAGAGGCCGAATCCCGAATGGGGGGATGTGACGGCGGGGCTGAAAGTGACGGCGGGTCTGAGATACCATGGCCCAGAGGGGATGGGGACCAGCTACACGATACTAGCTGGAAACCTCAAAAAAACTACACTTTATGATCTGCGGGGCGAGAGCGAACCTCTTCCGCTAAAACCTAGGCGGGCTACGCACAGCTTGAATTAGGGAGACAGGGCACAGAAAGGCGGGGCCTCAGGCGGCCGGAGCGGGCGGGGCCCGGGGAACAGGCGGTGCCGAAGCGGATGTGCAGGAAAAAGTACGCCATGGACAGGGACCGAGGGCGAAGACCCGGGAGGCGAAGGAAATGACACGCAAAATCTGAAAATCACAAGGCTATCACCGAAAACCTCCGAAGACCTCCCAAGAAAGCAGTCTCGCCGGCGCCGTCCGCGGAAGCGACCCCGGCGGGCGGGCGCGCGTGGCCCAGGCAGGACTAGCGCGTGGCCCCTCGGCAGTTCCTCCTCCCTCCTTTTCCTCCCTCCCTCCTCCTCCTCCTCCTCCTCCTCCTCCTCCCTCCTCCTCCTCCTTCCTCCTCCTCCTCCTCTCCTCCTCCTCCTCCTCCTCTCTCTCCCGTCCTCGTCCTCGTCCTCGTCCTCCTCCTCCTCCTCCTCCTCCTCGTCCTCCTCCTCCTCCTCCTCCTCCTCCTCCTCCCCCTCCTCGTCTTCCTCCTCGTCCTCCTCCTCCTCCTCCTCCTCCTCCTCCTCCTCCTCCTCCTCCTCCTCCCCCTCCCCCTCCTCCTCCTCCTCCTCCTTCTCTCCCTCGTCCTCGTCCTCGTCATCCTCCTTATTCTTATTATGATTGTTATTCTTATTATTATTATTAGTAGTATTCTTCTTATTCTTATTATTATTAGTATGTTCTTCTTCTTATTTTTATTAATATTATTATTACTCGTATTATTAATATTAATTTCATTCGTACTATTATTAGTGGTATTATTATTATGATTATTATTATGATTATTATTATTATTCGTATTATTATTCTTATTATTATTATTATAATTATTATTATTATTATTATTATTATCATTATTCTTCTTCGTATTATTATTCTTACTATTCGTAGTAGTATCCGTACTATTCTTATTCTTATCATTATTAGTATTGTTGTTCTTGTGATTAATAATCTTACTGGCATTATTATTACTACTTTGATTGTGCTTATTATGTTTCTTCCGCTTATCATGCTTATTCTGATTATTATAAATATTCCTCTTGTTCCTCTTCCTCTTCCTCTTCCTCTTCTTCTTATTATTCCTCTTCCTCTTCCTCCTCCTCCGCCTCCTTTTCCTCCTCCTCCTTTCCCTCTTCGTCCTCGTCCTCGTCCTCGTCCTCGTCTTCCTCCTCCTCCTCCTCCCCCTGGTCATCCTCGTCCTCCTCCTCCTCTTCTTCCCTCTTCCTCCCTCCTCCTCTTCCTCCTCTCCTTCGCGGTTTCTTCATCCACCTGCTCCGCGCACGTGACGAAGAATGCGAGGAACGGTGAGTAGTCGTCCTCGTTGGCGCACTCCTGGAAGATGCCACTGGCGATCTCGCCGTCAAAGGTGTTGCACGTCTGGGCAATCCCTGAGGCGTCGTCTACTGAGAACGACTTCAGGAAACTTGTCCACACGCGGTACTCGTTGCACCTCGCGCGCTCGTGGCTAACCGCCACAACCCCTGCCAACTGCGCACCCACGGCCGCAACATCCTTGTCGTGGGTCAGCGAATACTCGTGCTCCTTCTTGTCCGACCTCTGCTTGAAACGGCTCTTCAGAACCAAATAGCAGACCATGTCGTCTGTCGGCAAGCAACCGTCTTGCCCTGACCCAGCAGGTGCCGGATCCAATTCTCGTTGTTCTCGGAGCATGCGCATGCTTTCGTGCTGCGCCTGATGGGTCTCGAGCTACGCCGAGTCCTGCTGCATCTTCTGGACGCGAGGCTTCTCGACGTCACGGATGCACGCCAGCGGCGGGCGACGCCGTTGAAAGATACCGTCGAAGTAAATGATGTCCTCGATGTCCACCCAAGCGTGGTAGCCTTCTCCCGCTGGACTTCCCTTGACGTCCTCGCAGCCCTTCCAGATCATCGGTGCTTCGCTTGTGGCCCAGGGTCCGCGGGGCGCTCCAGGTGGAAGATCCCGAAATTCCGGCGGTTGGGTTTGATCTGGTCGGCGAGGGCAAGTAGCTCCACCAGGGCGTCCAGGCGCACGCCCAGGCCACTCCTCCATGAGTTCCCTGCATGCTGCGAGTCGAGCGGCACAATCGAAGGAAGCATTCCCGTTTCTCGGGCAATGCCCATGTCTCTCCTGTCGATCCTTCCGCCTGGAGCGGCGACCTGGAAAGGTTGTCCAGCCTTCTTGCTCCGACGGCGGGACAGGGCAAATGCGCTTCCGTAACTGTTCGCAACCAATGTAAAGTCCAACGGATCCGACGTACCTCGGCCCGGGGAGATTCTGCTCGTCGTCGATCTGTTCTGTCTGCCCTGCAGGATCTCGAACCACATCTCGCTCGACGGCCTCCGACGCGGCCGACGAACTAGCGGGTGATGCTGCAGCCTGCTCCTCGGCCGGAGGCCGAGACTTCGCTTGCGCCTCGGGCTTCGACTCGAGCACCTTCGGAATCGCAAGCCGCTGCTGCTGCTGCTGCTGCGGGCCGCCGGCTGAATGGTCATCGGGCGTTCTGCCCGGCCGTCCACCGCTGGGATCCTTCTCGATCATGCCCCCTGTCGCCTCCGCTTGGATCGATTTCCATCGCGTCGTCGCCCTTCTCGGAGTTGTCCATGTTCTTTGTCTCGTGGGCCAACCGACGTTTCTTGTTATCGGCCCCCCTCGTCTCGAATGCTTCCTCGGCCAGAGGTCGTCCGCGCTTTCCGAAGGGCACTCGGCCGGGACTTCTCTTCGCCGGCTCTCGCCCCCCCCCCCCCCCCCCCCCCCGTGGCATCAAAGAGGTCAGCGAGCACGCGGAAGTTGGACCTCCGATCCTGGATGGCGCACTCGATCCGACAGATCCTCACGCGCAAGCGCGTCTCGTCTTGAAGTAACGATTCCAATCGCCCCAAGCGTGAAACTCTCATGCCGACTGCGATGGTCGGTTCATCCGGGATATCTGGGCCCGCTGCGTCTCGGATCTCACCGCGAAGCGATCGAGAAAATCCGGGGCTCATCTACACGCAGCCCTCTCGGGTGCCCTCAACCACTTCTGGAACCGCTATCTCCGCGACATTCGTCTCGGGCACTTGCAGTTGCTTCCGGGCGCGAGCAAGCCCATCTCTGCTTCGCGGCGCTGCTGAATGAGGGCGACCCTGCTCTGGCCCATCTCCAAATAGCGGTCGAGTTTGACCTGCTGGGCCTCGGCACGGGCCTCGCCCCCTTGTTTTTTTCCAAGGCGGCGATCGCCTGCCTCCGCGCGAGAGGTCCTCCTTCAGCGCGGTCCATAGCGTCGATGGCCACTGCCGCTCGACGAATCTCGATCTCTAAATTTTCGCTGGCAGCCATCACCAGAGTCACATGGCCATGGGGGTGGCTCACGTTTGGAGGGGACTCCGAAGGCATCCACTCCGCAGGGATAGACAGAGGAAGATCTAGATCATCCACATGTTTTCAATAAGCCCACTGTGCTCCTCGATCCTGTGGGCTCGATTCTCGTTTCCGGCCCGACGCGCAATGGTCTTCGCATCCGCGATGCCCGCCACCCTCTGTCTCGACCGAAGGGGGGGGGCCAGAACCGACATCTTGCATCGGCTCGCAGTCTGCGCCATCGCTCTCGGAGGTCCCACGGGCGATCACACCGCTGCCCTTCGAGCTGCCGAAACGAGATTGAGGGGAAGGAAGGATGAGGCATGGCCGCAGGTTGCCGGCCGGCCGCGCACCTCATCTTCGACGTCTGCGGCGCCCAGGGCGCACTGACCAAATGGGGCGGTATGGTCGTCCCCGGGGCGCGTCTGCTCCAGAGCCCTCTGAAGAAACTTCAGGTGAGTCTGCAGCCGGCGAGTCGCTTGCTCGCCAGCTCGAAACTGCCGAAAATAAGTTGGACCCAGCTGGAGCTGAGCCCTCGGCGGAGGGCGAAGCGGGAGCCTGTCTTACACAGCTTTGACGTCCAGCGAGGGGGCCGCCGGCCGCTCCGACCGGCTGCCCACCCGAGCTGTCCTCTGTTTCGTCCTTCAAGTCGAAGAACTCCCGGTCTTCCTCCAAATCGCGACAGACGTCGTCGCCGCCGGAGTCGACCTTTTCCTCCTCGGAGTTGGCGGGGGACCTCAGCAAATCGTGGATCGATCCTCCTTCTACTAGCAGCGTGGCTCCGCGGGCTGGAGGGGCCCCAGCAGCGAGACTAGACTCGCGGTTGTCGGCGGCGGCGCAAAACAGCGCGACGACGCGACCCTGGCAACTGCAGCCTGGGGAAGATAATAAAACATTACACGCGTAAGAGGCAGACGCGGGCGTAGGCAGAGACGAGGCGCTGCAGGTAACGCACGAGACGACGAAGTAGGGGTAGGAGTGGTAAGTTTCGAAATATGTTCTCTCGGATTGCGTTTGCCAGTAAGTTGGTCGATGAGCCTTCTGCCGTTCCGTGTCTTCCTTTTCTCCGGAAATATGTAGCTTGACCTTCTGCGTAACTTCGAATAGAGGCTGCGCGTTGCCCCGCTGCTCAATTGAACCATCCGCAGGACTAAGTTCGCGCGGGAATCGGCGACGCTACCCGCCGAAATCCCATCAGCCCTCTGGGCGTCGGTGGTTTAGGGCGTTTCCTCTCCCGTCCCTCCCTCTTCCCTTCGCGGAGGGGTTTGCCCCCCCGCTACCCCCTCCCCGCGGGCCTGGGCGCGGGGGGGCGCGCGGGCAGTTAGAGCGCCCAAAACGGCCTCGGCGAGGAAGCCCAAATCATCAGTTTCACAAAGGTGTTGGCCCATTTTGGCCTCCTGGGGGGGGGGGGGGGGGGGGGCGCGATTGAAGACCCCCTCCTCCGCTGCGCGATCTCCTCCAAGATGGCCCCAAGAAGCGCCCCGGAGGCCCCGAGAGGTCCCAAGATGGCCTATGCGGCCCCGAGAGCCCCCCCCCCCCCTCCCCGAGGCGCCCGAGACCCCGAAGAGCCCCCCAAGATCGCCGAGAGACCCCCAAGACGCCCCAAGAGACCGCCAAGAATCGCCCAAGAGATACCCCAAGAGGCTCCGAGAGGCATCCAAGAGACCTCTGGCCCTTGTGCTTGCCCTCCTCCTCCTCCTGTTCCTCCTGCCTGCTCCTGCTCCTTCTCTTCCTCCTCCTCCTCCTCCTCCTCCGCCTCCTCCTCTTCCGATTCATCCTCCTTCTTCCCACTCCCTCATCCATCCATCCATCCACCTCCTCCTTCTCCTCCTCGCACCTGTGCCCGGTTCGGTCGCCCTCCACTTTGCGGCCGCGCTTCCCTGATCACCTCAACTCGCCTGGACATCGTCTCTGGATGGGCTAGTGGGGATGCGCGAAACGTCTAGAATTGCCAACTAAGTCCCGAATAACGGCTATTTCCCAAGCTGTTCATTCTCCGTAGAAGCAAACTGCCCCCGATTGAAACAGTCGCGCAGCGACTTGGCATCGGTCATCGCAATGTCCAGATCAGGTTATGCTCCGTGATCGTCGTCGCTCGCATCTCCCACTTCATGGCGCGGCGGCCCGGGAGCTCGCGCCGGTAATCTTCCAGCACAGCAGCCCATGAAGTAACCCAATCAGACTTGGCGTTTGCTTCGACCACCAGAGTGGAACTTCCAGCGCGGTCAGTTTCATGTAAATGCCGAGTGAGAATGCGAACGCCCGCTTCTTTGCCAGCGAGAAAATCCGGATCTGCGGCGCAGATCACGCTGCCTGTCTGGGGGCGCCCCTGCCCCGCCATATCCAGCCCAGAACCACTCAAAGTGACCCGGCGGAGCCAGGAGAAGGGCACGGAATTGAGGGTGATCGTGGCGTTGACATCCTCGAGGCGTCGCAAAGCGGCAGCGGCTTCAATCGGGCCCTTCAACTCGGAAATTACGCAAAGTACGACTCAAGAGAGACGCGTCTTCAGAGCCATTAGGCAGTCCCTGCCAGGGCGCCCACTTGAGTTCGCGCAGTCCACGCATAGCGCCATCGAGAACGACCCCCCCCCAAATAGCCTCCGAAATCCAAAGGATTTGCCCCGCAATTTCTCACTGTTTGAAATCATGCAGCGCTGGGCGCGCAGGCCCGCCTGCAAGGGCCCCTGGCGAGCGTCCGCGCTGAACAAAACTTCGCGGCGGCCGTCGCCATCGTCACCGCCAAGACCACATGATAACACATGTTACAATCATCATCGGGCTGAGGGCGCGTCAGCCTGCGTCGCCGCACATCGACTCTTTGCCGCGGCCGAGCGCTGCGAGCTCCCAGCACCATTCGTCGACAGCTGTCAACAGCAAAACAACCGAAATGGCATGTAAAGGGCCGCCGGGAAGGCCGCCAAAAAAGCCGCCGAAATCGTCGCCAAAATCGCCGCCGGAATTGCCGCCGAAATCGCGGTCGAAATCGCCGCCAAAACTGCCGTCGAAATCGCCGCCGAACTTGCCGCCGAACTCGCCGCCGAAATCGCCGCCGAAATTGTCGCCGAACGCGCCGCCGAAATCGCCGCCGAAATTGCCGCCTAACTTGCCGTCGAACTTGCCGCCGACATTGCCGCCGAAATTGTCGCCAAAATACACGCAAACTCCGCCGCAATAGCCGCCGAAATTCAGCCGCCGAAATCGCTGCCGAAATTCAGCCGCCGACATTGTCATTGCCCTGTCCCAAGCGAGATCGCTGTTTTATTAACCACGATGACGCCGCGGACAGGAGCATAGAGTCGCTGCCAAGGTCAAAATTTGGCAACTTCTCAACGGCGGAATCCAAACTTTCGGCTGAAATTTCGGCGGCACTTTCGGCGGCGAGTTCGGCGGCAATTTCGGCGGCGATTTCGGCGGCAATTTCGTCGGCAACTTCGGCGGCAATTCCGGCGGCCCTGTCGACGGCTCTTTCGGCGGCCCTTCCGGCGGCAATTTCGGCGGCCCTTTCGACGGCTCTGCTTTTGACAACAGTCGACAATGGCCGCCGGGAGCTCTCGGCGCTCGGCGGCCCCGGCGGGCCCCGAGCGGGCCCTCGAAAGGCCTCGCGAGATTGAGTTTGCGAAGTAGCTCGAGTCGCGCGTGATTGGCACGCGAGAGCATGCGCAACGCGCGAAGTGAATGCCACGCATGAAGGGAATGTCAGCACGCGCTAGAACGCACCGGAAAACCACCGCGCGGCAGGGCGCTCCTGCACATTGGAATCGTCAAAGAAACAATTTCGTTTGGAATAGCTCTCGGCGCGCGCCCCTTTTCGTCTCCGAAAAAGGAGCGACTACGAACGTTCATTTCATCCAGCGCGGCCGGTAATTCAGGGTCTTTGCAGCGCCCGCGCGGCGGGTGGATAGGTCGCGCTCGTTGCGCGAGATATCGCGCCATGAAAATCGTGCAATTGCCTGCTCTATGATGCCGGAACGCCCGTCCGCCGTACCCAGTGGCGCCATCCGTGAACTCTGTCCGTTTTCCGAACTGGAAGCGCTTGCGGAGGCGCGACATGGCATCGAACGACTTATCTCCAGCACCGCCCCCCCCTGTTTCGATGGCGACGAGTCCAGAAAATCGCTCCTTGCGACAGTCAATTGTCTCGCGCATTAGCGCAGAGCACGGTGCGAGAAAGCGTCGAATAAAACCGCATACTTTGAAAACTGTCAGAAGGCGTCTGCGCCTGCCGGGAGAGCCCGTAAACGAACCATAAACCTCTGCCAGCAATTCGATAACGACCCACTCGTTCGGGTCTTCTCCAAGGGCACCACCGGCAGGGGGTGAGGCGCGTAGAAATTCCCCCCGCCCGTTGCGCATCCCATGCGTTTAAAATGGACTGTACGTCGCCAACCCACGTTTCGGCCATGATAGAGGACGAACATCGCAGAGCAAGAGGGACGTCTGAGGTCGAATGGGTAGGCGCGGCACGGTTGAGCACGCCGCTGTCTGGGTCATAAAACCCTTGAATGGCCCATCTGGACATAGCATCGTAGTTCTTGGGCACAGACAGGTCGTTGAGCCAGTTGTCGCAGTCAACCTCTGTGTCTTTACACTTATCATTCCAGCGAGATGAAATTGACACTTGGTGGATATTTGCGGCGGGTGTCATCAGCAGCTGCTCCTCGACGCACGCGAACGCCCTTGTGCAATCAGGGCCGGCGGCGCATATATCTGACCAATATTTCAATATGCTTTCTTTCTGGCCAGTGGAACGCCTCTTCAGATGTTCAAGTAACGGATTGGCAATCACCTCTTCCTCGGCGCGCTTTTTCAAAATGCAGGGCGATCTTGAAGCGTCCATTAAAAGCCGCTTCGGACTGTCGAGCAATGTAAATATCGTCAAAGTTTGGGGCTTTGAGCGGCCCCAATAAATCATCTGCTGCCTGTGCATGATGGTTGCTGTCCATGTAGTAAATAGCAAGCTCGTCCGCAGAGATCGCCGCTGCTGGTGCAGCAGTGGTCGGTGCTGAAGTGGTAGATATGACGCCGCAGCAGCAATCCAAGGCATTCCCGAACCTTGCGCCGTCGCGCAGGATGCTCCATCCGGCGTGACCGGCACAGACACTGGTTCACTTTGCGGCTCGACAGATGCTGTCGAGTCGCGGTTGCACCTGTCCGTCAGTGCTTCGTGGTGCCAGTCGAGCAAGTCCTTTCTCGGCCAGAAGGTCTGGTTATTCTGGAGATGTTTCTTGTGGTTCTAGGTCCGAGTCATCCAGAACCTAATCGGCGCCTGCTACATCCGGGCCTTCCCTGGCAACGTCGACGCAACGGCGAGCGCCGCGGGTTCGCCCAGGGCCGACCATAAGGTCATGGAGGCAACGGCTGACCATCTCGATGCCTCGGCTCTCGTCCCGGGTGGCGCCCCGCGTCTGCTCGGTCGACGCGCGCCGCAGCGCCGAGCGCGCATCGATCCAGGCACCGCCAGGCGGGTGGGATGATAACACCGGACCCAAACCATCTCCCAGAGCCCACTCGTCCTCGTCTTCAAACAAGCGCGAGCTGGCCCTCGGTGAAGCCAGGCGGCCGGTGACGCTCGCGGAGAACTCGACGTAGACGGGTTCGGCCATCCATAGCAGTCCAGGCATTCATGGCTGCCCGTCGTAGGCCTTCAGCACGGTGGAAATCTGATACCAGATCGGTAGGGAGGCACCGGGGATCGATGGGGCCATCGGAGAAGAATGTCGCTGGCAAACGTCGTGTAAAACCGAAACCCGCTGCATAGGCGAAGTCCGCTCCAGTTCAGGTAGCGGCAGCGCGCCGAGCAACGAGACTTCCCCGCGGCGTGGAAATTCAACGAATTCGCTCGGGGCTACTTCCGGCACGCCAAGAATGCGTCCCCAACATGCTTGCCACACTACTCATGCTGACTTCTCTGCTCCCACACGTCCAAACAGCTGAAACGAGGTGCGCCAAATAGGATTGATCCACAAGTGCGGGGCGCCATCCCATGGATTCTCGACGTCGACCAAATCAAGACCGACAACATGATTGAAACGATAAGACTTCGGAGCAGCGGCAGGGCGGCGACCGCACGGTCGCGGGCTTCAAACTCATCGCGCAGAAAGTTTGGCAGCACCCAGCGTGCTACTTCAGGCTTGGCGTTGCCGCGCCTCTGGAGTCGAGCGACATCCCCATTGCTAAGATGGCCAGAATTTGTTGTAGGCAAGCTTGAGGTCCGCCTGCTGGTCTACTTAGACCACTCGGGCTGAACAGGAATGTCGTCGTCGTCGCCGTCAGGTTCAGCATCGGGATCGTCAACAATAATCCCCTTCGAGCACATTTTCTTCAAGGGCCGCTTCCAAGCTCCGATGGCGGTCTGCCGCGGAATCAACCGCCAGGAACTCGCGCGGACCTCGGCTGCTCCGAGCGATTTCCGATCCACCCGGAGTACCTTCAAGCTCGCCCACGCGCTTGCCGGAAACAAGCCCAGCCAAGCTCGCGCAAGTAGCGCCTAGGGAAATGAGCTGCCCGCCCTGGCTGGGGCAGGTGCTCCGCGGCAAGATGCCCGCCGGCAATGCGCCAGCGATCATCGTGCTATCGGTGGCCCTTCGGTAGAAGACGGCTCGGCCGATCCACTTCTTGCTCGGAGAGCAGCGCCGGCAAAAATCGCCCCGCGCTTCACGAATGAATTCGGCAGCCCCGTCGGGGTAGAGAACTTCGGCCCTCCGCTCGTCGGGGGCCTCATCTGCAGAAGGAGATCCGACGGCGGCGGTATTTGTGAAGAAGGATTCGCGGGGCCCGCGACGCACTCGGACGCGCCTCCAAAAGTCGCCCCCCCCCGACTGCCTCGAAACCGCCCCCGTCCACCATGGCCGCCCGCATCTCGCGGGGCGCGGCGTGCATCGCCAAGCGCAGGAATCCTGGTTGAGTCGCCGCCTCGACTAACTCGCGGGTCTTTACGCGCCACTCGCAGTGCTTGAAGTCCCTCTCGTAATTATCCCTGAAAGCGCGGCCCGCGTGCATCCCGGCAGTCGCCAGCTCGTCGCTGCGTGGCGCCCCGGCCCGAAGATGATCTGTAACAGGGTGCTTCATCCAGCGCATCTGGCACGCGTCGCGCGTCCACCAGAAGCCCGGCGTTGCCCTGGTGGCGCGCGCCGTTCTCCGGGCGAAGACAGATAGCCTGCTCGGCAGTCTGCTTGCCATCGCCGTCCAACAGCAAGACCACGAACACTTCCGGTCTCTGATCTCCAAGACTCGAGCGAACGGCCTCGGGCCGTGACGCTGGCGCGCGGATGGGGCAGCTTCGCTGTCCAGGTTCACGGCTTCCCCGACCAGGCTATGTTACGTCGCCGCGTGGGCGCGCGTTTCCGCGCGGCGCTCCGCGGCCGCGCGATCGAAGATCGCCAGGGGCGAGGCGCAGGTGGCGCCGCTTCCACGCCCGCTTCTCCGGCGCCAGGAGGGGTCGACTGGATCTCGCCGTGGTCGGCCAGGGTTCTGGTCGCGGCTGCTTCCGCGACGGGGCGCGCCCCGCGCGGCCCAGCATCGCGGCGGGCGCTAGGAGAGGCGGCGGCTGGCCGAAGGCTGGTTCGAGCCAGGGACGCCTGCGAATTCGCATAAAACGAAACATCTCCGGACCCAGAACTCGGCGACGTCCCTGAGTCTTCGGAGAGACAGTCTTGAAATTATTATCGCTGCCAACCGTCGCCTGGGAAATCAAAGATATTGATCGCGATGCGCCTGCCTGAGCCTATTTCATGCGCCCTCGACTGACTGGCGTCGAGCGCTTCCCAAGCAATGATTCCACCTGGCACGTCCAGAACCATGCCCAACTGACGGAGCACTTCAACTGGTAGCAGAAGAGGAACGCCCACCTGGATCACGCGCACTGCGAGGGCGCCGCCGCTCTTCGCAATGACAACTGGTAGAGTCCTGCTGGGGAAGAATTTGGTAGATCCGCCGACGCCCATGGCGTCCATCTCGAGAGAAGGTACCTGGGTGGGATTCAATCCGCGCGCGCACCCGAGGCACTTCAAGCTCGTCGAACTGATCCTTTCCACAGGCCCCATTCCGGGCTCCAGTGTCAACCAAACCGAAGCCCATCTGAAACTGGAGCCTGATGAAGGTTTCCCCAAGCTTGTCTGCAGTAGCGAAGATGGTAGAAGTGACAGAGCTGACCCCTGGCTGAGTCGCATTCCCTTGGTGGCAGGCGCGCGGCGGGATGGCATCCGATTCGATGGGCGAGGCCTGAAAGCCACAGAAGCCTGCTCGATGTTCCCTTCCCCGCTCGTCTGGCTCGCTCGTGCGACCTCGACCCCAATGTCCAATCTCCCCGCGTCGGGCGCACTTCGGGCGGCTCATCAGCTTGCCCTTCGCCCAGCGCGTCGGCCTGGCGCGGCCGCTCGACCTTCCGCGGCGACGACTTTTTTTTGTTGGTCAAAGGCTTTGGTCTTTCCTCACGGCGGAGACTGCTTGGAGAGGCCTCGTCCGAAATTCCTCCTGTGAAGATGCTGTCGGACTAGACTGCAATTGCATGCGCGGCGACAACTTCGTCTTCTTCCAGAACCGCGCCATCTGGCAAGTTTCCGGCTGCAAAGAGCACATCTTCGTCGACGACGAACCTGGGGGCCCCGTTCAAGAGACCTCCCGGTCGCATGGCAACCAATGAACGTATGTCTTCATGCTCGCTAACCATTGCGAAGTCGTAGGAGCCCTCCGTCCAGTTCTCGACAGTGCCCCAGGCGGCACCATTGAGCTTGGACTCTCTGAGAAACATATTTAAGTTCAATTATGATGGCAGTGTGACATGCTTCTCAGAGTCTCTGAAAAAGAAGAAGCTTGCGAGCAGTGTAACTGGCCGTGGACTTATCTCGCTTGCGCATGGTATCTTCGGAATAGAACCAGTTCTCAAATTATTGCGGGATCCTGCGCGGTTGGTATTCGGCGAAAACCTTTCTTCTATGTTTGACAACAACCTGCCCGCTATCCTCGGCGGGCAGCTGCTCCTCGGTATGCTCGTTGATGATGATCTGGAGGTCGTCATTTGCGTAGCGGTAGATGAGGTATCCATGCTGCCTCTTCAGCGTCCTCGAAGTAGTGGGCCATGTCTACAGCGCCTTCATGAATGGATCTATACGAGTATCAGGATCTGTTCCATCCCACGCGGGAGGTAGGTCGTTTGGAATACTTGGAGCCTCCGATGGTTCAAGACATTGCCCCTGCTGTCGATGAGTAGATTTCGCAATGGTGTCACCCCAGTACGTCGGTCCGAACGGAACCGCACTACCCCGCAAAGTGTTTCAGCCGGGCTGTTCCAACCGGCGAGCCACGATCTTGCGGGTCCCATATTCATGAGGCTGGTTGCACATTGGGCTGTTCTTCTGTCCCCCGCTGAACAAACCAACGGCGGGCCCCGTCAGCATCTGACCAGCCCCGTTCGGAGTCACTTTTCTAATGAACATCCCCTCGTCTTCCCCCTCCTGCCCACGGATCCTGACGTTCTTCTCGCCAGGGATCTCCAAAACGTTCGTTCTCGGGTGGCTGGACGCTTTCCTGACTTTCCATGGCGGGACCCAGCACGAGAGGGTAGAGAGCGAAAAGAAGGGAAGAAAAATGTATGTC
>CAUYUJ010003891.1:890692-913192 GCA_963575745.1 Prorocentrum cordatum
GCCTGTCCCCATTCCGTGGAACTCGTGCAACTATTTAAAACGAAAACCACGTTTTGAAAACCACCCGCCCTCAATCCGTGAAGTGTTTGCAATTGTGTCTAAAGAATGTGCGCGGCGCTAAAGCGAGAGCCACGTGTTGAAAACGACCCGCCCTCCATCTGTGAAGCTGTTGCCAATGCTTAAGCTCCAGGATCATAAGTGGTGAGGAAATCTCAGGCGGAACGCTCGGCCCGCCCTTTCGACCGGCTTCGGGGTGCGACAGGCAGGAATTACTTATAAGGAGAAGGAATGGAGGGAGGAGGAGGAGAGCAAACCCAGCAAAACTCTCTCCCGTCCCAAGGCCCCTCTCCATCAGTCCCCACTTCATTTCCACGGCGGACTCGCTCCCCCCTGAATGGACGAGCGCCCAATCAGACCTGCCACTCAGGCGAGACACACTCCTGCAAGTGATTCACCCTCCGTCCTCTTAGAATCTCTCAGAGGAGTGGAAAACGCCGCCAGCGCATCGAAGAAAGCCTCCCACTGGCGGGACCGAACCCAGGCGCACCGTCGTCCGACCAGAGCCCTGGGCGGCTCGTACCAAACAATGGCCCCCTCGTCGCGCCCCCCTCACCTCCGACGGCGCGACTCTGCTCATAGCGATGGACCCCGAAAGGTATCCACGCCTTCCCGTGGTCATCCCGGACCCCCAGAGGTCTCGGCGCCCTCCCGCAGAACAAGTCTTCATCTGACGGCCCTGGGGCTTGGTAACAGGACGCCGTGGAAGCCAGCAGTGACCAGAAGCCGACGAGATGTTTCATGACGCGGGCCCCGGGACCTCTACAAGGGTGCGCTCCGACTGAAGAATCTCGATGGCAACTGGGAGCCCCCCATCAAACAGGGCGAATAACATCTCCAAAGCCGCAAATCCCCGACATCTGGCTGGAGGATGATGATGACCCTCTCTGGCTCGCGATCGTCCCGAAACCACAGCAAGGGAAACACAGACTACACCCTGCGAAATGCTTAAGAAATCATGGGTTAAGAAATTCATAGTCTCAGAACGTGAATAAAAACCCAGAATTTCGATTTAAATCTTAGGATTTTCATTGAAACATTAAGAATAATCGAGACTCTGGCCGAAAATTTAAGTTTTCTTAAGCATCGCCTAAGGTGTACACAACTATACACTTGCCACAATCCGCGCGGACTTCCTGGGACGGCGCTGGACACAAAGGCGCGGCGCCGGGGGCGCCGCCTGGCCCAGACCCTCGACATCATGTTTTTTCACGACGCGGACCCCCAACCACTGACTACCTACCAGACCACCCCAACCCAACCCGAAGGCCCGAATTTCGGGTTGGGGGGGTATGGGCTCCATATGTGTTTTTTCGATGTTCCCGGACCCCCCCCCACTAGAAATCGAGGGTAAATCTGAGCCTTCGGGTTGGGTTGGGGTGGCTTGGTGGGTGGTGAACCACAGGTCTGGACCCCTCTCTGGGGACCGGCGTTTTATCCCGAGTCTGTCTCTCACAGCCCCGAGCCCCAGCAAGGGCCCCTGGGCCCCTGGAGGCCGAAAGCAGCGAAAACCCTTTGGCCGTGACCCTTGCTGCGATCCTAACAGGTCTGGGAAGGGGGAGGGGGCAAGCGCCGACCCAAGAAATCAGCGCGGACCGCCGACATCAGCCGCCCCGGCAAGCAAAACGATTCCGCGCGTGCCCAAACCCAAGGAGCGCCGATGGGGGGGTCGCAGGCAGAACTGCCGGGGCACGCAGGCGGGCCTCAGCAACCATCGAGCCCCTCCCCGAACCCGCATTGGACCCCACTTCGGCGTCTCGACTGCATGCTCGTGCCACTTCGTGCTGCTCCAGGCTAGGGCTCCCAACTTCGCGCTTCGCGCTCCCCGAAGCGCGAAGCGCGAATAACTTCGCGCTCTCGCGCCGCCCTCCCAAAGGGAGAATAGGAGGACGAGGAGGAGGAGGAAAAGGAACGAGGACCGCGAAGCGCGAATAACTTCGCGCCCTCGAGGGAGCCCTTGTCCAGGCCAGGCCAGACCTCCCCAAACCCCAGCAGAGGGCGGCCGCGGGGCGCCGGCGGCCCGCTCGCAGCGCCCCGCTGCCCGGCGCCACCGCCCTTCGCGCCACAGCCCGGGAGGCCTGGACGGGCACTCGGGGGCGGAGGGGCGGCTCGGGGGCGCCCGAGAAGAGGAGGACGCCCGAGGAGGGGGGCTCGCAAGGCATGGCCCGAAGCGCGCGCGCGGACGAGGGGGGGCCCATGATACGCAGGGAGATACCATGGCCCCAGTCGTGAGATCGACACGGGGAGGAATCGGCCAGGCAGCTCGGCCAGACTGAACACGGCCACCTCGACTCGGCCAAGCTGACCTGGGCCCAGGCCGAAATCGGCCTGGGCCGAATTCTAACTGGCCGAATTTGGTGGCTGCCCATGAAATCCTCCCATGCTCATCACCCCCCTTTTGGCCAAGCCCCGAAGTCTGCGGGGGGGCGCGGCCAGGGAGAGACACCCTGATCTCCTCGCGTCGTCACAAAAAGCAAACCGGATTTGCCCCCGGACGGGACGAATAAAATGAGCTGGCATGCGGCACCGCCAAAAATCGCGACCAGAGCCCTCGACCAATTTTTGTGTTTGCATGTTCGGAAGGTCCCTGGGCCCACGGGCCCACAGCCAGTAGAACATGCCCGTTGTGAAAAATACGACGGCAAGATCTAAGGAATGGTTGTCTGCCACATTCGGCCTCTGGGGGCTCTCTGCGGCGCCCCCAAGCTGCTGAAAAACTGGCTCGGGATGAAAAGCCAGTCGCGGGGATTGTGGAGGAGGAGGAGGAGGAGGAGGAGGAGGAGGAGGAGGAGGAGGAGGAGGAGGAGGAGGAGGCACGGCCCGACCTGAGAGAGTTCATCCCCGCCCCGCGCCTCGACCACCACGAACGAAGAGGCCGCGCAACACTGCTTCGGAGCGAATGGGCACGCAATCTCGCTCTGAAAAAAAGATGGGCAGACTTCGCCCCATGCGACCCTGAGGGGCGCTGAGCATTGAATGTGGCGTGCAGGGCGCCGATGGCGAGCGCGACGCTGAGAGAACTATCCGAATCAGTTGACAAGACATTGCAAACAAAAAATGCGATGGGATCATCCCCCAATCCTTGGAGAAGAGATTGGAAACACTCACGGGCGCAGGGGGCCAAACTAGGACAGGAAATACCGTGGATGTACAGAATTAGCGCGAAATCAATTCGTAACGTTGGAACTCGTCATTCAAAGGCCACGAGCTCCAGGTTTCGGCAAGATCTCTGGCAGCCAATACAATTGTAATAAGCAAGCGCGAACCACGGAAGCAAAGTTTCTCAATCCGTGCTCGCTTACGCTTAGGTTGTGCTCCATCTCTTTCCATTGCGGAAATCAACGCCCCGAAGGTTTCGCGCTAACTATTTACAGCCGCAGTAGAATGCGCAATCTCATCACCACCTACCGCGAAACAGTCCTATCGACACCCAAGACGCCCCTGACGGAACCGCCGAGTGGTGGTCCAGGCATCGCACAAGGTCTCAAGCACCGAGCTCACTGCGCAGGATCCAAGCTCTTGGCCAATCCTGACAAACCTACTTCGGGAAAACTCACACAGCTTGGGAGAAGTTGGGCGCCGGTACGTAGTTCAGACGAACACTGAACGCGCGCGCAGTGGAAGGGATAGGAAAGACACCCAGCAACATCTCCACAGCTTTGCTCCGGAGACCGTTGCACAGGTTGGCGGGGGCCGCGGGGGCCCGAGCGAGAGACGCGAAGTTGCGATGCACGCGGACAAAAGAGGACCTGTAGGCAGGCGAGCGCATATGAAGAACAACTGGCACTCATCACGATCGCTGAACTCTTCCAGAAACTCGCGAGCGCGCGCGAACTCGTCTGAACGGAGAGCGGCGCGGAACAGAGCAGCACATGCATGGTGGGCAGATGAGAGGACTTCACGCGAGATGCCATAATATCCCAGATCATGGGGCAGACCGCCGGGCAACGAATGTCTGGGAGCCACGGGGAGCTGTTGGAGAGCCTCGTGTTCAGCCTCAAGTACATGCTTGTTGATGGGATAAAATTGTGCTACACGTTGGAGAACAGGCTGGCGGTAGATGTTGCGCGCGTGGATATCTCCTGCAAGGCCAACGCAGATACTCTTAACATACCTGGCGCGTCTCACCAAGGCCCTGCGAGAGCCAGCCCAGACAAGATTTCCACCGTCGAGGCCCAAGGGCGCCCCGAGGTAAGTGCCAGAGCGCTTGATCACACAAGCTTTCGCTCGAATCTCGTTCGCCCTGCAATCCCGGCGAAGCAACTGCCCCGACTGGTCGCGTGGCAACGCGAACTGGCACTTGGAAGGGCGCAGGAAAATGCCAGCAATCCTCGCAAGTTCCACGATGTGGCCGGCCATCTTCTCATGGGCGGCCCCCAAATCATGCGCGGCAGTTCGGAGATCATTGGCGCGCGCGCACGGGCGAGCACGGGCGTCGCAAAGGTCGCCACGAATACATCTGAACCAGGGATCGAGAGCAAGAGCAAAATATGCCAGGGAATGGGCAGCCCTGCTCAACGCCGCGCCCCACCTGGAACTCACCGAACACTTTGCTTGAAAAGCACGCGCGCATGCGTCTCGCCATGCCAGTTGCGGATAATCAAGCGGCAACAAGAAGGAATGCCCATTTCATGAAGAACAAGCTCAATCCAGTCATAAGCTAAACTAAGGAAAGCTCGTTTGCTATCATGCAGAGCCACTCCCGGGGGGGGCGGCTTCACAAGCAGCGCGCAGCGCGCATCTACTATCCAGCGCCATGACATCATCATCATCCACTCGGGACCGACCACCAACAAAACCGCGCTTCTCACGATCCACTGTGCGACGAGCTACTTGACCGAGAGGCTGCGACCGCGCGCCGCAGACAAGCTTGCAGCGGCAGTTGCACAGAGCGAGCGGCTGGGCATTTTCCAGCGATCTCGCCGGATCCGCCCCCAGCGCGCCCTTCGGCAAGAAAGCTTGGAAGGCGCCGTTGAACTCGTCGGGGATATCCCCCGCGTCAATGATATGGCAATAAGGCCGATAGGGTATCTCACGAGGCGGCAACGCCCCATGCCTCCACCCAGAGAAACGAGCGCCATCCAGTCCAGGATTCGAGTCTATGGATGCATTAATCAGATGATCAAACACCTCTTCGTCCGTAGGTCCACAACATGTCCTGCGGAGCCCTCTGAATCCACTGCTTAAAATATAGTATGCTCTCCTGGCAGGGGCAAAAAGGTCGGGCGACGCTCGCCCGGCGGTCCTGCAGAAGGCTTGCGCGCGCGCGCGGGGTCGGGCGCGAGCGTTCCCGAGGGGGGTCGGTGATTCCCCGGGGCATCGCTAATATGTGGCTGGGGGGCCAACCGCGAGAGAGTCTTTCGATCTCCGCGCGCCGCGCAGCGCTCGCCCGCGAAGAGGTTGCCCCACCACTAACAGGTTCCACTCGTCCTTCCTCGAGTTCAGCGCGGCTTTAGTCATCGACGCGCAAGTAAAACTTATCGGTGTCAACCAGGAGATGCTCTTCAGATGCGAATTCCAAAAAGTTTCGGGAAACGGCGAAAAGCGGCCCTCATGCGGCCCAGGTCGTCGCCCCCCCAGTCCTGTCACGGGCCACGCGCCCGGAGATTTAGCGCCAAATCACGCTGGAACTGCTCGCGCGGGACTCGTTCGGGAATTCCCAGGACGCAACGCGCGCGATCGACTCCACCGCGGCGGGGTCATCAGACGCACCGGAGTCTGCTAGCGTCCGTTCGACCTTTTCCGAAAACTCAGGCCAGCGACGCGCCCGGCGCGGGGTCGAAGGGCGCGCGGTCGGGCTCGAACAGCAAGACTGACATATACAGGCACATGGTCGCTTCATTCGCGCAGCCCCACTGGCCGCCACTCAACCCCAGCGGCGGGCGTGAGATCTACGAGAACAGGGGGGGGGGGGGGGCGATGCGCATGCGCCATCAATGCGCGCCGCGCTCAAAAGTGCCACATTATTCTGCGCATTGCGCGCGTGACGTTCCTGCGCAAGTTCAACGGGGCGAGGGGTGCATCTGCCGCATTCACTAGCCGGCGAACCGCCGGCAGTCATCGAGAGACGGGCCCACGCGCTACCTAGCCTCGCCAAGTGCATAGAACCCCCCATCACCACCTGCCAAGACAGACGCATGCTGCGGGTCGAGCGATCTCGCAACACAAGGGAGAAACTGCCTCTTTCCAACCGTCGAGTCCCTGGGATTGAGGCGCGCAGAACAGAGATGGAGACAGCCCTGGCGCCATTCGAGGTGGACGGCGATGCGCCTGCCGGCGACAATATTCATCGAATCGACGTCCTCCAACTGCGAGCGTAGACGGTCACGGACGCATATCATAACACAACCAGAGATTTCGCCATCACAGAACGAGCCGCGGCATCTGTGGGAAAGGAGAAGACGAGAGAAGACATCTAGGTCCCCGACGTGCCCGTGATATTCTCGCGCGAAGAGACAGTCGAATTTATCGGCGAGCCCGAGGAAAATAATGAACGCGTTGGATTCCTGCCCGCGAGCACCACTCGGGGCACCAAGCGGCGTAGCGGCGCTCCAGCTGCACATGGACAAATGGCTGCGTGGCACACAAGGGACAGGGGGAGGAGGGACACTGAAGGCACTCGGCTGCGAGCGCGGCGAAAAGGGGCAGAGCAGCGCAGTCCTCATTTATTTCGGGTGGCCATCGGATCAAATTGAGCGTATGCAGGATCGGCTTCACCTTCTCGAATGTGAGTCTCCATTCCAGACAATCGACTTCGACCCATTCAGCGCGTCCACCAGCACCGATTCTAACAAAGCCCCACACGTCCGCCCCTGGCGTCGCCGATGCGGATTTTGAGAAACCCAAGCAGCCGAGCTTGCACTTCTTGATTTCCTATTCCTGGTGCGTCTTGAGCAGCTTTATCAGGGCAGCCACGCCTGGCCCAGTTGTCCCTGACGCATGCGCACTTCATGCGGGGGCTCTCCTCGGCACCACAATTGAATGACAGCGCTTGCCCGAGGATCCGCCCGCGCAACCGAATTCGCACCAAACCACGAAGTGAATGCCTTCGCCTGCTCATGATATTCCCAAACCACACTGAAAATCCGAGGCGCAGCGCGATGACGGATGGAAGAGGGGCGTCGTTTTCATCTCGCCGAAGCGCAACGCGCACTCGGATTAAAACATGCAGAAACTTCGCGGATACAAGGCGGCTCTTTTCCAACAACGGTTTTCTCGCATGAGCGCGGTTCGCATTCGTCTTAAACGTTTGCAGCAGCTTCGCAGATGGAAGGCGGTTTCTTTTCAACGTGTGGCCCTCGCCTGAGCGCCGTGCGCGCTCGTCTGAAATATTTGCTGCAGCTTCACGAATGGAGGGGGGGCGTTGTCAAAATGGTGTTCTCGCCTTGGCGCCGCGCACAGCCGTCCCAAAGTTTGAATTCTTCCAAGGATGGACAGGGGGCCGTTTTCAACATGGTGCCCTCGCCTGAGCGCCGCACACATTCGTTTGAACAGTCTGCACTGGTTTCACGGATGGAGGGCGGCCCCTTTTTACATTCGCCTCAAACCCCTGCAACAGTGCAAATATTGATCACAGGCCGTTCTCAAAATAGTGCCCTCGCCTCAACGCCGCTCGAATGTGCTCGTTAATGCAACGTTGAGAAATATCGGAGATTCTTGCCCCAAAACTTGAACTATCGCGTGAGAACTCCTTCAGCTGCAGGGATCCATGGAGGTTCTGGTTGTGATGAAGCTGTCGTTTGAAACTTCCTCGAAGCTTCTGACCAATGGCCACAAGTGTAGACGTGTGCAACAATTGCACGGATGGCGTGCGGACCTCCTTCAAAAGAGGGATATCGCTGGACAACTCGTTAAACTGTATGGTCATCTGTTCACGCTGATGCTTACTCGTCAGAAAAAATGAAGTGCAGTTTTTGTTCAAAGCGGGGCCTTGCCAAAACGGCAGGCCCAACTGTGCTAGACTTTCAGGAGAGACGCTTCTTCTAGCGAGTAGGAAGACTTGTAGGGGCGTATGAGGACGGGACACGTCCGCCCTCACACGGGACGAGGGTGTATTGCAGCATCGTTAATGCATATTTTGTTTACTCTGGTCCTCCTCCTCCTCCTCCTCCTCCTCATCTTCCTCCTCCTCCTCCTCCTCCTCCTCCCCCTCCTGATCCTGCTGCTTGCACGTGGCCGCGGCTACCGGGCAAGCAGTCCCTGGTGCCGTGAAGAGCGCTTCAGCGGCCAACGCACCAGTGGAAACCGGCTGTTCGGCCCGCTCGTTCATCACTGAGGCATCGCAATTATTGGTGCTTCGAAGTTGTCTCTTGCTCCTGCTCTTGCTACTGCTCTGTCTCCTCCTCCTCATCACGCAACATGGGGTGTCAAGTGCAACGCCGCTCGCCTGGAAGGCCCCCCTGTTCCCGCGGGTTCGGGGACAACCAGGCAAGCGCTCTCCTCCACCCCCTCGTCTCCCTCCTCCCCAAAACACCGCGGACGGCTTGAATGTTTTCAACCTCTGGGGGCCCCTACCAGGATCCAACTCGGGATGTAAAGCCAAGTCCCGGGAAGAGGTGTAAGAACAAATGCTCCACGCTGTGAGAAAAAAACAAGAGATATGCACAACATCGGAGATATGGACCCCTCCTTCTCGTCCACATCGTCTTCCTCCTCCTTCTCCTCCTCTTCCCCCATCTCCACGCCCTCCTCGTCGTCCTCTCCTGCCCATCTGCCGAAGAAGAAGAGAAAGAACAAGAAGAAGAAGAAACAGAAGAAGGGCTGGCGCCGCGAAGACGGACATGGCGCCCGCGCGCACGGTCCAGAAGCTTCTTGAGGGGGCGGCGCGCACAAGCGTCGGAGCGCTACCGGCTGCGGAGCGGGGCCGCCGCTGCCAAGTTGAGAGACGCGACGATTAGAGCGAAGAGGGAGGCAGACAGCACCACAGGTACGGCAGGTTCGTGTCGTGACGACCCCAGCGCTGGTTTCTGACACCGCGTGGTTCGTTCGAACTCAAGCGATCGGCGGCTTTTCGATCGCCAGCCCGTTCCACATTGGCCGACTCCGGGCCACTGGCTGCGTTCAACCCTGAACGCCCCCGGCGGGGTCGCCGCCGCGTCGACACGCCACGAACCCACCGTACATCAAACAAGGGACTGGTCGACCATCATGTGCCCCAAAGGAGCTTCGTAGTCCCCCTATGGCTCGGGGGATCCGCGTGGCCCTGAACGAAGTCGAAGATCCATGGCGATAGTGCATCCCTAGATTGCTTACAGCAAGACGTCTTGGCGTGCAAAGGGGAAGGCACCCAGACAACCGACGCCGTGTTTTCATCAATGCGCGGCCCCAGAGGTCCCGACCCCTACCCCCAGGGGTAGTAGCTGTGTGTGTCCAGGATCCACGTTTGATGGCACTTGGGACCGACAGAGGAAAGACGCCAATGATTGAACAAACAATTGTTTTCGTCGCGGCGCGGCAAAAGCAATCCGCTCGCGCGCTCTAGCAGCCGGGGCAGAACGTTCGAGAACGAAACAAAGACGCGCACACACACAACGCACAAACACAAACACACACACACACATTCACACACATACGCACATATCTGTATACATATATATATACATATATATATATACATACTAGAACCATCGCGCGCTTCGCGCGCGCTCAGGTTCTAGCAGGCCCCACGCCATGACGAATTCATTGATCCACTGAAACAGTGGACCACAATCCACGCCCGTCAATCCGCACTCCGGGAAGCTTTCGGGGAAGGTGACTGCGCAGGGGGGACGGAGGCTGGACGAATCGGGCTCCCAGAAGGCCTTCTGGGAACATGAGTTTGGGGAGCCTGTTGGGGCGTGCCGTCGTCGTCGTCGTCGTCGCCGTCGTCGTAGTGTCGTCGTCGCCTCGTGGGGCGCGCCGTCGTCGTCGTCCTCGTCTTCGTCGTCTTGTCGTCTTCGTCGTCGTCGTCGGTTCAAGAGGGCACTTGGGGCAACTTTGTGCGAAACGATCTGCGTGGGGCCACGAGAAGGCGATCAGTCATGTTCCCAGTCAACTTCCCAAACAACTCTCCAGTAGCGTGATGGTACTTCGGAGCCTCCCGAGACTCTCGGGCCCATCATGACTCATGTCGCCGGAAGGCTTTCTGGGGACATGATTTCTTGGGGTGTGTTGGGGGGCCTCTTGGGCGTTCCCTGGGGGCCCCTTGGGGGCCTCCGGGAACTCTCGGGCCCATTATGAACCATTTCACCGGAAGGCTTTCTGGGGACATGATTTCTTGGGGTGTGTTGGGAGGCCTCTTGGGCGTTCCCTGGGAGCCCCTTGGGGGTCTCTTGGGGCTTCCTGGGGGCCTCTGGGGCGCCTCACGGGGCTTCGTGGGAGCCTGTTGATGGCCTCTGGGGGCCTACTGGGGGCCTCTAAAGCCAGAGACCTCGAAATATCGGTTTCCGGTCCCCCTCTGAGCCCCCTCTGGGGGAGCTCTTGGGGCACACTTGGGTTGTCTCGGGAGGCCCCCTGGGCCGTCTTGGGGTTCTCTTCAGGGCCTCGTGGGCCGTCTTGGAGCGAACTGAAGGGCCGCCGAGGCCGTGGGGGAGCGCTGGGAAGGGGGGAAAGCGAAAACGCCAAAAATCCTTCAAAACATAGGAAAATGAATGAGTTTTGCCTCCCAGGGCCCTCTTTGGGGAGCCTCTTGAGTCCGTCGTGGAGCGTGTTGGAGTCCTCGTCGGCCGTCTTGAGGGCAGGTTGGGCGTCTTCGGGGCCTCTTGGGAGCGTCTTGGGCCCTCTCGGGACCCCCATTAGCCTGTCGTGGCCTGCTTCGGGCCGAGCCCGAGCCGCCTCGGGACCCCTCTGGGCCCCCTCTTGGGGCGCTCTTGGGGCACACTTGGGTTGTCTCAGGAGCCTCCTGGGCCGCACGATCGAAGACGAAGAGGGCGGGTATCCAGGGTTTGGAATATATGCGTTGAATGGCCCGCGAGCAGACAAGGGCGAACAATGCTTTTTTGTTGTTTTCTACATCGGGGGATGGACTCGGACCCGGAGATTGGAGGTAAGGGATGTCGAGGGGGAGAGCTGGCCAGGAGGGCAAGATCTATCAACATCGACTCGGAAACCAGACAAGATGGGAACGTGCGTCGATTGTGAAGGGGCCCTGAGACACACAAATAAATACACACAAATCAAACGATGTCCCATATTTTCCCATATTTTCTGGGTTTCTGTCATCCCCCCCACTGCCCATGTTTTCCCATATTTTCGAAGGAATCGACGATTAATTGTGTCTGTGTGTTTTCTCTCCTCCTGAGATTGGGTCGCATCGGATACGAAATCGGCATCGAATCGGCTCTTTCGCGCCGGGCTGCACAACAAACACTGCCGTGTGCAAGCATCGGGCCGTACCAAATCTCTAAGGAGAGATGGAACCGAATCACATCGGGCCGTGCGAGCTCGAAATCGAATCGGATCCGTGGGCGAGCGATAAGTACATCTAATGTCACACATCTTCCGCCCTCCGGACCCCGACTCAACTTCTCTCCCACTGCACCTCTCTCAAAGACGTCTTGCCGCGCTGTGTGTTACCCTGTCGCCCTAACTCGTCGTCCTATCTTCTTCTCCTCCTCCTCCCCCTCATCCTCCTACTCCCTGCTCATCCATCATCATCATCATCATCATCATCATCATCATCATCATCATCATCATCATCATCATCATCATCATCATCATCATCATCATCATCATCATCATCATCATCATCATCATCATCATCATCATCATCACCATCACCATCACCGGACGAGGAGGAGGAGGAAGTGGCCTACAGTTGGCTCCGGGCATCCAAAATGTCGCCCGGGAATGGAGATCTGGGAAGTCGAAGAGCACGAAGTGGCCTACAGTTGGCTCCGGGCATCCAAAATGTGGCCCGGGAATGGAGTTCTGGGAAGTCGAAGAGCACGAAGTGGCCTACAGTTGGCTCCGAGCATCCAAAATGTGGCCCGGGAATAGAATTCTGGGAAGTCGAAGAGCACGAAGTGGCCTACAGTTGGCTCCGAGCATCCAAAATGTGGCCCGGGAATGGAGTTCTGGGGAGTCGTAGAGCACGAAGTGGCCTACAGTTGGCTTCGGGCATTCAAAAGGTGGCCCGGGAATGGAGTTCTGGGAGGTCGAGGAGCACGAAGTGTGTGACTGTTTGCTCACAACGAGCCCGGCCCTGAGCCCGGCCCTCGCTGTCCGGATGCCGCCCAGACCTCCCTTCTGAGTCATCAGATGCTCTCTTTTGACACCACTAGAAACCTATCAGTCTTCGCTGTTAGGTAAAAGTGCACACGTCCGAGCGATGCCAAGCGGAGGAGACCTCCTGCTCGAGCAGCTGCTGCGCGCGGTCCTTGTTCACCTGGCGGGGCGGGGCGGCGAAGCGACAAGAATCGGCAGCGCGCCCCTTCGGCAAATCTACCTGAATTCTTCTCGCCGTGGTCGGGGGTGGAGGGCAGCGGGTCCTGCAGCGTGCGAGTCCACCCCCTCCAAGTCTGTCATGAGGTGAAGGGGGCTGTAGGGGGACGGATCCCGCCGCGGCTTCCCTGGCAGGAAGCCCACAAAAGACGCACGCGCCCAACCACGCACGTGAATACACCCCCCCAGTCCGCGAGACCAGCCGCGTGATACGAACGTTCGCGCAATGCCTGCTCTCGAAACCAACGGTATCCCTGCACGTGCACGTGCCTCTTTCGCTCCTGACCTGGGACGAAGGTCGGTCATCATCGAGTCGGGAGACCGGATCGAATCGGAATGCGCGGCGGATCAGGCTGAAACGGGCGCGGAAGGCGGAATCGTGCCGGGTCGTTTGCGCCAGGATGCACATCAGTGCCATGCAAGCGTCCGGCCGCATCGGATCGGGCAGGGATCGACTTCGAATCGGGTCGATCGGATCGAAATGAGCTCTGCACTCCCCACCCCAGTGGGTCAGGGCTCCGCCTACCTCCTGTGGCCGGTGACGGATGCAGCGCAACCCTACGGAGACGGCATCTTTCCCCACCTAGAGGGGCAGGTCGTGGTAGTGTGCGCCGAGAATGCGCCGAAGGCATCTATACACCACCGTGCTTGACCAGGGCCATCCTTGGCCCTGGTATGGTGCACGCGCTCTCCTTGCCGAGGCCACGTGGGACGGCAGACACCTTAACTTGGCCCTGGCCAGGCATGGTGGTGGTGAAGCATGGATGCGTTCTGAGTCCTCCGAATGGCTTGAATGCCACAGGGCGTGCCTCCAGCGGCTGTGCGGGACGATTCGGGCCCCCCCGGAATTGTCTCAGTGAGGTGCAACTGCTGGAAAGTATCCCAGGGCGAGAGAACCTCCAGGAGCCAGCGGAAACCTCCGATATGTGTATATATATATACATATATATATACCGAAGACGAGGACGAAGAGTGGTGGTGGTCTCTGTGTATGTGCCTTCTGCGGAACAAGAGCGCGGGCGCCCCTCTGCAAGTGATCTCGTGAGGGGGGAGTTTTTAGGAGGGGACAGGGAGGGATCATCGAGCTGGAATCGGCGAGACATCGCCGATTGATCTACGAGGGCCCCGCCGATGGCGAAACTGCATGCCCTTGGGTTGGGTGGATCTATCAGGCCCCTATCGGCGATTAGTGGGCGATCGGGGGTCGATGCAACCTCAGGTGGGGGAGGGGTAGGCTCAGAGGGGGATGTATCGACCCCCAGTCGCTCACTCATCGCCGATAGGGGCCCGATAGCCCACCCCGCCCAGGAGTGTGCGGTTTCGAATCTGGTGCCGATCGCCGATATGTTGGCCATGCATCGCCGATGCCAGGTCGATGTATATATATATATATATATATATATATGAGGGCCTAGCTTGACCCTCCCCCCAAGAGCCTTCTGTGGCAACTCATGGGAGCCTCCCATACTATCTTGTTGGCTCTTGCGAATCGACGCTGCTCGACGCTAAATCGACGCGGATCGACGCTAAATCGGCGCTGTCTCACCACCTCCCAGACGCCAATTGACGCTGGTCGACGCGGAAGACGGAATTCCGAGGGCATGCCGGGCTCCCATGACTTCCCACCGAAGGAGCCGACATCCCCCCATAGCTAACGAGGCCGCTGGCAGGTGCTCTCGCCCAGCGCGGGCGTGGCGCACGTGGCGTGCGGCGCACGTTTCCTCCGAGCGTGCCGAACAGGGCGGGCGGCGCACGATGCCCGAGGCACACCAGGCGGAGTTTTCGCCCTGACAGGTGCGCCCCCCTCGGCAGTCCATCGAAGTCACGCCCGCAACCATCCATGAAGTCACAATGTGTCACTCAGCTCCGCTATAACTACACCTCCGCTGCCGCCCGAGTCAGCCCCCGCAGTCGAGCACTCCACGGAGAACCGGATCGAGCAGGCCCATGGGCTCATCGGGTGCCACAGCGCCGTCTGGGGCAGCCCAACTCCCACAAGGGCGGGGTATCGAGCCTGGAAGTCAGTTTCTGTTGTATTCACGGCAGCCCCACTCTGCGGGCAGAAACCTCCGCGACCCCAACCAACCACCCAATTGAGAGATGAGGGAGGAGGGAGGGACAATATCAGTCGGCGTCGGATCGGAGAAAGGATCACATCGGAACGTGCTTCGGATCGCGCTGCATCGGGTACGAAGACGAAATCGGATCGGGTCGACTGCGCCAGGATGCACCACTGCGCAATCCAAGCATCGGGCCTCATCGGATCGTCGGAATATCGGCATCGAATCCGATCGAGCTGGCCAGAACAGATATCGAATCGAATCGAACACATCGAAGTGGACACTGATGGAGGGAGGGGCAGATCACTTGAAGATTATTTGGAAAGGGGCGCCAAGCCGAGGAACTTAGCATGCTCCCGCAAGCTTGGCGCCCGCGGCCAAGCAGCAATCCGGCCGACGAGACCCGCTCCCCAAACGCCTGGCCCTGGCGCGCACTTGACAAAAACGGGTCTTGCAGTACCGATTGTAGACGGTTGGGGAGGCGGGAAACCGGAGAAGAGAGAATGGAGGCGGAACAGAAAAGGGAGGTAGAGGAGGAACATGAAGAGGACGAGGGCTCGAGTTGGGCTCCCCCCTCGCGGTCGCCAACGTCTTCGAGAAAGCTAAAATCTAGCGCTCTGAAGGTGGACAGATGAAGAAGATGTGATAAAGATGACTAGAAAGATTATGAAGGAAGGGGAGGGGGAGAGGGAGGGAGGGAAGTTGGAGGGACTCGACAGGGATTCGATTGCCTACCCAAGGGGGTATCCATGGACACAACTAAAGTGGCAGGGGCACCACTGCTACACCAGGCCTGTCATTGCGGTAAAAGACGTGCTGCATTGCTGCTGATGGCAACATAACATAAGATGAGGAAGTAATGACCAATGGATCACCGCAGGGGGCACGTGCCCCAGTGGATTCGCGCCTGGCTTCAAGCACGATAAGCAAACATGAACATGCGGGGCATGTGAAAACCACGCACGTTGCATACACCAAATCGTCCACGCCTGTCAAAGAACAGTGGAATGACCTCGTCGCCGATGACTCACTGCCCGAATGCGACGGCGTGGTGCGTAGGGATCGGGGCCCAAAACCACGGCCAATCCTGCCCAAGCGGCTAGCAAGAAACGAGAGGAGCGCACTCCACGTTGCGCAGCGATTGTGGCTAGTGATGCGTGGTTTGAGCCAGGAGATTACGGAAGAAGACTGAGAGGGACCTGCGGGTCTCACCCGGCACTCGATCGCCAACTCTCGATGGCTCACCCGTCTCCGCATCGCATCTTGCCAGCAGACGCCCCAACATGCGAGCAACCCCCAGGAATCTTGACGCGCGTCTTCGCGGAAGCCGTCGAAGGCTCTTCCCGACCAGTTTTTCGGGTCACCCCAGCAGGGGGAGCTCGGCGACGAGGTCGGCCAACGCGCTTCGCCCCCGCCCCAGTTCTCCTTCCGCCATCGCGCCACAACTGATGAGACGTTCCCAGGCCCGAAGGTCCAGGAGCCGCCGTAACAGACAGGAGGGGTCAGAGGGGTAGACTGGGAACAGAACTTTGGACGCGGAGCATCCCCAAAAGCAAAATTATGATTACACGTCGGTCGGAAGAAGTAGGTAGAAACATGAAGTAGGAAGGCGGATATAGTGGATTGGGTCCAGGCCCCCCCAGAGAATAACAAAACACAGCAAAAGCGTGTCGATTCTTGAAGTAGGAAGGCGCTTGAAGTAGATTGGGATCTGGGAATCCAAAAATACCTACTTTCAACGACCAGCGTGTACCTGAGAATGCGCCCAGTCGAAACTCTGCGAGGGGGTCAGAGGCATGGATGTATCCGTGGAGGAAGGTGAGGAGGAGAGACGAACCTTCACATGTGAAACCCACGTCTCGTGGGAGTGCCATTTGTACCGAGGAGAACAAGCACTGGCCACACAAGGTCCGAGAAAATGACAGCGAATCGTCGACATAGAGGATGCCTTGGACTGTCTCTTCCGCTGCGGTGCCCGCGAAAGTCCAGCGAACGCCACAGGCGAAGTAGGGATCTTCATACAGCCGTTTACGGGAGTTGCCCAGATCAGCGAGGGTCGCTGGCTCTGAGAGCGCCCCGCCCATGACCCACCCCTTTCTTCCGCCTGAACACAGCATCTCCAACTCTGAAAATCGATCATGGTTCTGGTCTTACAAAGCCCGTGAAATATCAGAAAACGCGACCAGGTCATACCCCTGGCTTGATTTTTCACCTCGCTGGACAAGGCGCCCATGGGCCTTGCAGCCTTTTTTTTTATTCGTGAGCACGAGCCGCAGCTAGGTGGCCGGTCCCCAGTGTGCAGCTTGACCCCACTTAGGCTTGCGCCCGCCTGCATCGGCCACGCGGCGGGGACAGCTACGCATCGTGCTCCACAACGGCGGAGCAACAAAAACTCGGCGAACGAGCGGGCGAGACTAGGCCAGGCAGAAGAGAAACGCTGCAAGGCATGGGCCTTGCAGCCTTTCTTGACCATGGCGGCGAACGCCTGTCGAGTCTTGGTAAGGCTCTCGCACGTATGCTGGCCCTCTGGGCAGGCTGGCGTCTTTGAAGAGATGGGAGGCGTCAGCCTTGCAGAAGCTGAGCGGGGGCTTGGCACTGCCACAGGCCTTACAACAAGGTTCAGAGTGCGCGAGACTCGTTGACGAAGCGCGCAGGGGAGAGAGGCTGGCGCCAAAAGGGTCCGAGTGGGATCGTCTGATAGCCTCGTGGCAAGACCGATGGCTCTAGCGCACTTGTGCAGGAAGCGGCGCTGCGTGGCATGCGCGTTCGAAACAATCTTACAATCTTACCCGCGTGTGCACGCGGCTTCTGGCAGACCAACTCACCCTCCGTGGACGCGCGCTTCCCCTTGACTGTAGGGCTCGCTTTTGGAATGTGATCAGGACTGGCAGGGACCTTATTTCTCCATCTTTGGGGAATGAGCCGAGCATCTCGCTCACGCTGGTCCTTGGCCAGCATTTTTGGTGCATGATTGGGCGCGTGCTCATAATGCTCAGTGTCCTCCAAAAACGCGCGCCCGATCTGCCGCAAATAGCCAAACCGTGGGATTCCAACTCGACGACCCACGCATGGTCTTGGAGCGAGCTTTGGAGGTCTTTTTTGAGCACCTGGAGGGGGACAGTGTCATTATGCCTACGCCGCATGAGCATGGGCTGGCACAACGAGCGAGACCGTTCACCCAAGCGCTGGATATACACAAGCTTATCCAGAAACTGGTAGGACCAGTGGTGCCGTTTGAGGCATTCAGCAGTGTGCCCCCATGCGCGCTGGGGCTCAGCCAGAATGGGAACGCTCCAATAGGTGTCGCACCAATGCACATCATGAGAAAGATCGGGCTCATACCGCGGGCTGCTGCATCTGTGGTGGTATGATTGGATAGAGCAGGCAGGCATGGCCAATTGCTAGGTAAAGGCCATGCATGTAGGAAGGCTGCTTGCTGGAACATACGCGGGACTTTGCGCGTGAGAAAAAGAACATGTGCTGGCTACGCTACCTTGACGAACCTGGTACAAGTACTCTCGGCATACAGTGCGTACATGTCGAAGTATGGTCTCATCGTCGCACGGGATACGTATGTAGAAAGCTCGAGTCTGAAGCAAGTTTCCTGACTGGAAGAAACGCCCAAGTTTCTGCCTTGCCAACATGCGCTGCGCGGGGGGACAGTGTTTAGCCCATGCCCAGACACTAAGCGCGTACTCCATGACCTGGGCATGTCTCCGCGCGGAG
This sequence comes from Prorocentrum cordatum, assembly GCA_963575745.1. Lineage (NCBI taxonomy): Eukaryota > Dinophyceae > Prorocentrales > Prorocentraceae > Prorocentrum > Prorocentrum cordatum. Next base: position 908,956 of record CAUYUJ010003891.1, read on the forward strand.
TGGTAATGGAGCCGATGATTAGGTTCGGTCAGGAAAATGGCCAACCACGGCTCGAAATCACGCACAAACAGAAGACTCGCCACGCGTTTTCGTGGCACGGAGAGAAGTTTAAAGCACCAATGAAGCAACTGCTGAAACACACAACTTCTTTGCTATAATCCGCCGGCGAAGCGCCGGGTTCTTTCAAATCCCTGCCAAAACATGAAGTTGGCATTATCGCCCGACGCTTGGCTTCTCGGTCTACGTTGGGGCATGGGCCTGCTCTTGCTGCCAGGGAGGTTCCAGACATGGTAAGGCGGTGCGACTGGGAGCCTCTAGCGATCTAAGTAGGGGGTCGCAATACGTCAATGCACAAACTCTCATGTCGAAGGACATTGCTGTTGGAGTCTTGCGCGACCGGTAGGGCCACGAGGTGCCGCCATGCACAACCTCGCCAACTCTTATAGCTCGGACGATGACCTCGTCCGCCGAAGTCTCTATAGGTGGCGTACTGCTCCATTCCATGAATTGCGATTGGACGCGCGAGAGGCCTGCGCTTTTCCAATGTACCATATAGTACACCCTGCGAGATGCTTAAGAAATCATGGGTTAAGAAATTCATAGTCTCAGAAATTAAAGAAAACCCAGAACTTCTGTCAAAATCTTGGGATTTACATTGAAAAGTTAAGAATAATCGAGACTCTGGACGAAAACTTAGGTTTTCTTAAGCATCGCCTAAGGTGTATATATTGTACACCAGGCCAGGTAGAGCACTCTATATGCATCTTTTGGTGCAGGGGGTGCCCACGTGGACATGTGCAAGTGTAAAGCATAGTCTCGCCAAGACGGGGATGAAAACTCCTGGTGAGGATAGCTGCTTGCAGCTGGGGGCTACAAACTCTGAGCAGAACTCTGAACTATGTACGCTTGTTATGGTGGTATGCAGCCAAAAGGGTACTACGCTCCAAGGCAGCAGTGCAGTGTCCAAGCGTTACCATGAGGCCAACGTGCATCGAATGCTCTTACAGAGTTCAAATGTTGTACGGCATGCGAACCCACCCGCGGCCCAGGCACCGAACACGGAAACGACCTGTTCAGCCATGCGCCGGGGTTGCTCGCTCTGGATGGGTTCTCCAACTGCCTCACACGCATGTTTGAGAGCACGTGGAAGTGGTAGCGCTTGTACGTATTGAATCCAATTTCTTTGGGGAAAAATGGGGATGAGAGTTCTGCATCTGGCTTCCGCTGGATCCATCCTCCACGGGAAGGAGCCCGTGGACGATAACAGACGACGCGAGTATGCTTTACACACCTGTTCCTGCAAGAAGGGATTCATAGGTGGGCTGCTTGGTCAAAAACATTGTAGAGAGCAAGGAGGCCAAACATGACAGGACTAAGAGGACGAGTGCGCCCGAGGCCGCCTCTGCTCCCTTCCCCGTTTTCCCTGGCCTGCTCGAGCCTCATGCGGATCTCGCCTTGGGGCGAGCAGGGCTGATCCACCTACGAGGCCAGTCCTGGGTCAGTTGCGCCCTCCCGAGCGCAAGTGAGATATGGATGTGCGCATGCAGTGCGGCGCTGGCCTCACAAGGTCCAGGAACTGAAATGGATACAGGACCCAGCAGGATCGCGCGCTCAGAAGGTCCCGACGCGGGCGTACACAGCTCTCGCTCACTCTGTACACTGTGGGTCTACAAGAGATCTACACAGTGAAGGGCGAGCCAAACACCGATGGAATATGGATATGCGCAAACGAAGCGGGCCACGAGCTCAGCTAACCTAAATGCGAGTAACACACTGTGCAGGATTACGCTGGCTACGTTCAAACACATGCCATGCACAAGTGAGGATATGGAAAACGGTAGAAGCCTTGATATCTACAACAGCAGTCGGAACGTCAACATACAGAAGGGATGGAATGTCAAGAACTGCTGATGCTGCTGCTGCTGCTGCTGTTGCTGCTGCTCCTGCTCCTGGTCCTCCTCCTCCTCCTTTTCCTCCTCCTTTTCCTCCTCCTTCTCCTCCTCCTCCTCCTCCTCCCTCTCCCCCTGGTCGACCCCCCTCCCCCCTCCACCTCCACCTCCACCTCACCCTCACTCTCCCTTTCCCCCTGAGTATCTCCCTCCCTCCCCCTCCCCCTCCCCCTCTCCCTCCCCTCCCTCCTCCTCTTCTTCTTCGTCCTCCGCCTCCTCCTCCTCGTCCCATCGCCTCCTTCCCCCTGGAGTGCATAGCCCGCCCGGGCTGGGCGGCGGCAGAATCCCGCACGAGTCCTCCTCCGCCTCTTCCGATATGCAGTGGCGCCGAGGCGGCCCGCGCGCTCCCGCGGCCGCGGGAACCATCGCCTTGGCCATGTGGAGCTTCTCCTTCAATCCGCGGAGCTCCTTGGGCATCCCGCCGCTCCGTCTCCTCCTCCTCCTCCTCCTCCTCCTCCTCCTCCTCCTCCTCCTCCTCATCATCATCATCCTCCTCTTCCTCCTCCTCCTCCTCCTCCTCCTCCTCCTCCTCCTCCTCCTCCATCGTCCCCCATCCTCCCTCCATCCTACCCCTCGATTTTCCCTCCTCATCTCCGTTCGTCCTCCTCCTCCTCACCCTCCCCCTCCTCCGCCTCGCTCCTCCCCCTCGTTCTTCCTCCGTCCTTCCTCCTCCTCCTCCTCCTCCTCCTCCTTCTTCCTCCTTCCTTCCTTCCTTCCTTCCGTCCGTCCTTCCGTCCTTCTGTCCTTCCGTGTTTCCGTCCTTCTTTCCTCCCTTCCGTCCGTCCGTCCATCCGTCCGTCCGTCCTTCCGTCCTTCCTTCCTTCCTTCATTCCGTCCTTCCGTCCCTCCGACCCTCCCTCCCTCCTGTTTCCTCCTGTGCTCTCCGCCTCTGGGCCCCCGGGCGGATCGGGCTCGCCTGGGCCTGATGGCCCCGAACCCTCAGGCCGCCCCCTCAAACCTCCACTCCCTCCTCAAGCTGCCTCGAACCCCACTTTTTGGCATCAAGGCGCCTGCGGTCCATCCCGCAGGCACGAGCTCTGCGGCGGCGGCCCCGCCGCCGCTGGACCCCCTGCGAGGAACCTCGCGGGAGGCGAAACTACGCGCCGACCGCGATGCGGCAAGCGCGTGCGAGCCCCCTTCTGTGGGGGCCCGCCGAGCAAACTCGGCTGGGGCCCCACCTCTTTGGCGTGGGTGGGTGGGACCCCAAAATGCAAGCGGCTCCTCAGAGCCTTGAGAAACACGGCAGCGGGCGAGGACAAGCAGAGGAGAGGCTACGAGGCGGGAGGAAACCCACTGTTTTCACGAACGATCACGTTTCCTCCTGTACTCTCCGCCTCTGGGCCCCCGGGCGGATCGGGCTCGCCTGGGCCTGATGGCCCTGAGCCCTCAGGCCGCCTCCTCAAACCTCCTCTCCCTCCTCAAGCTGCCTCGAACCCCACTTTTTGGCATCAAGGCGCCTGCGGTCCATCCCGCAGGCACGAGCTCTGCGGCGGCGGCCCCGCCGCCGCTGGACCCCCCGCGAGGAACCTCGCGGGAGGCGAAACTACGCGCCGACCGCGATGCGGCAAGCGCGTGCGAGCCCCCTTCTGTGGGGGCCCGCCGAGCAAACTCGGCTGGGGCCCCACCTCTTTGGCGTGGGTGGGTGGGACCCCAAAATGCAAGCGGCTCCTCAGAGCCTTGAGAAACACGGCAGCGGGCGAGGACAAGCAGAGGAGAGGCTACGAGGCGGGAGGAAACCCACTGTTCTCACGAACGATCACGTTTCCTCCTGTACTCTCCGCCTCTGGGCCCCCGGGCGGATCGGGCTCGCCTGGGCCTGATGGCCCTGAGCCCTCAGGCCGCCTCCTCAAACCTCCTCTCCCTCCTCAAGCTGCCTCGAACCCCACTTTTTGGCATCAAGGCGCCTGCGGTCCATCCCGCGGGCACGAGCTCTGCGGCGGCGGCCCCGCCGCCGCTGGACCCCCCTCGTGCTCTCCTGGCGGCGCAGCGCCGCCCCCTCTGGTGCGTCCTGCACCAGGTCTTCTCTTAGCGCGCCGCGGGGCCCACCTCGAGGGCCCCCGCGCGCACTGGCGGGGGGACCTGGCCCCGCACAACCCAGCACACCTGGCTATGCCTAGCGCCGCATTGCCAGCCTCGAAGCTCCCCTGCGCTCTCAGCACTGGCCTGATCGGCCCTGCTGCCCACGCGCTCTGAGCCTCCGGCTAACGCGACTGCACAACTCCTCAAACCATCGTGATGTAGGTGGCCGCCATACTGCTGGCAACCCCCTCTGCCATGCCGCGCGCCTC